>JAZKJV010008784.1:0-535598 GCA_037367405.1 Ottelia alismoides | reverse complement strand
TCATATTCACGACTCACGAGTTAAAACTTCTACCTTTGATTTCTTGACCTCATTCATTTCTTCGTGGTTGACTTTGAAACACCTCCAATTCTCATAGGTTGTTAACTTATTGAAATCCTTAGTAGATATAGCACACAATCTAGTGTAAATCTTGTGTACTTGTTGCCTATTTCAACATGGCTAGTACAATCGTGCTAGGCTATGATCATTAATGTATAGTTGTTATGCCTAGAACACCACTTATGTGCTTTGGTATTAAATGAAGATGCATTAGAGGGAGAGGGATAATAAAACTTACGGAAATAATACCAATTTTGTATCACGATAATTCGAATACGGGATCATGTTACTTTAGGAACAATCACAACCACTACAAGAAAAATGAGTTGTGGTCACGTAATGTGACTACGGAAACTTGTGGCCACGATAATTCCGTGGCCATTAGTTTCTCGTAGCTACAATTCTGTGGCCAAAGTCTTCATAAAAGAGTTGTGACCATGACAAGTTTTGTGGTCACTTATAATGACCACTACATGTTCATGGTCAGAGAAGTCTCACGACAAGACTTGTAGCTATGGCTACTGGCCACGATGTGTCATGGCCAAAGCCCAACTCTGTGGCCACAAGCCCGACATCCTTGAACATAGTTCTGTAGCCACAACTTATTTTTCTTGTAGTGAACGTTGCAGAATTATTGTAGTTAGGGATGAGAACGATTGATTTTGGTGTGTTTGAGTTAATTCGATCTTTGGGTTGAAAATAACGTCACCCATCACCGGATCAAATTATAATGGGATGAGATGTTCGCTTGAGGAGTTTGGATTGATTGGGTTGGGTGAAATTTAAATTACTTCTGTGAGAAATCTTGTTAGTTCAAGTTCCAGAAGTGATGGGGCTCTTTATGTATGAAAAAATGATGTCAAAATAAGCATGAGCCAAGGTCAATAGAGACGAAGAAGATCAGGGGATATTCAAGTTCATATGAAGTTTCTAAGTTAAGGATAAGGGATTTTAGGATAATTTAGATCTCATGAAGCACATTAAGATTGGAGTATATTTGTGTCGCAATAGGGTATGCTTTGGATTGTCATTAAGATAACCAATTTATTGTGTATACTGATCATATTGAGGTCATCTGAGAGAAAGTACGATGAGTGCAACACATAAGAGCTATTAAAATATTACTCGGTGAGATAAGATTGGTTAAAAAGTTGAGAGTTTGGATGGGAGAATGGGAGTTGAAAATTAAAGACATACTAGGGTTTATAATTCCTAACATTATATATTAAATATATATGGGTGGGTCCAAATTTTGGATCATCCCAAACGATAGTTTAGATTATTTGGGTTGGTTGAGTGGAAACCATTAGATTCAATATCCAATTCGATACTCATTGAAAGAATATGGTGTGGAACGAACCTGACCCAAAACCCAAATATCACGGTTCATTAAACCTATTCATGATCTGAGTTATATAAGCTGTCCCATATAGTAGCCACCCCTTGTTATAATCTACCTCGAAAATGGTAGTCTCGACATATAAACAAATGAGCCATCGTATGCTCCATAATCCAATCCTTTCCTTGGTCTTTTTAAGATCCATTCAAGATTACGTGAGTTAGCTCTTCCATGCAAATTTATTTATCAAAAGTACTAGGACGAAGAGTTTCGAAAGATCTTGACATGTTCAAAAATATTCTCAACATACATTCTCTCTTGGTGGGATTGTCCAGAAGTAATTGCACAAAGCTTCAAAGATTATACATTTCATCGAACACATTATTGGTCCCCATTACTTGTGCACCCTAACAATATATGGATAACTCTCAAAATGGAGGAATCACTTAAGAATAAGGAATCTCATGGTAAAGTAAAGAATCGCTTAAGAGCAAGGATGCTAATAGTTGATATACAGCTACGTGGCCCTCTTCTGTTCTTGTCCAGATATCGAGAATCAATATGGTGATAATTTGACTTGACCGAGTCCATATTGGTGATTTTACTCGCGTATTTAACTAGACTGAGAATGATTACGGCTGCACAGGATGTACCTCCTGTTTGATTCTGGTTGAAATTAGTTGTATGTTTCTCATATTTTTTTAGTTGTTATATTTAAATCAAATTAAAATAAAAAAGTTAACATCAACAATATATGGCAATTATAAAAATAATTAGCATAACTCATAAGTAAAGACATCGCATCGTATTTGTCATTCCAACCTTTCTAATCATTCATACAATTAATATTCAAGTAAAGGTTACCCACCCGGCTTATCAACGCCCATCTTGACATGGCGTAAACCCTAGCAAAAGCAAAAAAATAGGCCTTTATTTTTTTTTTTGAGAAATACTATTGGGAATCGTTGCTTGCATGAGAGGTATTACCATAAAAAAAGACTTTTAAGATAAGGGGCGTGTATAATGTATGCGTATTAAATAGGAGAGGGTTTGCATGTGGATGTGAAATATAAGTGCATGCATATTAAATTGTGCATGCAATTAATATTAAGAACAAAGATGTGCAAGGTACTGGCAATCCGCCCCCACGATACGACAGCACACGATCATCATCCACACACACCAACGATATCATCCTGGAAAGTACCTTGAAAATCAACAGATGAGAGAAGAGAAGGAATACCTTCGCAGTGGAAGAATAGAGAGTGCGAGAGAGTTTTCTAAACAACCTCTCAATGGGTGTCTCTTCGAGGGTGTCTCTTCGAATTTCGAAACGACTAAGTCTGTGCTGTTGGATTAAGTCAAATTTCTGTAGCGGTCTAATCACAATTAATCTGTTGGAATAAATTAGTCGACATGCTAAAGGAAATCTATAGCAAAAGTATCGAGAACTGAATTGATTCTCTAGAGTCGGAGCTGAAGACGAAGCAAAACACGCGCATGTGTAGTCCTTCATTCATACTCTCTACTATTGCTACAAATGTTTGAGATGAGAACTCGTATATAAGTCCACCAAATTTTTACTACTACTAGATGTCATAAACAATCCATCTAAACTTACAGTTTTTCAAATTTGAGAATACAATATTTTCCCTCCTACACAATCTATTAAACCAATATAACAACATAGTCTACTAACTCGGAACATAAATGTATTAAATTAATTACAACACAATTGATGTTTGTAATCTACTTTGTTATCATCGTCGTTCTCATATATATATGGGATATTTACATCCATGACCCTGAGTACTTTCGTAATTACCTCAGGAATCCTCGATAATCACGAATTACATCCAGAACCTCGAATAATGTTTAACCATTGCATGACATAACCCTGTGTCAACTTCCATCCGTTTATCTCGTTAACTTTGACAGATTACATCTGTTTTAGACAATTTTACCCCTCCAACAAAATCACATTCCCAAAAAATGCTCCATCTTCCTTCCTCCTCCAATCAACAAACTTTTGTCGAGCTCCTCCTCCTTCTCCTCCCGTCAGGCCCCTGATGCCTTCCCTTCCCACCCCCTCCCCCCACCAACCAGCTCCTCCTGCTTCCGACCACCTCCTCCTCCAAATTCAAGCCAATCGAAGGCCCCCTCCCCTACCCGACCACCCTCCTCCACCCGCCACCAGATGCTCGTCTTCCCCCGTTGTCACCCTCCACCCCCACGGAAGCCTTGTCGCCACCCATGCTGCTCGTCAAAACCCGCTGCTGCCTTCCACTTCCCCCGTCAAAACTTGACGTTAACATAATCAGGAGTTGTCCCACATATATAAAAAGCCTTGACGAGGAGTATCTGAACATGATAGTGGGCGTGATGAATCTCGTATTCATCATGCTAAAATCCACCTATTAAACCCCTGGTTTGATCAAACCAAAAAAAATCTCCATTAATTCTTTTTTTTATCTTGTAATATATTGTGCATAATTAACCTTATTTACTTGTTTTTAATTTCCTTTATTTTCTTTGTATTTATTTTATCATAAAAAACCCCTAAAAATTAGGTAGAGTAATTGTCTATAATTCATTAACCCTTAAAAAGACTAAAAAAAATACAAAAACAACTCAAAAACTAAAAGTCGGTGTTTTAAGCCACTTAAAAATACCCCCAAAAAATACTTTTTGTACAATTGACCTCTTGTGGCTTTTTGTCCAACATAAAACTTGTAGATCTCATCGAGACGAGCAACTTTCATGTTTTGACTTTTTCTTAATTTTGCTTCTAGCTATTTCTTTTGTATTTTTTTCTTTGTTTTTATTTTTTGAATTTTTTGATTGGGCCATGTGGCGCCCTCTTGGCCTCCCACATGGCCCGCTTCCCCTTCCGCCATCCAGCACTCCCCTGGGCCGTCAGATCTCCTTCATCTCCGCCTCCTATCGCTGCTTCGCTCCCAACGCTTGGATCCTGTCCCAGATATGATCCTATCCGCTCCTTTCCACCTTAACCATAGCTGCCCGATCATAAACCATCCAACGCCTCTCCGCGTGCCACGTCGCCACTTTTTCTCCCACCGTTGGATCTCCCACATTCCCCAATCTCACCCGCTCCTTCGCGCCTCTACCTCAGCCATAGATCTCTCCTTGATACAGTGGCTACTCACCTTCCACGTCACACTTTCATTTCCCCTGTTAGATGGAAACCTACTTCCATCTAGACCATCCCCCTCCACTCACCTCCCAGTCCTAGATCAGATCCAAAGGATCTGATCTACGACGTACATCTACGCCGATACCTGGACCGTTGGATCGCATGATCCAATGGTCCAAAACCCATCATCAATCTCCATCCCACCTCCAGCCTGTCGTTTCATGTTACGACTAGTCCAGTCCCTTCCTATTTTGGAAGGTACCCCCGAGAACCTTTCTGCTCCATAACGCCTCCTCGACATAGTCCCGACTTCCGCCTTCCTCGCGTGACCACCTTCACTACGCCTCCCAACCTCCTCACCATTATTTCATCCGTTACATCTTCGTCGGCCATCTCCAGTAATGCACCAAGACTTCTATAAAACCACCTTCTCCGCCGTACATCAGCCCCATCCATCACTACAGGGCCTCCTACCTAGCTTCGGCCGCCCTCCAGTGACAGCGAAGGGTGGCGTGGAGAGGCAATCATGGTCGTGAGTACCCCGATGTGATCCATGGCCCCCGGTAATGTCGCGGTTGCTTCCAGGCATCGCTGAGCACCGAGGTAGGATCGGCCTCGTCTTGCAACGACCCTAGAGGTCCGAAGAGGACCTCTGCCCAGATCCCCGCCTCCACCAGCACCTTGCTCCGGCGAGGTGAATTTCCCATTTATTTCTCTTATATTTCATGTTCTCCCCGATCACTATTACCTTCCACCAATCATCGTTCCATCTCCGCCACGACACTCTCTTCTTCGCCGACCATCTCTCTCTTCTCTAGAACCCCTCACGCTCCGACCCCCTTCTTCAATGCCTCGTCGGAGAAGAAGGCCATGGCCACCATCACCCTTCATATTCACGGCCTCCATTCACCTCATAAAACACTTGCACTCACACGCACCACACTTCGGCTACATTAACCGATGCAGGAACCTTCAATGGTCGGAGTTGGCGTCGGAGCTCCATCGAGCTCTTCTTCTCCGTTGAGGCTCCATCGAACTCAAGCACTGATCATCACCGGAGCCTCGTTGTGTATCCAGGATCTTCGCTAACCTCCCAGAAATCGTCCACGACCATCAGATGCTAACATGGACCGCGGAGGAGTAAAGGGCAGGTCGTCGGAGCCCCGCCTTCTCCGGCGGCCTGCGGTGGAAGACGGAGTACAAGTGCCGTCTGATCATCTGGATCGGACGACTATGCTGATGACACATGGAGGCCCAAGCCTTAATCCAGACCAACAGCCTCGGGTAACCCGAGCCAAGACCCAAACCTCCATATACCGCTGCGTGTCCCAAGCCAGAGGCGACCTCTCGAGCCTCGGACCCTCACGTGCACTGCACGTGAGGGCTTGGGAAAATTACATGAAATACCATGGTGCTTTTGGTATTTGCAGAATGGTCCCCAGACACGTGCCTCACGTGCGTGCCTGGGTATTTTATAAGGAGGCCCTAAAACCTTTCCAGAAATTGCAAAAATGCCCCTGCACAAAAGGAAAAATTGCATCAGGTCCTAGGCGGTTTTTGGTATTTACATTTAGGTCCCTATATGGACCTAAATGTAATATTTATCCTTTTATTTTCTTGCATTTTTATTACAATTATGCCCATGCATTATTTTTAGCATAACTTGAGCATCGTAGGTCTAAATTGCATGATTTTAGTGTCGTTTTGATCCTTATTTCTTCCTCTACATCATGGCATGTTTAATTTTCTCATCTGCCACTGTTTTAAATGAAGTTAATTTTTGTGATAGATGATGACCCTGCTCTCTTGGTCCTTGCTCTGATTTGATGATTGTTCTTAATGTTGTGATCAAAATGACCTTGATTTCCATTTCTATTATGTTGCTCGTATTTTTAGGATATATTTGTAATCTTTTGTCTGTGTATAAATTTCCTTGCATTACTTTCATGCATCACTTTATAATTGCATAAAAATCAACTAAAAATTGCATGCATCATATTATTGCATTATAAAATGCATAGTTCATCATGCGGACCTGAAATTGAGAAATAATTCACATTTGTGCTTCATTGATCAAAATTTGATAAATAGATCAAGTAGTTGTATCCTTGTGTTCGACCTTGGTAGACTTGCCAAGTATAAATGCTCCACAACATTCCAAGGATTGTAGTTTTTGCTGAACCGAATTTGCCTCCTATACTACGACAATTCCTGATTATTAAAGAGGCAGATTCGACGTTCATCAAATGACGTCGTTGCCGGGGACACGGCTTAACTTAAATTATTCATTGAATTTTGATTTTTCTTTGTTGAATAATTTCAAGATTTTTAGGTCCTCATTTCATGCATCACTTTTTGCATCATGACTGTTGATTAATTTCCTATGTATTTTTCTAACTTTTCTCTTTTGTGGCATTTGATGGATCTCCATTTCATCACCTTTATTCTATCATTTTGTCCTTGAAAACACTAGCTAATGCATATAAATAACATTAATTTGTCTATAATAGCATTCATTATTCATTGCATTTATTATACATAAAATAAGGTTTGCAATGCCAAAATTATAGAATAAAGAGAAGAAAAGAAAAATGAATAAAATACTGAAAATATTTTATGACCCAAACCCCAAGACCAAGGCCAAAATGGAATTGGTCGATAAGGAATAAAGTAGGGAGAGATAAGAGCCAAAAATACAATAAATACCGCATTTATTCATGCATTAATTGTGCATTTTTGACACCTATTTTATTCTTCATTATTTATTCATCAAATAAAGAAACTTTGTACATAAAAGTTGTAGATAATAAAGTAAACAAAAATATAAAATTGAGTTTGTACAAAAATAATGTATAGCGTACAGTTAATACCCAGAATAAAAAGCCAGAAACCAAACTTCATAGACCTATATCTTCCAAATAAAAACTCAAAATCCACCAAAATCACCTTTGATTGTATATAACTTTTCATGAGCTATTTAATGAGGGTCGTGTCATATTTTGAGGGTCTACGGTTAGGTTCTGGGCCCCTATTGTACATAATACCGAGTAAAATATTCATTATATTCACTATGCATTATTTTTATGAATTTATATTTTTATAATCTTGTAAATAATATACATAATACATATACATATTGAAATTAAAAGAAAACCAAAAAGAAAACCTCAAATAAAATCAGTCTATGAAATTTCATAGGCAAAATACCTATGTATTACTTATAAAAAGGGGATTCCATTCTTTCATTCATTTATATTTTTATTAAATTGTAAATATTATCTATACTCCATTAAAAATGTGAATCCAAAATAAAACCCAACAAAATTCATTAAATCAATAAAATGTATATAAAATACAAGTAAATACCTATAAGTATACCTACATATTATGTACACCTATTTTTTTAAATATGCTAATAAACTCATAAAAATCAAAGAAAGATATATTTACACTCACAAAAATAAGTTATAAATATATAAAATAAGAAAAATGAAATAATAAAATAAAACAAATAAAATAAAAATAAAATACCCAAAACATGGGTAAATATACCTATAAATACACTCATAAAAATTAACTACTAAGAAATCAAGTTAAAAAAATAAATAAAAATCATATTAAAATACTACATAAAATAATAAACATTTTTTATTTTATACTCGAAAAATAATAAAATCATTTACTATTTTAAATTAATTATTTTAAATAAAACCCTCTGTTTTGTCTTCTGGAGGCCGACGTGGACCAATAGGCGCGCGGCCTTCGTTGACCTCTGATAAACTGTCCCATCCGCGTCTCTGAACCGCCAAACCTGGTGGTTCCCAGATTTTCTTGCGTTTTTCATGGGCGTCTCGTCCATCGATCAAATTCACTTCCTTCACAAGAATTGTCGCTGGATCATTGTACAATCACGCCAACATCTTGGATTGCTTGTAAACACATCGGATCCTTTGATTTTAGCCGGTCAATAAGGGTGCCTTGTGATGTTTATAAATAAGAAGCTCTGACCTCCTTCGCAAATTGGGTCAGTTTTAAATCTTCTCCCTTCCTCGTATTCGGTCCTGGAGGTTCCCTCGTGACAGGAGGAGGCCTTTGGCGCCTTGAATCAGTCGGAGGAGGTGGGAGCTTGATGAACACGAAATCCTCCTCTTTAATAATCGATAATTGTAGTATAGGAGATGGATTTCGGTCGATCAAAACACAAAATCTGTGAATGTTGTGGAGTATTTTTACTTGGGAAGTCTACCAAGGTCGAACTCAGGGAACGGTGATTCTTAGTTGCGTGGTTTTGAATCACTTTAAATAACTAACTTAATGCTCAATTAATTCTTGTGTTGATAAAATGTACAATGCAATGAGATGCAAATGCGAAGAAACATACAGGGAAAATGAAGCACCGGATCTGTGATTTAGTGATGTTTAATCCAAATAAGATTAATCAATAACCGCGAAATGAAATCACAAATCAAATAATATCAAATCCAGTGGGATGTATCAAATTAATCCTGATGCAAGTATAGGCTATCAGATTAATCTTGCAATGATTTTATCTCCAAAATTCTTCAAATTATATTCTCAAGAAATATTTGCAGTTCACAAGTTAATAAGCCTAATAAATCTCCTTGATTTAACCCCTGCAAAATTAAGTCCTCAGATCTGAAATTAATTTCATCATTGCATAAATCAAAGCCCTGCAAAATAAGTCGTCAAATTTTTCAAGAAAAATGTGGCATAGATAAGTCAAAATGCCCCCGCAAATGTCAACAGATATCCTCAATAATAATTATCAATAAACAGCCTCATATCTATCCACAAATGATGCTAAATGGTAGAGCACGGAATTAACTTCGAAACGACATATTATATGCTAAAATCAGAGTTCAGATGGAGAAGATATGCTAAAATGAAATTATAGGGACTAAAATGTAAATAAAAGTAAAGTTTTCCTTGCAAAGAGGCCTCTGGGAGGACTTATCTATAATTAATAAAAACTTAAGGGGTTCGAACGTAATTTACCCCTAGCAGGGGTATTTCTGCAAATTCTGAAAGTGCCAGGGGTATTGTTGCATTTTTTCCATGCGCACGTGCCTTGCACGTGTGCCTTGGAGGCTCTGGTCGGTGGCACAGGCTCGGGTGGCCGAGCCTGAGGTTCGGGCTCCGAACCAAAGGCTCTGTAGCCAAACCAATGGCTCGGACACCAAGGTAGAGGCTCGAGGGCCGAACCTAAGGCTCGGATGGAGAGCCTCAGGCTCGGAGCTCTCGAGCCTAGGTGGCGGTGGCTCGGGGGCCAGGCTGTGAGCCGTTGGATTAAGGGCAATGGCCCAGATCCAACGGCGAAGGGTGGTTGTGGTGCAGGCGGAGCTGCTGTGCAGCCGAGGCGGCGATGGGAACGGGGTGGCCGACGCGCGTGGGCGCGGCGGTGCTGAGGAGGAGCGGCGAGGTCGCGCTCGGCCGAGCAACTGGAACAAAGGCGGTGGGACGGCGGAGCTCGGTCGTGGTCGTGCGGCGCACGACGACTGTGCGTGAAGCACGAGGCATCGCACGGTGAGGCAGAGGGTGCTGGCGGAGCCGGTGGGGCGTGAGACGATTGAGCTGCAGGGGGTTCAGGCGATGGTGATGATGTGCGGAGGAGGGTACCTGGAAGTTGGAGGAGGTAGAGGCCTGCTCCTGATCCGCTTCAGCCGCGGCGATGTCGCGAAGAAGCTCAGCCCACTCACCAGAGCAAGGCAGCAGAGGACATGGTTCCCTCTGGATCACGCCGTCCTAGGGTTGTTGCCGCTGTCACCGGCACTGGAGGACGAAGGGTGGATGGTGCTACTGGAGCACGGAGGAACTGCTTTATAGGCGCAAGGAAGGAGGGCGTTACGCGGAGGTGGCGATGGTGGTTTGATGGCTGGTGGTTATGGAAGGGGAAGGGAGGTAACAGTACGGGGGAGGGGGGCGATTGGGGAAGAAACGACTGGAGAAGACGAGGTGCACGTGACCCGAGGGAGCGTCCTGGAGAGAGAAGGCGGGGGTGCCACGTGGCACCAAAAAAAATTCAGATTTTGGAGAGTGAAAAAGAGAGAGAAGATGACCTCAGATCGAAAAATTTCCTTCATAAAAGTTGTTCGTCTCGGCGAGATATACAACTTTCACGAAGGACCCATGAGCAAAAGAGGTCATATGTGAGAAGTGGTATTTTTGGTGGCTCTCTATGTGTATAGAAAACCGGGTTTTGGGGGTTTTGTATTTTTTTGGTAAGTTTAGAGAGGATAAAATTATAGAAAAAATATGATAAAATACAATAAAATTAATTACACACTAATCTAGTTTTTTTGAATTTTTAAAAAATAAGAAAATAGGAAACTAAAATAAAAGTCAGAAACACACAGCTTTTGTACAGACCGACAACGGACACCTGGACTCAGTCAGATTCTTTGATTTCGGTTTGGATCTGGATTTGGATTTTTGTATTTATTATTAAAACTTTCATCAAAGAACAATAAAGAAGAAGAAATAAAATTAAAAGAGTTAATTATGTACATAAAAACTCAGGTCAAAAATAGCAAAAAGTTAAACTGCGCAAAAGAGGCTCAAAAACCAACTTTCACATATGAGCTCCGAATTTTACGAAATTGGTCTTCTTTTGAAGGTATTTAAAAATGGAGTACTTTAAAAGTCAGTAGACCAAAATCGGATACTGTATGTGGGAGATATGCGCGTTTTAGTTCGTCCGTTGTGAAATTAGACTTTGGGATTATTTGACACTTATTTGAGTTAGTAATTTTTTGTATTTTTTATTAAATAAAGTTAGTAATATCTACACAATGGAGATGGTTTGGGGTCGATCAGAGTTAGGATGAATTAATTAAAAATGTGAGGAGTTAGCGCCTTTTTAGGCTAATTTACACTTAGGATTTTAAATGCAATTTATGCATGATGAAATGCAAATATTATTCACACATGCATGATGGCTAATAATGCTCTATTAATGATTAATTACAAGTGGATGAAGGGAAACCGAGCTTAAATGATTGATTTTAGCATGATGAATACGAGATTCATCATACCCCTATACTTAGACCATGCTCGTCCCCAAGCATGAATGAATGACTTAGTTGATTACATCCCTGACTGTGCATGTGAATTTTCAAGGCTTAATTCATAGAAGACCCTTAATTTGAGTGATCCTAAATTCTGGGCTCAACCAAGCTTTAATCAAAAGGAACCCGACTTCTCTAATTTTCAGACTCTCTGTTTGTACATATAATATAAGGATATGGCATTAGGTGTACTGTATTTCATGAGAGCCGAGTCTAGACATCACCCAAAGTTCTAATCCAAGAGACTCTCCTCTAGACCTAATCCTCAACACTAGGGAATAAGTCTATTCTTGCTTCAGTCAACCGTCTCATTAGTTTGTCAGACTTGAAAGTGTACATGTACGTCCAGATGATGGAGAGCATAGGATTGTGTCTAAGTTTCTCTCCCTCACATTGGAACAAGGGGTCTCTCGAGTGCCTTTTTACACAACACAACTATATTTTTGTTTTGTTGATCAATGTGTCCGTCAAGAGAATTTGGAGTCGTCTTCACTTGTTTTTCTGGGAGTACACCGGGGTGTGTCTCTTTTGAGTGTCTAAGATACCTTCGACACCCAGACTTGTAGCATTTACGATGCAGAGCCCTTTTTTGGTGTCAGCCCGACTCCTTGGTCCTAATTAGCGCTTGGTCCAAGTGGACACTTTGAAAATTTTTGGTCGCGCTAGCCATTGGTGGAAGCTCATTTAGAATTTGACTTGGATAATAGAGCTTTTCTTTGACATTTCATTGATTTTCTGTTGTTGGCTAGCTCCACTGCTTTTACCAAAAGTTGGCGCACATTGATCAACCAATTTCATTAAGTTTCATCACACCCTGGCACTTAGGTCAATATCAAAAAGATAGTATATGAATCTTGTTCACATACTGGCTAGGGTTTTGCTGACACTCAGGTTTTCTGCAGCCTTTATTAACTTTATCCCATCCTCGAATATCATCCGATCGGGTCTAAACTCAAATCTCCAGTCCTAGTTCCTCAAGTGATATCTCAACTCATCTCATCAATCATGCAGTTGTGGAAGTGATTTGTGCTTATCATATTCTTTGAAGGTAGAGATGAAGAGTGCAATATAGCGCTCAAATCTTTCAAACTAGGGAAGTGTGGATTATTAAGTTCAAAAACCCTAATGACTAAGGCAGGCTAACTCAGAATCTCACGATCTCAGAAATTAAGTGTCCTAAAAAATCCTCAAGCCTTGAGTGATGGTGAATCTGTCAGGAATATATCAACCAACGAATGCATGAAATGCTTGATGAAATGCAAGACCATGATTGATTTTGTATATGCAAAAAGTTTTTTTTGTTTTGTTTTTTTGTTTTTTTTTGAAAATAGGTATTATTTACATAATATACACTACTTGTACCCATCCACGATGTTAGATAAAAATGATTAAAGTATGAGCTATGGATAAAGTAGATAAAATATATACAAACACACCCCCCTATACTTAGCTTGTGCTATGTCCTCATGGCACAAAGTGAAATGTTGACATAGCTCGTACTCCGTATAGATGGGTTAAAAAGAAGAGAAGTGATGTATAAAAAATGGTAGCGGTCCCCCTATACTTAGGCTCAGGTCAGCCTGAGTATAATCAGATAATTACAAATGGGGAACCGGGTAGAATTGCGGATGTACAATATCAAGGAGGTTTGCGACGGACCTTCTTGCGGGAGTGTGGAGGGAGATATTATGGAGATGTGGAGTGTGATGAAGAGGGGGCGGATGAAGAAGAGCAGCCATCGTCGGAGTCGTCCCCAGGAGAATAGTAGTCGTTTGCAGAGGATCTCCAACTTTTGTCGATCAGAGGTAAGTGCCCTTGGATCAGAGCTGTACCTATTGCACTTATCTGATGTACCATCTTAGGACCGGACGAGGAATCTTCAGAAATCACCTTATGTCTAAGGCCAAAAGTGACTTTCTTGGTCGGTTTGTTTCCTTGGGAAGTGTTGGGAGGAAGTTGGACAGTCTTCATCTCTCTGTCTTGAGTAACCGATGTGGCATTTATGCGTTGCTCATCAGATGAATCCCCGTAAAAGTCGACCAATTCTTGAAGGGTCATGCACTGTTTCGGTCGAGGGTGATTGTTCCTTGTGATTTTGCGGTTTATGGTTGGGGGGTTGATGTCGCTTCCAGATGATCGTGAATTTTGGTGACATTGGATATTTTCGGAGTCGGTTCTTTATATGGTTCAAGTATCTCATGAATTACTGCCGACTCAAAGATTGGACCACTCAAATAATCGTGACGCTCCTCAATAATATGGTCCAATTCTTCATAAGCTCTAAAATCTTGATTTTTCCTAGGAGCAGTGATAGGATGGTGAGAATCCGAAGTTTGTCCAACAGTTAATCCTTTAGGTGACTCTCCTACGGTTTGTATCAGCGTGTCCTGCGGAGATGTCTGATAATGTGAAATGTTTATCTCCTGATCATAACTGTTGGTTTCAAGTTGGTTTTCCTCAGAGCAGGACATGTCATTGGGGGTTTGTTCATTGGGGTCTGAGTTCGGGAACTTGATTTCCTGAGTCTCGCAATCGACGATCGCCTTAGCGGAGGCTAAGAACGGCTTTCCTAAAATGATAGGAGACTCAGACGTCCTTCCGGGGTGGTCAATGTCAAGGACAATAAAGTCCACTTTATGTTCTTTACCTCGGAAATTTACGACGACAGAAATGATCCCCCGCGGTCTTTTAGTAGATCGATCGGGTAATTGAACGATCACCCTAGTCTTTTTGAGTTGTCCGAGTTTGAGTTGGTCAAAGAAGGAGTTGGGGAGGATGTTTAATGTGGAGTCATCGTCTAACCGAACATGAGTCAATGTTGAATCTTCAATTTCACACGTGATCCGAGTCAACCGCTTGACTTTGCGGCTTTTGATTATATGATTCATCACCAAAGAACTAGCCATAGATATGACATGATATTCCGTCCTTGATCGTTTCTTGCCCGTCTTTTTGGGGTTCAGTCGACTTTTTACAAATCTCTTAAGATCGGGCACATATTCTATGGCTTTGATCAATGGAAGCTCTAAGATCAGACTCTTGCAAAATTCTTCCATTTCAAAATTGTCCAATTTTTTTGAATTTTCAAAATTTTCAATTTTTTGTTATTTTCTGTAATATGGTCAGTGGGGGGGGGGTCAGAGGTCAATGGTCGTGTCTGATTGTGAGTCACATGATAATCTAGTGGTTCGCATGGTGGTGGTCTCACTTCTTCTGAATTCTGCATAGACTGGATGAGATCGTATATTCTCTCCGTTAACGTATCTGCTCTATGATTAATCTGAGCAATCTCATCCTCAAACATCTCATGACTAGTGATTGAATAATCATTCTCCATGTGTCGTGATTCTGGCATGTAACCTCGAATAGAGTATTGATTGTTCTTAAACATTATGGTCTGGTCATGAGTTATATTTCCTTGACTTTGGTTTTCTCATGGATTGTCAAAGGAAAATTGATGGTCATCCTGAATAGGGAATGATTCAAGAGGCTGTGAGATCATAGTAACCAAAAATCGTGTTCTACTGTCACTATCGGTTACTCTATTGTTCATCCTCAATTTCGATCTCTCTCTCATGTCCATAAGATTGTCAGAATGTGAGAGAGGGTTATTCTAAGAAGAAGTGTGGTCATAGGGTGGGATGTATGTGCGGGAAGAGAATGATGGCTGAGGGGAACTTGATTTGAAGAGCAGGCTCCCCTGAGGAGTGTGAGAAGCAGGACATCGGGACATGGTCGTGGAGATCGGGAAAGAAGACCACTGTGCCGACATCTTCTCAAGAGGGATGGAATGATCAGCGAACCACGATTTGCTTGTGATTGCAAGGTCTTTGACGCACACAAATCAAACACAAAACAAACACATAGATTCACTCACTCAACACTGGTAAAGGCATGTTAGGGTTCCGCCGCTTATCTTTTCAATTTTAATTTAATGACAAAACTATCTTGAAGATTAAGGGAGCTGTTAGGTACCGAGATATTTCAAAAGACTGTCCCGAGTTCGTACAACTAGTTGCACCTACTCTCATCCAGTATAGGTGTATGTACGGACCGTTTAAATGGCTACCCGTGTTACTTGAGGACGGAGCCTTCCGCGGTGTCCTCTAAACCACCCACTCTGCTAAGGGAAGTCGGACCGTAAAACGGCTACCCGAGACCCTCACTGAAAAGTAGCTAATTGTTTTTAAAAATGGTAGTCTTTGTGAAATTTCTCAATTTTGGCTTTGTGCTAAGGTGTGCAATCTTGTCTTTACAAACAATGAGTGGGTTTCTCTCCACCAGACACAGGTTAATTTTAGGTCAGTTTATTTACAGTCACCTTGATTAGCAGTCCCGGTTTTAAATTTAGGCTATCACTGAAGTTTATATGAGCACAGAAATTCATGCCTAACGAACAGTCCCAATTCCTTTAACTCCTAAGTTGTAAAACTTTTGGAAGGAAATCGAAAAAGCCGATGCAAACGTAAATCAATGATGCATGCGTAAGAAGAAGACTTACAGTGAATCCTCGCGTTCTTCATGCGGGATGCGAGACAAGGAATTTAAATTACACTAAATGATATGCACATGTGAAAAACGCCCTAAACAGATAGCTCTATTAGCGGGAAGAATTGATTGAAATTTTGGCTAATGTTGAACGATCTATTGTGAGTATAGTTAGTGAATGTGTGGCCTAAGAATTACGGGCACAATCAAATAATTCTAATCTAGCGTATGTGCACCTAAATTCTACGTCATGCCATAGAGAGTCCAGTCCTGAATTATTACAAGGGTTCAAAGAGAGGGACCCTGAGAATGATGCAGAGAATTAAACCTATGCTAAGCTCTCACACGAAAATTAAAAATCAATCTTCCTTGTAGATCCTTGATTAATCTCCAAAATTGGGCTCCCAGTAGTCTGCGAAGAGAGAATTTACGGCTAGTAGCAGAAGTAAGAGAGAGATACAAAATAAGATGCAGAAAGAGAGGAAAAAAATGACACAAAAGTTAATCTCACAAAAACTAATTACAAAAATTGATTTAAAACCCTAAAAGTTCACCGTTCCCCGGCAACGACGCCATTTGATGAACGCGAAATCCGCCTCTTTAATAATCGATAATTGTAGTATAGGAGATGGATTTCGGTCGATCAAAACACACAATCTGTGAATGTTGTGGAGTATTTTTTACCAAGGTTGAACTCAGGGAACGATGATTCTTAGTTGCGTGGTTTTAAATCAATTTAAGTAACTAACTTAATTCTCGATTAATTCTTGTGTTGATAAAATGTACAATGCAATGAGATGCAAATGCGAAGAAATATACAGGGAAAATGAAGCACCGGATTTGTGATTTAGTGATGTTTAATACAAATAAGATTAATCAATAACCGCGAAATGAAATCACAAATCAAATAATATCAAATCGAGTGGGATGTTTCAAATTAATCCCTGATGCAAGTATAGGCTATCAGATTAATCCTGCAATGATTTTATCTCCAAAATTCTTCAAATTATATTCTCAAAAAATATTTACAGTTCACAAGTTAATAAGCCTAATAAATCTCCTTGATTTAACCCCTACAAAATTTAGTCCTCAGATCTGAAATTAATTTCATCATTGCATAAATCAAAGCCCTGCAAAATAAGTCGTCAAATTTTTCAAGAAAAATGTGGCATAGATAAGTCAAAATTCACCCGCAAATGTCAACAGATATCCTCAATAATAATTATCAATAAACAGCCTCATATCTGTCCACAAATGATGCTAAATGGTAGAGCACGAAATTAGCTTCGAAATGACATATTATATGCTAAAATCGGAGTTTAGATGGAGAAGATATGCTAAAATGAAATTATAGGGACTAAAATGTAAATAAAAGTAAAGTTTTCCTTGCAAAGAGGCCCCTGGGAGGACTTATTTGTAATTAATAAAAACTTGAGGGGTCCGGACGTAATTTACCCCCGGAGGGTATTTCTGCAAATTCTGAAAGTGACAGGGGTATTGTTGTAATTTTTCCACGCGCACGTGCCTTGCACGTGCGCCTAGGAGGCTCGGGTCGGTGGCACAGGCTCGGGGGTCGAGCCTGAGGTTCGGGCTCTGAACCAAAGGCTCGGTAGCCAAACCAATGGCTCAGACACCAAAGCAGAGGCTCGGGGGCCGAACCTAAAGCTCGGTTGGAGAGCCTCAGTCTCGGAGCTCTCAAGCCGAGGTGGCGGTGGCTCAGGGGCGAGGCTCGGGGGCCAGGATGTGAGCCGTTGGATTAAGGGCAATGGCCCAGATCCAACGGCGAAGGGTGGCTGTGGCGTAGGCGGAGTTGTTGTGCAGCCGAGGCGGAGGCAGCGATGGGAGAGGGGTGGCCGACGCGCGTGGGCGCGGCGGTGCTGCGGAGGAGCGGCGAGGTCGCACTCGGCCGACACACGGCCGAGCAACTGGAACAGAGGCGGTGGGACGACGGAGCTCGTCCGTGGTTGTGCGGCGCATGACGACTGCGTGCGAAGCACGAGGCGTCGTACGGTGAGGCGGAGGGCGCTGGCGGAGCCGGTGGGGCGTGAGACGGTTGAGCTGCAGGGGGTTCAGGATATGGTGATGACGTGCGGAGGAGGGTACCTGGAAGTTGGAGGAGGCAGAGGCCTGCTCCTGATCTTCGCTTCAACCGCGACGAGGTCGCGAAGAAGCTCAACCCACTCACCAGAGCAAGGCAGCAGAGGACATGGTTCCCTCTGGATCATGCCATCCCGGGGTTGTTGCCGCTATCACCGGCACTGGAGGACGAGGGGCGGATGGCGCTGTTGGAGCTCGGAGGAGCTGCTTTATAGGCGCGAGGAAGGAGGGCGTTACGCGGAGGTGGCGATGGTGGTTTGATGGCCGACGGTTATGGAAGGGGATGGGAGGTAACGGGGGGGGGGGACCATTGGGGAAGAAACGACTGGAGAAGACGAGGGTCACGTGCGCAACACTTGACCCGAGGGAGAGGTCTGGAGAGAGAAGGCGGGGGGCCACGTGGCACGCCCTGGGGCTGCCACGTGGCACCAATAAAATTCAGATTTTGGAGAGTGAAAAAGAGAGGGAAGATGGACTCGGATCGAAAAATTTCCTTCATGAAAGTTGTTCGTCTTGGCGAGATCTACAACTTTCATGAAGCACCCATGAGCAAAAGAGGTCATCCGTGAGAAGTGGTATTTTTGGTGGCTCTCTATGTGTATAGAAAACCAGGTTTTTGGGGTTTTGTATTTTTTTGGTGGGTTTAGAGAGGATAAAAATTATAGAAAAAATATGATAAAATACAATAAAATTAATTACACACTAATCTAATTTTTTGTATTTTTAAAAAATAAGAAAATAGGAAAATAAAATAAAAGTCAGAAACACACAGCTTCTGTACATACCGACAACGGACACCTGGACTCAGTCAGATTCTTTGATTTCGGTTTGGATCTGGATTTGGATTTTTTTTATTTCTTATTAAAACTTTCATCAAAGAACAATAAAGAAGAAGAAATAAAATTAAAAGAGTTAATTATGTACATAAAAACTCAGGTCAAAAATAGCAAAAAGTCAAACTACGCAAAAGAGGCCCAAAACCCACCTTTCACCTATGAGCTCCGAATTTTACGAAATTGGTCTTGTTTTGAAGGTATTTAAAAATTGAGTACTTTAAAAGTGAGTAGACCAAAATCGGACACTATATGTGGGAGATATGCTCGTTTTAGTTCGTCAGTTGTGAAATTAGACTTTGGGATTATTTGTCACTTATTTTTAGTAAATTTTTTGTATTTTTTGTTTAATAAGGTTAGTAATATCTACACAATGGAGGTGGTTTGGGGTCGATCGGAGTTAGGATGAATTAAATAAAAATGTGAGGAGTTAGCGGCTTTTTAGGCTAATTTACCCTTGGGATTTTAAATGCAATTTATGCATGATGAAATGCAAATATTATTCACACATGCATGATGGCTAATAATGCTCTATTAATGATTAATTACAAGTGGATGAAGGGAAACCGAGCCTAAATGATTGATTTTAGCATGATGAATACGGGATTCATCAGAGCTGCACCCACGACGGAGCTCCGGTGATGCCAAGCTCCCTGGTTCCCACTAGGTATCAGAGCATTTCTTTCTTGTCTTATTAGGTATATTTTAATTCCAGCGTTCTTTTTCCTCATTTTGTTTAGCATTTAGCTCAGTAGATCGCATCAGTTTGGTTGAGTCGAAGTTCGTTCCCTATCGCCTTCTCCATCATCCGCGCATCCCTGATCAACCGGACCTCTCGTGGTTCCGTGAATCGAGGTTCACCTTCGTCGCTCGTCGGAACCTCGTCGCCTACCTTCATTTTTGCGCTAAAATTTCAAACCCCAGGTCGAGGAGCTTCGCCTCGAGCCACTGGTTTTTCCCGTGAAGATCTTGACATACAAGGAGCCCTCTTGGGCTTGATCGATTCCAGGAAGAGGTTCCTGGAGGTCCCTTCCTTCCTCGAGCTCGCTTGAACGTCTGGGACCTCCAGGGGCCGAGCGGAGACCATCAGCCGACGCGGGGAGCTTCCAGGCACGTGTAGAGACCATCGGAGCGAGGATAAAGGCTGGAGGCGCCAGCTATTCACGATCGAAGCTCGCCACGTGGGAGCTTCGTCCCTGTTCCTCCACGTCACTCCAGAGCCGTCCGATGAAGATGAAGTCCCCAGGCATAGCAACTGTCGTTGGATGCCAAGCCTCATGATTGTCCGATCTCATAAGGAGATCTAATCTCAACCATCCAACCACGAAGCGTCATCAACCGTCAGATGGTTGACACGTGTTCATGTGAATGATGATCCGCCGTCCATCAGTATCTAATAAGGGGTAATTTACATTTTAAACCCCTACCATTTTGTATTTAGTATTTATTCCATTAAAAATTGTGTAACATTTAAAATAATGTGGGTATTTTTGTAAAAAGACCCCTGGGTTTTTGGTATTTACATCGAGGTCCATTCCACGTCAAACCACGTGAGGTCCCACGTAAGCTTGGAAACATTTCATGAATGCCCCTGTATGTCTTTGTATTTCGTAAAGGTACATTAAAAAATATATAGTGTTATATTTTTGTGAAAATTGCACGCAGACCCCCTACACTTTATGAAATTGCGTTTTGGTCCCTGTGCGTATGAGTCACGTGTAGTACCACGTGATTGGAAAAATTGCAAGGACCCCTTAGCGGGTTCCGAATATGATTTTGGTCCTGAAAATTCATGTGAACATTCAAAATTTTTGGTAAAATTGCACAGGACCCCCTGAGATTTATTTTATTTGCAAAAATACCCATGATAGTGTTGGAATTTCTTTTTGTTTTCCCTATTTATTGCATACATCTCTAAAATTCCAAAAATCACCAAAAAAATTACCATAGGTGCCTGTTGCATTGCATTATTACGCCATATTTTTTATTTTGCATTTTTATTGCATTTTCATATTTATAAAAATTCAAAAACATGCTTTTTTACTACTGTTTGCATTCTAAAATCCATAAAATCTATAAAACATCTCAGAAAATTCCCAAAAATATATATTTTGTGTCTTTTAATGTCTTTTAACTACAATCCAAAAATCATTAAAAATACAAAAGAAAACCCATAAAAATTATAAACCCCAAAAAATCTTCATAAAAATATTAAATATTCCAAAAAAAATCCTAAAAATATAATCTTTGTTTTTGAATTTTCAATATTTTATTATATTTAATTTAAAATTAATTTGGATAATTTTTGGTATTCTTTGATATTTTATTTCTCCATTTTGGTTTCATCTTTTTAATTTATTCACTGGTTTCAGTATTTTTGACTATAAAAATTACAATAAATTAATAAAAATCTAGAAAAATTACAAAAACATTAGAAAATTATAAAAAGCACAAAAACATTTTATTTCCTAATTTTTGAGTAATTTTCTTATTTTTATAAATCATTATTCCTCTCTTTACTTACTTTGTATATATATTCTCTATAAAAATATATAAAAATACAAAATATAAAAAGAAAATATAAAATCAAAAAATTAAAAATCAAAAATAAAATTAAAAATTAAAAATTAAAAACCCACAAAAGACTTGCATGCGTACATGACTAACTTGTACATGAATAATTGTAAGCTACCAGTTTTTGCTCTCTGTGGTTCGACCTCTACATACTTATGCACTGTGCATATTTTATGGTAGAGTTAATAAATTTTAATTCACATTTTTGTGACTTCATTGCTTGATATTTATTGTGGGTTAATTTCTGATCGATTGGGATTGATTGAGCGGTCACCGCATCGACTATTGATCCGCCTTGTGGATTGATACGACCCTTGATCATTTCCCGTTCATCAGATGGTGCTGTTGCTGGGGAGCAATGAGCGTAGCTTACTTTAGTTTGTCATGTTGTAAATACTTGCATGATCATTTGCTAATATTCATGAATTGTTTGTAAATATTTATTGCTTATGTTTATATTCTTTGATTATTTGTGCTAATTCCCTTTTCTTGCAACTTTGATGCGAGGGTCCGCCATGCGAGGATGGCTTTCTAGGAGGCCGGTGCAGCCCTACATGAAGAAGTGTCACGTCGATTTGACCAGCTGGAGCAAGCACCAAGGGAGCAAGAGGAAGTCTTAGCTAGTTTAAAAAAAATGTAATTTTATGAGAGAGAGAGAGACTATTTTGGCATGTAAATAATTTGGACTCTACTCTTCACAACGAGGTCCAGTGCCCGGGTGTCTATTCACCTGGGGGCCTCATCGCAACTTTTTCGTGTTTTCCTGCTTTCTTTTCTTTGTTTCCCGTTGTTTTGAGCTTTCCGCCTTTTCTTTTCTTTGTTTTGTGTGCATGGAGCCCCTAGACTTAGGTTGCTTGACTCGGTAGCTAGGTCTACACATTAATAAGAATGTCTATTCCTATAGTCTCTTACGTATGGATCTAGTCAAAGCTAACTGGTTCTTCACGATTAATAGCAGCTAATGTTTAGGGCGATTTTGTCGCTTGCATACCTCCATGTAGTTAGGTTTAAAAATTCTGTTTTGCATACCGCATGGAGAGAGCTAGGATGCACTAAAAGTCCTCTAACTCAGCATGCATCATTCGGTTCAATGGTGAGATTTCCATCATGGAACCAACTTGCACGGCTTTTCCGCTATCTCCCTCTGATTTTGAGCACCTATGACCTAAATGAAAATCTACAAAAACGTTAGGCGCTGGTATGAAAACAGACTCAAAAAAAGTGAAAACCCAAAAAACTAAAACAAGGGGACTACTGAATAAACTTTGACCTTAATTAAAATTTGTAATGGACTATCATTGTACTGGGTTCATAAAGCCCTCATTGTTTTCAGGTACCCTCGGAGGGGGACCAAAACACTACTCCCATGAGCGAGGCACGCCCCATAAGGAATAGAGCTCAAATCCCAGTCTGCAACTGCCTTGTGTATCACCTAGATTTCTGAAGTAATGGCGCTTCTATCGTACGTGACCAAGTAGGGCCTTGTCAGCGATGGTGTTCCCGTCTTGTGTGAAACATCGACATGGTATGAAGTACTGAGCATAGGCCATGCCTTCACGGCGGTGTCTGTCTCATCGATTTGCGTCCGAATAGGTTTTTGCACGCTCACGGGTGATTCCGTTGCGAGCGAGAACCGAAGTATTGGTTTCGCCTATCGGCTTCCTTTCTCTATTTATTTGGCTGAGTAGGGATCCAGGAAGGGTTACAAGGATCTCAAAAAGTACAGACTACAGCTTACAAAGGAGGATGACAAGTACGGGATTCTTTTATGGCGGTACTCTCTCTCCTATAAAGTTAGCGTGCTAAGGACTTGTTAAAAGATATTCCTGAAATAACAACTCTAAAATTGAAAAGATAATAAATAGTCAAACCTTCACGGCTTCACATGGCGTGAGTTGGTGAACCCAAGTTTGTATTGCGTTTGTATGGATCTAGATTAAGGTTCAAATATCAAGTCCCGCACCTTTGCGCAAATTTTGTTATATTATTCTCCTTTGACCCTCGCTCAGACGAACCTTTCTATTGTTTTACACTCCTTTTCATTCCTCGTTGACCATCGTATCCTTCATCCAACATACAATCATCCTTGAGCTTTGTGAAGTTGACCCATGGATGGTTTCCGTCGGGATCCCACCGACACCCATGTCGATTCCATAAACTCGACTCCGCCAATAAATTTGAGGCGATTCCCGAGAACCCGACCCAGACTTTGCGGATCGATCTCCAGACTCCTCGTTTTCTACCTTTCTTTTGACCACCCAATAAACCGGGATCACTTTTGTCCCACTTTCGCTATTGTGAATGGAAGTCGATTACAGTCCACATCTTTTTCCGTTCACAACATGCTGGGGTTGACCTTAATTCCATATTCATCATGACAACTGAACAATATTGCAAAGTGGTCTGATCAGGATTCTCTCATTCTGCAGATAGAAGACAAACCAAGCCCTGGATTCTAATCCGGAATTCATTTCGTAAGACTCAGGCCCTGACATGGCTCCTCAAAGGAAGGGCAAGGGTCAGCAGCCACCCCTAACCAGAAGGCCAGATGCCTGATCAGAATCAGGTTAATGCACAACTGTTGGCATCCATCCAGGCCATCCAATAGCAGCTGACAGAGCAGGCCCTAGCACAGACCGCTTTCTAGGATATGCTGAATGACGTAATGAACAGAGCCGAGGGAGGAGGACGACGAGGAGGTGGTAATCCTCCAGATGATGAGGAAGAGCGAGAAAATGGGAGACCCAAACCTACACTAAAGGAGACTTATAATCCTGGAGACAGCCAGATAACCGAGTGGATCCTCATTCCATCGGTGCATGCTCACTTCGATCTGAATCCCCAGTTCCTTGCTCTTCTTCCTTATTTTCATGGAAACACCAGTGAAGAGCCGTACATCCACCTGCAGCAGTTCTCACGCATCTATCGCACTACTCACTACCCCAATGTCCCTTTGGACATTGTCAAAATGATGGCATTCCCCTTCAGCCTGCAAGACAAGGCCCTCTATTGGGTCAGCCATCTGGGGAAGGTTGTGACAACCTGGGAGGAACTGAAGTCAGCTTTCCTGCACAAGTTTTAACCTCTCGGTCGGCTCAACCAGATGCGAGCACAAATCAGCAACTTCTCCCAGGGAGCCCACGAATCCATACATGAAGCTTGGGAGAGATTCACCGATCTGCAGGAGAAATGCCCCCATCATGAGATCCCGAAGACCAGCTTGGTCCAATACTTCTTTGGGGGTCTGAACGTTGAAAGCCAAAGGCTCGTTGATGCAGCGTGTGGGGGTTCACACTTCAACAAGGATGAAGATGTAGTCTGGCAGATATTTGAAGAAATGCTTGAAGGAGAGGCCGTCCTCTCTTCATATAAGGCATACCAAAAGCATCCCCAGATCCTTCAAAAACAAGTACACATGGCAACGTTCCGCGAGGTGGAGAGAGATGAGAGCTCCAACCTCAGCATCATCGGTGGCCATCTCTCGAAGGTTGACATTATCGAGAAGCGATCACAGGGCCTAGAGAAACTTGTTGTGATCGAGAAGAGGACTCAGAACCTTGACAAGCTAGATCAGATCACCAAACAATTAGAACTGTTGGTGGGCACTATCAACTCTGTTCAGTCGGCAATGCCATCAGAAGCTCCAACTGAGAGGAAGGACGAGCAACCACTGCCACATCAGCCTCAGGAGAGCCAGCAGCCACCGACAGTCTAGCACGTGTACTACGTGCAGGCGCCTGACCAGGGCCAGCCGCAGCAGCAGATGGTTGTGTATCAGCCAGAGTTTGTATCAGGATCCGATCCAGTCTTCCCACCACCATCCCTAATTCAAGAAGTCAACGGGGTTTGGAGCAACGAAGCACAGACGACCCGTCCTATGGGACAACCTCAGGGTCAGATACCCGCCAACCGGCAATACCACCTACCTCAGGGTGGTTGATTTGGGCAGTCCTCACAGCCTCTGCCACAGTATTAACAACCTCCCCCATATGCAAATCAATGGAGGCAGAATCAGCATTACCAGCAACCGCAGTACCGCCAGCCACAACCTTTTCATCAGTACACGGTTGCTCCACCTCAGCATCACCCACTGTATCCCCCTTCCCTGTACCAGCAACTTCAGCTTCCTGCACCACCCTAACACCACCAACAACCTCAGCACCAACACATGCAACAACAGTGTGGTCTGCACGCTGAACCTACTAAGGTAAATCCTGTGAACCCGACCATGGATTGCTTGGCCCAACTCGTCAAAGGGCTAGCAGATATGACCAAGAGGCTCAACGACCTGACTGCCACCAAAACCACTATCCCAGCTCAGGTCGAGGCCAATCCCAATATCTTTAAAAAGAAAGAGCGGGTAGAATGTGATGTCTTGTCTGTGTCTGTAGAGTCAAAAAATGATATTATTATTTGTTCTAATGTTGTCACTCTCAGGAGTGGTAGGGCCTTACCTCTGCCTGCTATCAAGAATGGGGAGAATAAAGAACCAGGTGAATCGTCATCTTCTGCTTCAGTCGTGCCAGCTACAGGGATGGGTGAGGAAGAAGGAGGAGCCATTCCAGCAGTCATGCAGCACCGACACCCTTAGCCAAAAATACAAAAAAATCAGCAAAAACAAAAAGAACAAAAAGAATCTTGCAGCCGAAGCAAAGCCGCACCAACCTCGGAGGAGCAGCCAGTTGCAGTCGATCCCTCGCTGGCCGATGGAGCAGACGCCCTACTTTTTGCTCGCCCAGCAGCATCAACACCTCAAAATCCAGCTTGTACTCCTTTTTGTAGTCCGAATGTACAACAATATGTGGGCGATAATTCTGATATAAATAAGAACTCTATTTTACCTTCCAGTGATGTAAATATTCCTTTTCCTAATGCAATCGAAAAATCCAAAAAATGCAAAAATAAAAAGTGCATTGTCTGATCCTGGAGTTGTGGAAATAATAGATAACTTAACTGTTGAGATTCCCTTACTGAAGGCCATGGAATATATGCCAACTGTGAAGAAAGGTTTGAAAGAAGCATGCACCAACAAGCGTCGACCAACATGCAAGAACAAACGCAATCAGTTTGAGAGGTACGTGCTTTCCATGGCCACTGTCGCAGCTATCGGCAATCTCCCTCAGAAGAAACATGACAAAGGAGCGTCTCTTATCAGTTGTGAGATATTTGATCAGGTCTTCGAGCGTACTCTCCTTGACAGCGGATCTTCTATCAACCTTTTGCCCTCGCCCCTAATGCAAGAATTTGGGCTAGGTCCGCTCAAGCCAACACAAATGATCCTTCAGTTCGCTGACCGATCTACCAAGCGACCTAAAGGTCTGATGGAAGACGTTGTGGTGAAGGTGCGGGAGATGCAATTCCCTGTTGATTTCCTGGTCCTTGATATGGACTCACCCGCACCCTTACTCCAGACCCCTATCATCCTTAGTCGACCGTTCTTGCGTACTTCAGGTGCCGTGGTTGACTATGGGTCCGTGATGAATCTCCATTTCATCACCTTTATTCTATCATTTTGGCCTTAAAAACCCCAGCAAATGCATGTAAATAGCCTCAATTTGTATATAATAGCATTCATGATTCATTGTGTTTATTGTACATAGAATAAGGTTTTTAATGCCAAAATGATAGAATAAAGGGAAGAAAAGAAAAAGGAATAAAATATTGCAAATATTTTATGACCCTAACCCCGAGACCAAGGCCAGCATGGAATTGGTCGACAAGGAATAAAGTAGGGGGAGATAAGGGCAAATAATACAATAAATACCTCATTTATTCATGCATTTATTTATGCATTTTTGACACATATTTTGTACATAATTATTTATTCATCAAATAAAGAAACTTTGTACATGAAAGTTGTAGATAATAATGTAAATAAAAATACAAAATTAAGTTTGTGTAAAAAGGACCCACAATGTACATTTTATACACAGAATAAAAAGCCAACATCTCAACTTCACAGACCCATATCTTGCAAATAAAAACTCCAAATCACCCAAACTCACTTTAATTGTATATAGCATTCCAAGAACTATTTTATAAAATTGGTTTCATAATTTTTGAAGTCCATCTGTGGAAGTTAGGTTTTTGGCCCACCTTGTATATAGGACTGATTAAAATATTCATTTTATCCAATAATTATTATTTCTATAAATTTATATTTTTAGAATATTGTGAATAATGTATGGAATACATGTACATATTAAAACTAAAAGAAAACTAAAAAGAATTTGTAAAATAAAATAAGTCTATGTAATACATAGGTAAAATACCTATGTTAAGAATGTACATAAATAAAAGGGGATTTTATTCTTTTATTCTTTATTCATCTATATTTTTATAATAATGTAGATATTATTTATAACTTATTAAAAATACAAAACCAAAATAAAAACAAATAAAATGCATTAAATAAATAAAATGTATATAATATATAGGTAAAATACCCATAAGTATACCTACATATACATAAACACATTTATTTAAAAATGTAAATAAACTCATAAAAATTAAATAAAAATTTATTTATACTCATAAAAATAAGTTATAAATTTATAAAATAAAGCCAATAAAATAATAAAAGAAAATAAACAAATTAAAAATAAAATACACAAAAATACATGTAAATACATACATATACATATTATTAAATTAAAACCTTAATAAAATACTTCAAAAAATAAATAAAAATCATAAATAAATACTACATTATTTAATAAACATTTTTATTCAATAAATAAACCTAATTAATTCATTTAATACGTTAAATAAATGGGTCAAGTTTAGTCTGACGTGGGCCAATCAGGGGCCAGGGAGTGTTGACCTCCGGTCAACTCCCCCTGCGCCTCTGACTCCCGTCAGAACTGTCGCATCCCCCGATTTCAGCCATTTTTCCCGCTCGACATGATGCTCCATCAACGTCGATCCCTTCTTGAAATTTTCTCCCAGATGAATCATGACCCCCGCCATTCACTTAGATCCCTTGTACATAGTATAGATTCGTCGTTTTTGCCCGGCC
The DNA here is from genome assembly GCA_037367405.1 of Ottelia alismoides. Lineage (NCBI taxonomy): Eukaryota > Viridiplantae > Streptophyta > Magnoliopsida > Alismatales > Hydrocharitaceae > Ottelia > Ottelia alismoides. Next base: position 506,950 of record JAZKJV010008784.1, on the reverse strand, counting down.
AAATAAGGGTGCCCAGCCTGTTTATAAATAAGGAACCTTCGCCTCCTCTTCAATTTTGGTCAGCTTTCAGCCAATCCCTTCCTCGCATTCGGTCCCGGCGATGTTCCTTGTGACAGGAGGAGCTCGCCAGCGTCTTGAATCGGTCGGAGAGGCGAAGGTTGCACCCATGGCGGCGCTCCGGCAGCCGCCCTGCTCCCTGGAGTTTCTCCAGGTATAAGAGCTGCGCCTTTACATTTCTAGGTAGATTTTTATTCCAGCATTTTATTCCTGCATTTTAATTCGCATTTAGATTATTAGCATAGCTTAGATTAGGTAAATCGAAGTTCGCCGGAGCTCTGCTCCGACGACTTCTCTACCTTGTTCCCGACCATTTTCCGACGCCATTTCGCCTTCATTTCCTTCCCTATCGCTTTCTCCACCATCCAGCTACTTCCTATCAACCGGAGCCTCCTTGGTTCCGTGAATTGAAGCTCCTCCATCACCCTTCGCCGGAGCTTCCTCACCCATCACCATCCCCGTGCTATCATCTTCAAACCCCAGGTCGAGGGTGACGCCCTCGAGCCTCTCTACCTTCCTGTGCAGGTTAGGTGCCCCAAAGAGCACCAGGAGACGATTCCCAAAGCGGCTGAGGTACCTGGAGCTCTGCTTCTTCTCCGAGCTCGTGGCGGTGCTCCAACGTGTCTCCGGCTGATCTACCACCTCCAGCAGATAGAGCCACCCTCCATGAATCTTTCGGGACACCTCGGAGCAGCAAAGACCGGCAGGGGCGCGAGATCTGGTCGGAAGAAGTTCGCCTCGGCGAGCTCTCTTCCCTGTTCTTCCACGCTGGTCCCCTGCCGTTGGATGAAGACGAAGTCTCCAGTTCGAATGCCAGCAGTCCGATGGAGCGATGCCACGACCGTCAGATCTCCCACGAGATCTAATCTCGAGCGCTCATCGGCGAACCGGTATCCGCCATTAGATGTGCGACGCGTGTCCAAGTCAAGCCTTCGTCGCCGTCCGTCAGTGCGCCTATTGGGGGTAATTTTCACTCGTACTACCGCCTTTTTGTATATTTAATGTTTAATATTGTAAATTAAATATAACGTTATCAATAATATGGAAATTTTGCATATGACCCCTTGTATTGTTTTCATATTACACTTGGGTCCAGTCCACGTCACCTCACGTGTCGTCCCACGTGAGGTGGTAAAATTGCACAAGTCCCCCTGTATGTTTGTATATTTATCTTTAGTCCATTAAATAAAATCTTAAGTGTATTATTTTTGTGACAAAATTGCAACCAGGACCCTAGAGTTTCTGAAATTGTGTTTTGGTCCCTGTGGGTGCGGATCACGTGTAGTCCCACGTGATGGTGAAATTGCAAGGGGGCCTTGGTGGGTTTGCTTATTTGGTTTTGGTCCTTAGAATTGCAGAATACGTTAAGAAATTTTGGTATTTTTGCACGGAAGCCCCTGAGACTTATTTTATTTGCAAAAATACCCCTGCCAGGCTGTTTTATTGTTGTGTCTTTTATCTATTTATTAAAAATACCCATTGTACTTCTAAAAATCCAGGAAAATAAGGATAGATGCTCTATGTGATGCTCGTTCACACCCACATTTTATTTCACAATTTTGGCATTTTTCCTATTTATTAAAAATGAAAAGAAGCCCTTTTTGCACTGTTTAAATTAGAAAATACAAAAAAATTATAAAATGTTTTTGAAAAATCCCAAAAAATATTATATATGGTATATTTATATATATATTGAGTCTAGAAATTGAAAAACCCAAAAAAATAGAAAAAGAAAATATAAAAATTTCAAGAAGCTCTAAAATCCAAAAAAAATTATAAAAACCCTTTAAAAATACCAAAAACATGTTTTCCTATTTTATAATTATCTATATATTATTATTTATGTATTAACATTAATTTGGGTTAATTTTGACACTTATTATATAATTTTAGAACCCAAATTAATTTCGGCCTATTTAATTAGTCCCATATTAGGGACATTCTTGGAATTAAAAATACATAAAAATTAGCAAAATCCCAGAAAAAATAAAATAAAAATTATTAAAACAAAAATAAAAAAATATATAAAATTTAAAACCCACAAAAACAATAAACAATTGGACATGAACAAAGGATTGAATAAATCATTCATCTCATACATTCCCTTCGCCTCCCAGTGTTCGACCTCTACCTGTACTTACACCTATACACATTTGCATGTAGAGTTATAATAAATTTTAACTCCACATTTTTGGATATTCATTGCATATATTTGTTGTGGGTTAATTGTTGATTGATTTGAGGATCTTTAGGTGGTCACCGCATCGACTGGATGTCTCGCCTTGTGAGATATCTAGACCCTTAATTCTCCCCTTTCATCAGTCCGGCAAGATCATTTTTTGCTCAGACGACAAGCAGATCACTATAGACATGATCAGAGAGCCGAGCGTCGCGACTGATGAGAGTCATGCAGTATCAAAAGTAGACTGTGACTTTATTGCAGAGATCAGGGACTCATCATTTTCATTGAATGTTTCATGGACCCAAGAAATCCTCACTGTCGAGGAGGACTTGGAAAGCACAGTTGACCTATGCTCTGATGATTCTATGGAGACAGCCTCTCTGATGCTAGTGCAATTAGGTGATTTCAAGAATTCACTCCAGACCGAACACAATGAGCATAGTACAGAACTGTTCGGCACATCGTCGGGATCTCAACATAATACTAAGGATGGTAGCTCCATCAACAAAGTACATCCCACCATCGGTATAGTGTCTGAAGCGACCAACAAGTTGGATAGATTAAAACCAGAACTCAAGCCACTTCCTGCAGGCCTAAAGTATGCTTTCCTTGCAGGTGAAGAACACATGTATCCGGTCATCATCAGCAGCAGGCTGAACCCGGATCAGGAATCTCGCCTTCTCGAGGTTCTAGAAAAGAACCGCAAAGCACTTGGTTGGTGAGTATCAGAACTCCGAGAGATAAATCTAGCATTGTGTTCACACCACATTTATCTGGAAGAAGATGCCAAGCCATCCCGTGAATTCCAAAGAAGGCTGAATCCAAACCTCTGGGACGTCGTCAGGAAAGAGATCACGAAATGGTGTGATGCAGGCTTCATCTATCCCATCTCCGATTCAAAATGGGTAAACCCACTGCATGTTGTTCCAAAGAAATTCGGGCTTATCGTGGTTACCAATGATAAAGGAGAGGAAATATCCACTTGGGTACCAACATCATGACGGGAGTGTGTTGACTACCGCCGTCTTAATGCAGCAACTAAGAAGGACCACTTCCCCTTGCCCTTCATTGATCAAGTTTTGGAAAAACTAGCAGGCAAGGAGTTCTTCTGCTTTTTGGATGGGTATTCCGGGTAGAACCAGGTGGCAATCGCTCCCGAAGATTAAGAGAAGACTACCTTCACTTGCCCGTTCGGCACCTACGCTTCAAGAGAATGCCCTTTGAATTATGCAATGCACCTGCGACATTCTAGAGATGTATGCTAGCAGTTTTCGTCGAGATGGTAGGCAGTTTTCTTGAGGTGTTCATGGACGACTTCTCAGTCTATGGTGATAGTTTTGATTCTTGTCTTGGGCACCTAGACAGAGTGCTTCAAAAATGTCGTGAAGTCAACTTAGTGCTTTCATGGGAAAAGAGCCACTTCATGGGCACCGAAGGCATTGTGCTAGGTCATGTCGTTTCCAAACGTGGCATGGAAGTCGACTCGAGGAAGGTGGATGTTATTACCAATCTAGAGCCACCTCAGTCAGTCAAAAATGTAAGGTCATTCTTGGGGTATGTGGGCTTCTACAGATGATTTATCAAGGATTTTAGCTGCATCGCTCGACCTTTAACGGAGCTTTTATGCAAGGAAACTGAGTTCAATGTCGATCAGCAGGTTCTCCTTGCTTTCAATCAACTGAAGGATCTTATCACTCAGGCTCTAGTCCTACAGCCGCAGGATTGGTCTCTTCCCTTTGAGATCATGACTGATGCGTTAGACTTTGCAGTCAGGGTTGTTCTTGGACAGAGAAAAGAAAAAGTGCCCTACGCCATTCACTACGCTAGCAAAACATTAGATGAGGCACAAAGAAATTACACTGTGACAGAGAAAGAGTTGTTGGCTGTGGTTTTCGCCTTGGAGAAGTTCAAATCCTATTTGCTTGGATCAAAAGTTACCATTTTACAGACCACTCTGTTATTCGGTACCTACAGCAGAAGAAGGATGCCAAGCCGAGACTGATTCGATGGATCCTTCTCCTCCAGGAATTTGATTTGGAAATTAAGGACAAGCCAGGAGTTCAGAATGTGGTAGCAGACCATCTCTCCAGAATTGAGCAGCAAGAGCCTCGCCTAAACAATGCACCTATCACAGAAACCTTTCCAGATGAGTCAATTTTAGCAGTGGATTCCCTCCCTTGGTATGCTGATATAGTCAATTACCTTGACTCGGGGGTAATACCATCGGTTTGGACAAAAAATCAGAAGAACAAATTCATATTGACCATCCGTTTTTATCAATGGGAAGATCCTCTCTTATTCAGGGAAGGAGCGGATCGCATTTGGCGCAGGTGCATACCTCAGGTGGAGCATTCTAGTGTCCTCGAGCACTGTCACTCGCTCGAATCTGGTGGACATCACTCTGGAGACCGTACGGCAGCCAAAGTACTTCAGTGTGGCTTCTGGTGGCCCACACTATTCAAGGATGCAGCATTATTTGTCAAACAATGCATTGACTGTCAGAGATTGAAGTGTACACTCACTGCAAAAGATTTGATACCCCTGAAGATCATTCAGATAGAAGATGTTTTTGATGCATGCGACATTGATTTCATGGGACCTTTCCCCTAATAGTCAGGGTTTTGAGCACATCCTTCTTGCCATAGATTACGTGAGTCGTTGGGTTGAAGCTATCCCTTCTCGAGCCGCTGACAGCCGGACAGTGTGCCGATTCTTGAGAGATAACATCATTATGCAGTTCGGGATTCCGAAAATTCTCATATTAGATGGGGGTAGCCATTTAATTAACAAAGAGGTCAAGAAATTAATGAAGGAGTACGGCATCGACCACCGAGTCGCATCTCCTTATCATCCTCGGACCAATGGCATGGCCGAATTATCGAACAGAGAAATCAAGATGATCCTTCAGAAACTTGTTAGGCTGGACAGAAAGAACTGGTCTCAACTCTTGGACTCAGTCCTTTGGGCTTACAGAACCGCCTACAAGTCTCCCTAGGGCATGTCGCCCTCTCGTCTTGTATATTGGAAGCATGCCATTTGCCCGTCGAATTAATTCACAAGTCCTTATGGACAATTAACATGTGCAATTTGGACTCACGGAAAAGTGGTCAGAAAAGAAAAGATGGTCTGAACAGACTCTTGGAGTTCCGAGACTATGCATACGATAACACATTGATGTACAAGGAAAAGGTGAAACGCTGGCATGACCGGCTCATCAGACGAAAGACCTTTGATGTTGGATAGAAGGGGAAGTTATTTGATGCAAAGTTACGGATCTTCTCGGGCAAATTAAAAAGTAAGTGGACAGGACCATTCCGAGTTTATGAAGTGCGAGACAATGGAAATATTGCCATATCAGAATTGTCTCCTGACGCACAACCATTCGTCGTCAACGGTCAACTCCTGAAGCCTTACCTCGAGCCTGATACATTCTTGGTTGTTGTAGACTCCATACAGCTTCTATGCCTTGATGAGATATCCACTACATTGTCATCATCAGAAGATTCAGACGCCGCACCTCAAAAACTATTAATCTGATTTCTTCTTTTCCTTTTCTATCTTCTTTTTCTAAAAAAAAGGGTGTCGCCCCTTGTTGACAGTATTCTCTACTTAGGATGCACTTTGTCCTAAGTATAGGGGGTGTGCACCCCGATTTTTCGTTCTTTTCAATCCTATCCATTGTCTCCTCTTCTTGTCTATACTTCGGGATATTTTACGCTAAGTATAGGGGGAGACAATCTGAGTACGATCTGTTTATTCCCACTCTTGACCCTCCTTGCTTTGTGTACAATATGCTATACTTAGGATTATTCGATCCTAAGTATAGGGGGGACGGTCAACTTCTCATTCGTTCATTCTTTCCTATATTTATTTATTTATTCATGTGTTAGACTTGTCTATACTCTATACGAGTTATGTCTTCTCTTTCCTCTCCGATCTATGAGGACATAGCTCAAGCTAAGTATAGGGGGTCGTATATACTATGTATATACTATAAGCCATAACTCATACTGTAAATAAAAAAATAATAAAATAATAATAAATATATACTACCTAGAGATAAAAATAATGATAAAAGTATTTCTACTACAATAATAAAAGATGATTGTGAGCTCCTCAGATTCTTTTTGTCCATACTGATTAATAAGTAAAAAAATGCTTTGTGCAAAATGTTCTCCTTGTGAAAAAATCTTTTGAAAATTGTTCGAAAAATTTTGTAAAAAGTGTTCAACCTTTGTAAATAGTTTTGTTTTCAAAAATTTATTTTCTTTGAGTGAAATAAAAATGTTTGAAAAACAATTTGCAAATGGTTGAAAAATGATTGTAAAAATTATTTTGAAAAATCTATCTATATTGTTCGAAAAACTTTGCAAAATGATTTTCAAATGCGTGTACATGTTTGTAAAAATGTTTTGGACTATAGTCTTCAAAAATCTTTTGAAAACGATTCTCAAATAAATCTGAAGAGTATACACAAAAATCTCTCATGCAAAAACAAGCAATAATTCCAAATAAAACTTATAAGAGCCTAAACCTTTTTGTACATAAATTGTAGTTTTTCTTTGTATATACTGATTAATAAATCATGTTAAATATCTTTGCAAAATGATTTGAAAAATGGTGTGAACCATTTGGAAAACTTTTTGTGAAATATTTTCAACATGTGTAAAATCGCTTTGTTTGTGAAAATCTTTCTTCTTTGTGTGAAATAAAGGATTTGAAAACCTATGTGCAAATGTTTTGAAAAATGTTTGTAAAAACTATTGTGGAAAATTTATATACATAGTGTGACAAATCTTTGCAAAATGGTTTTCAAATGTTTGTAAATGCTTGCAAAAATTATTGTGTACTATAGTTTTGAAAATGTTTTCAAATAATATATATATATATATATGGACCTATCTGTAAAGCCGTTAAATAAAAAGCCTTTATCAATTATATACATATATGTACCTAGAACTAATAGGTTAACACTTGTAAATCATCTTAATTCTTAATTCTTGTAAAATAAAGCGGCACGCCCATGTAAATAGTTGTAAATCTTTTATACTTTGTGTGCTTAAATTCTTTTTATTTGCAAAAACTCTTTGTGTAAAAAGATTCTTTGATTTTGAAATTCTTTGTGAAAAATTGCATCATTCATTGTGCATAGCATATGCATATCATTCGTATTCTTTTTGAGTGAGCTTGATGATTGAACCGGTCCAATAAAGTCTGAAATTGGATCTTGGTTGGACCTTATCACACCTAACTACACTGGAACCTTATGGGAACTAGGTTTAAGGTACTTCAGGTCTATTCAGACTTAATTCTTTGAGACATCAGGGCTGGGGTCAAGTCACCTAAACTGACTAAATAAAACTTTTTGAGACACACACATGATTCTTGTCGACCGTGACCTAACTTGGACACCTGCACCTTTCACTTGGCTCAACTCAGTTGGAGTGGTGAGGGGGTTGGATTCGCCATTCTGAGACGCACACGTATGGAAACATTCGTCCTCGTCTAGGGAGGGAAGTGCACCCCAACCTGGTCCTGTTTCAATGAAGTCGAATGACAGGAGAGTGTGGGTTGCAATAAAGCTTCAAAAGAGGGATAGTCTTCTGGCTCAAGAGGAAAAAGTCTTTATGTAAATGTTGCTGTGAATAGTATTCTAAATAAAAAATCCAAAAAAAGTGGAATGGCTTGCAAATAAAAATAAAAAGTGACTGCCGGAGTATGTATATGTGTTGTATAGAAAATAAGCAAGCTTGAGCATCAAAGTTATACCATGCGAGCCTGCAGCTGGATGACTTGACTACACTGGTCTTGCATCCCAAGATAGGTAGCTACACTGGCTACCGTCCATTCTCTTCTTCCCCTCCTCCTCTTGAGTCAGATGCCACTTGAACTTAGAAGGGAATACCCCGCTCCTCGACGGTAGAGGGCTAGATTAGGGAATCATTGGGTTGTCATTCTGGAGAAGTCAGTTTCTTTGTCATTTCAGTTGGGGAGAGCCACTCTCACTTACACTGTACAAGTCAGTTTCATAGTCATAAGGGTTTGCGTATGGTGTAGGCCAGTTCTGACCAGGCTATTGAGGTGAGTTGAACCGAGTTCTGTGACTCTCGAAGGTTGTTGTGTTTTAAAGTTGGTTCCCGACTAGGTTCTACACACATTCACACTTAAGGTCTAACAGAAGCTCCAAATTCTGATTTCGTAAGGATAGATCTTGCACTGAAAGTGATCCTATTCACTCCATCTTTTTCAATCTTCTTTTTCTTTTCTTCTTATTCTTTGTTCTTTTTGTACTTATTGCATAAGTATTTGCTAGGGACTAGCAAAGGCAAGTATAGGGGGGTGATGAATCTCCATTTCATCACCTTTATTCTATCATTTTGGCCTTGAAAACCCTAGCTAATGCATGTAAATAACATTAATTTGTCAATAATAGCATTCATTATTCATTGCATTTATTGTACATAAAATAAGGTTTGTAATGCCAAAATTATAGAATAAAGAGAAGAAAAGACAAAGGAATAAAATACTGAAAATATTTTATGACCCAAACCTCGAGACCAAGGCAAGAATGGAATTGGTCGACAAGGAATAAAGTAGGGGGAGATAAGGGCCAAAAATACAATAAAAACCGCATTTATTCGTGCATTAATTGTGTATTTTTAACACCTATTTTATTCTTCATCATTTATTCATCAAATAAAGAAACTTTGTACATAAAAGTTGTAGATAATAATGTAAACAAAAATACAAAATTGAGTTTGTACAAAAATAATATATAGTGTACAGTTGATACCCAGAATAAAAAAGCCAGAAACCAAACTTCACATACCCATATCTTCCAAATAAAAACTCAAAATCTACCAAAATCACCTTTAATTGTATATAACTTTTCATGAACTATTTAATGAGGGTGGTGCCATATTTTGTGGGTCTACGGTTTGAAAGTTAGGTTTTGGGCCCCTGTTGTACATAATACCGATTAAAATATTCATTATATTCACTATGCATTATTTTTACAAATTTATATTTTTATAATCTTTTGAATAATATACATAATACATGTACATATTGAAATTAAAATAAAACCAAAAAGAAAACCTCAAATAAAATCAGTCTATGAAATTTCATAGGCAAAATACCTATGTGTTACTTATATATAAATAAAAAGGGGATACCATTCTTTCATTCATTTATATTTTTATTAAATTGTAAATATTATCTATACTCCATTAAAAATGTGAATCCAAAACAAAACCCAACAAAATTCATTAAATCAATAAAATGTATATAAAATACAGGTAAAATACCTATAAGTATACCTACATATTATGTACACCTATTTATTTAAATATGCAAATAAACTCATAAAAATCAAAGAAAGATATATTTACACTCACAAGAATAAGTTATAAATATATAAAATAAGAAAAATGAAGTAATAAAATAAAACAAATAAAATAAAAATACTCAAAACAGGGGTAAATATACCTATAAATACACTCATAAAAATTAACTACTAATAAATCAAGTCAAAAAAATAAATAAAAATCATTTTAAACTACTACATAAAACATATTTTTTTTATTTTATACTCAAAAAATGATAAAATCATTTACTATTTTAAATTAATTATTTTTGAATAAAACCCTCTGCTTTGTCTTCTAGCGGTCGACATGGACCAATAGGCGCGCGGCCTTCGTTGACCTCTGGTCAACTGTCCCATCCGTGTCTCTGAACCGCCAAACCTGGTGGTTCCCCGATTTTCTTGTGTTTTTCATGGGCGTCTCGTCCATCGATCAAATTCGCTTCCTTCACAAGAATTGTCGCTGGATCATTGTACAATCATGCCAACATCTTGGATTGCTCGTAAACACATTAGATCCTTTGATTTTAGCCGGTCAATAAGGGTGCCTTGTGATGTTTATAAATTAGAAGCTCCGACCTCCTTCGCAAATTGGGTCAGTTTTAAGTCTTCTCCCGTCCACGTATTCGATCCTAGAGGTTCCCTCGTGACAGGAGGAGGCCTTTGGCGCCTTGAATCGATCGAAGGAGGTGGGAGCTGCACCCACGGCAGAGCTCCGGTGACGCCAAGCTCCATGGTTCCAACCAGGTATCAGAGCATTTCTTTCTTGTCTTATTAGGTAGATTTTAATTCCAGCGTTCTTTTTCCGCATTTAGTTTAGCATTTAGCTTAGTAGATCGCCTCAGTTTCGTTGAGTCATAGTTCGGTAGAGCTCCGCTCCGGCGACGACTCCCTAGACCTTCAGGCATCCTACGACCCCCATTTCGCAACCATATCGTTCCCTATCGCCTTCTCCATCATCCGCACATCCCTGATCAACCGGACCCCTCATGGTTCCGTGAATCGAGGTTCACCTCCGTCGCTCACCGGAACCTCGCCGCCCACCTTCATTTTTGCGCTAAAATTTCAAACCCCATGTCGAGGAGCTTTGCCTTTAGCCGCTGGTTCTTCCTGTGCAGATCTTGACGTACAAGGAGCCCTCTTGGGCTTGATCGATTCCATGAAGAGGTTCCTGGAGGTCCCTTCCTTCCTTGAGCTCTCCTGAACGTCTGGGACCGCTAGGGGCCGAGCGGAGACCATCAGCCGACGCGGGGAGCTTCCAGGCGTGTGTAGAGACCATCGGAGGCGAGGAAGAAGGCCGGAGGCGCCAGCTATTCACAATCGAAGCTCGCCGTGTACAAGCTTCGTCCCTGTTCTTCCACGCCGCTCCAGAGCCGTCCGATGAAGATGAAGTCCCCAGGCGTAGCAGCTGCCATTGGATGCCAAGCCTCGTGACCGTCCGATCTCATCAGGAGATCTTATCTCAACCATCCAACCACGAAGAGTCATCAACCGTTAGATGGATGACACGTGTTCAAGTGAATGATGATCCACCGTCCATCAGCGCCTAATAAGGGGTAATTTACATTTTAAACCACTGCCTTTTTATATTTAGTATTTAGTCCATTAAATATTGTGTAACGTTTAAAATAATGTGGGTATTTTGTAAAAAGACCCCTGGGTTTTTTGGTATTTACATTGCGGTCCATTCCATGTCAGACCACGTGAGGTCCCACGTGCGCTTGGAAACATTTCATGAATGCCCCTACATGTCTTTGTATTTCGTAAAGGTACATTAAAAAATATATATAGTGTTATATTTTTGTGAAAATTGCACGCAGACCCCCTACACTCTTTGAAATTGTGTTTTGGTCCCTAAGCGTGTGAGTCACGTGTAGTACCACGTGATTGGAAAAATTACAAGGACCCCCTAGCGAGTTTTGAAATATGATTTTGGTCCTGAAACTTCATGGGAACTTTCAAAATTTTTGCTAAAATTGCACATGACCCCTGAGATTTATTTTATTTGCAAAAATATCCCTGCTAGTGTTAGAATTTCTTTTAGTTTTCCCTATTTACTGCATGCATCTCTAAAATTCCAAAAATCACCAAAAAATTACCATAGGTTCCTATTCCATTGCATTATTGCACTATATTTTTTATTTTGCATTTTTATTGCATTTTCATATTTATAAAAATTCAAAAACATGCATTTTTACTACTGTTTGCATTCTAAAATCCATAAAATTATAAAAACATCTCAGAAAATTCCCCAAAAAATATTTTGTGTATTTTAGTGTCTTTTAACAACAATCCAAAAAATACAAAGAAACCCCATAAAAATTATAAAACCCCAAAATATTTTCATTAAAATATTAAAAATTCCAGAAAAATTCTAAAAATATAATCTTTGTTTCTGAATTTTACTTATTTTATTATCTTTAATTTAAAATTAATTTGGAGAATTTTTGGTACTGTTTGATATTTTATTTCTCCATTTTGGTTTTAGCCTTTTATTTTATTCGCTGTTTTTAGTATTTTTGACTATAAAAATACCAAAAAATTAGTAAAAATCTATAAAAATCACAAAAACATTAGAAAATTATAAAAAATACAAAAACAATTTATTTCCTTATTTTTGGGTATTTTTACCTATTTTTATAAATACTTATTCCTTTCTTTACTTACTTTGTATTTATATTCTCTATAAAAAACATATAAAAATATAAAATTAAAATTAAAATTAAAAATCAGAAAATTAAAAATAAAAAATAAAAAAATTAAAAATTAAAAACCCACAAAAAGACTTGCATGCATACATGACTAACTTGTACATGAATAATTGTAAGCTACCAGTTTTTGCTCTCTGTGGTTCGACCTCTACATACTTACGCACTGTGCATATTTTATGGCAGAGTTAATAAATTTTAATTCACATTTTTGGGACTTCATTACTTGATATTTATTGTGGGTTAATTTCTGATCAATTGGGATTTGATTGAGCGGTCACCGCATCGACTATTGATCCGCCTTGTGGATTGATACGACCCTTGATCATTTCCCGTTCATCAGCTGGGCCCATGAAAATCAAGGACGATTGATCTTCATGGAGGCATGAAGTCGGGAGCTTCCGCTGAAGAGGCCGCAGAAGAATTGGTGAAGGAAATTCTAGGACCTTTTATCAGTCAGCTTGCATTTGCATACTATATAAAAAAATGTTGCATGTGCATATTTATTTCAACAGTCCTCATAAAGGGCTTGCATGTTGTGATAAAAAAAGTAGATCACTTGATGATCTACCCCCCCCCCCCCCCACACACACATACACACTCACACCCCCTCATCTCCCTTCCCTCTGTATATTTCACTATCTCTCTCTCCCCCCCTCTCTCTCTTTCGGTGTGTATATTTCACCAACCCCCCATCTACCCCCTAGCAATTTGTAGAAATACAACACCCCCCTCCACCCTTGTATGATAGTATAGACACCCCCCTAACTCGGACCTTACTTAGGCTATTTGTAGCCTAAGTATAGGGGGGACCTGCCTGCTCATCCCTCCCTCGCATTGTCTTCTTGTACTTAGGTCAATTTTTGACCTAAGCATAGGAGGATCCTCCTCCTCAGTTCCGCTATATCACGCTATATTTGATCGAGCCATGGCTTCATGAAACTTGTAATATGAGGACATAGCAAAATTTAAGTATAGGGGGTATACCGTATATTACTGTATATCTACTTTAGCCATAACTCGTGTTTTTAAAACTTTTTGAAAATTTTGTTTTCGGGCTTGGTTTTGGTAAACCTGTGAACTGAGTTTTGTAAAAACCTTGTAAATTGTTTTCTTAAAAAATGAGGGATTACTTTTTTTTGTAAAACTCCTTTAAAAAATGAAAAAAAATAAAACCTTTCTTTGAATTAGACTCTGACTACTAGGCTTAGTAGACACTTTCAGTGAGGGAACTTCGGTCTCCCTTAGCATAGTGGGTGCTTTAGAGGACACTATATATGGTTCCGTCCTCAAGTAACATGGGTTCGTCTATCGGCTCTACTTACACCCATACTGGCTGAGAGTAGATACTTTTATTCATTTGAGCCTGAGCCAGTCATTGTCTCTCCAAAGAATTAAAAAAATGAAAATTAGAATCTATAAAAATCTGCAAAAATAAAAAATCACACAAAAATCACTAACTAAGGAGTTGGTGTATTCCTGACACATTCACATTCACTCAAGGCTTGAGGATTTTGAGGACACAGGATTTCTGAGATCTTGAGAGTCTGAGTTAACATGCCTTAGTCGTTAGAGTTTTTAAGCTTAATTATCCACAGTCCCCTAGTTTGAAAGATTTGAGTGCTATATTGCCCTCTTCATCTCTAACTTCAAAAAGAATATGATCAGCATAGTTACTTCCACAACTGCATGATTGATGAGATGAGTCGAGATATCATTTGAGGAACTAGGACTAGAGATTTGAGTTTATACCCGATCTAATGATATTCGAGGATGGGATAAAGTTAATGAAGGCTTCAGAAAACCTAAGTGTCAGCAAAACCCTATCTAGTATGTGAACGAGATTCATATGCTATCTCTTTGATATTTACCTATGTGCCAGGGTGTGATGAAACTTCATGGAAATTATTGATCAGTGTGTGCCAACTTTTGGTAAATGCAGTGGAGCTAGCCAACAAAAGAAAGAAATGTCAAAGAAAATCTCTAAATGCCAAAATCAAATTACAAATGAGCTTCCACCAATGGCGAGCGCTCCCAAACATTTTCAAAGTGTCCACTTGGACCAAGCGCTAATTAGGACCAAGGAGTCAGGCTGACACCACAAAAAGGGCTCTGCATCGTAAGCGATACAAGTATGAGTGTTGAAGATATCTTAGATACTCATAAGAGACACACCCTAGTGTAATCCCAGGAAAACAAGTGCAGGCGACTCCAAATTCTCTTGACAGACACATTGATCAACAATCTAAAAATTTACATGTGTTGAGTAAAAAGGCACTCGAGAGGCCTCTTGTTCCAATGTGAGGGAGAGAAAATTAGACACAATCCTATGCCCTCCATCATCTGGTTGTCCATCTACATTCAAGTCTGACAAACTAATGAGACGGTTGACTGAAGCAAGAATAGACTTATTCCCTAGTATTGAGGATGAGGTCTAGAGGAGAGTCTTTAGGGCTGGAACTTCGAGTGATACCTCGACTCGACTCTCATGAAATGCAGTACACCTAATGTCATATCCTTATATTATATGTACAAAAAGAAAGTTTGATAATTAGAGAAGTTGGATTCCTTCTGACTAAGGCTTGGATAAACCCAGAATTTCAGGATCTCTTAAATTAAGGGTCTTCGAAAGATTGAGCCTTGAAATCTTCACTTGCACTGTCCGATTAATCCGACTCCTTCATTCTTTAGATGCTCGAGGACGAGCATGGTTTAAGTATAGGAGTATGATGAATCTCGTATTCATCATGCTAAAATCCACCTATTAAACCCCTGGCTTAATCAAACCAATAAAAATCTCCATTAATTCTTTATTTTTATCTTGTAATATATTTTGTATAATTAACATTATTTAATTGTTTTTAATTCCCTTTATTTTCTTTGTATTTATTTTATCATCAAAAAAACCCCTAAAAATTAGGTAGAGTAATTGTCTATAATTTACTAACCCTTAAAAAGACTAAAAAATACAAAAACAACTCAAAAACTAAAAGTCGGTGTTTTAAACCCCTTAAAAATACCCCCAAAAAATACTTTTTATATAATTGACCTCTTTTGGCTTTTTGTCCAACGTGAAACTTATAGATCTCGTCGAGACAAGTAACTTTCATGTTTTGACTTTTTCCTAATTTTGCTTCTATATATTTCTTTTGTATTTTTCTTTGTTTTTATATTTTGAATTTTCTGATTGGGCCACGTGGCGCCCTATGGGCCTCCCACGTGGCCCGCTTCCCCCTCCGCCATCCGGCACTCCCCTGGGCCGTCAGATCTCCTTCATCTCTGCCGCCCATCGCCGCTTTGCTCCCATCCCTTAGATCCTGCCCCTGATCTGATCCTATCCGCTCCTTTCCACCTTAACCACAATCGCCCGGTCGTATACCATTCAACGCCTCTCCGCGTGCCACGTCGCCTCTTTTTCTCCCACCGTTGGATCTCCCCCATCCCCCAATCTCACCCGCTCCTTCGCGCCTCCACCTCAGCCGTAGATATCTGCTTGATCTAGTGGCTACTCACCTTCCACGTCACCCTTTCATTTCCCCTCGTGAGATGGAAACCTACTTCCATCTAGACTATCCCCCTCGGCGCACCTCCCAGCCCTCCGATCAGATCCTAAGGATCTGATCTACGACGTACATCTACATCGACCGTTGGACTGTTGGATCGCATGATCCAACGGTCCAAACCCATCGTCAACCTCTAGCCCACCTCCAGCCTGTCGTTTCACCTTGCAACCAGTCCACTCCCTTCCTATTTTGGAAGGTACCCCCAGGCACCCTTCTGCTCCATAATGCTGCCTCGACATAGTCCCGACTTCCGTCTTCCTCGCATGACCACCTTCACTACGCCTCCCTCCCTCCTCGCCATTATTTCATCCATTACATCTTCCCCGGCCATCTCCAGTAATGCACCAAGACTTCTAAAAACCACCTTCTCTGCTGTACATCAGCCCCATCCACCACTAGAGGGCCTCCTACCTAGTTTCGGCCGCCCTCCGGTGACAGCGAAGGGTGGCGTGGAGAGGCAATCATGGTCTTGAGTACCCCGGTGTGATCCATGGCCCCCGGCAATGTTGCGGTTGCTTCGAGGCACCGCTGAGCACCGAGATAGGATCGACCTCGTCGTGCGACGACCCATAGGTCCGAAGAGGACCTCCGCCCAGATCCCCGCCTCCACCAACACCTTGCTCCGATGAGGTGAATTTCCCATTTATTTCTCTTAATTTTCATGTCTCCCCGATCACTATTACCTTCCACCAATCAACGTTCCATCTCCGCCACGACGCTCTCTTCTTCGCCGACCATCTCTCTCTTCTCTAGAACCCCCCACGCTCCGACCCCCTTCTTCACCGCCTCGCTGGAGAAGAAGGCCATGGCCACCATCTCCCTTCATTTCCACGGCCTCCATTCACCTCACAAAACACTTGCACTCACACACACCATGCTTCGGCTACATTAACCAATGTAGGAACCTTCAATGGCCGGAGTTGGCGTCGGAGCTCCATTGAGCTCTTCTTCTCCGGCGAGGCTCCATCGAACTCGAGCTCTGATCATCACCGGAGCCTCACCATGCATCCAGGATCTTCGCCAACCTCCCAGAAATCGTCCCCGACCTTCAGATGCTGACATGGACCGTGGAGGAGTAAAGGGCTGGTCGTCGGAGCCCTGCCTTCTTCGGCGGCCTGCGGTGGAAGATGGGGTACAGGTGCCGTCCGATCATCTGGATCGGATGGCTATGCTGATGACACGTGGAGGCCCAAGCCTCAATCCAGACCAACGGCCTCGGGTGACCTGAGCCAAGACCCGAGCCTCCTTATACCGCCACGTGTCCCAAGCCAGAGGCGACCTATCGAGTCTAGGCCCCTCACGTGCACCGCACGTGAAGGCTTGGGAAAATTACATGAAAGACCTTGGTGCTTTTGGTATTTGCAGAATGGTCCCCAGGCACGTGCCTCATGTGTGTGCTTGGGTATTTTATAGGGAGGACCTCAAACCTTTCCAGAAATTGCAAAAATGCCCCTGCGCAAAAGGAAAAATTGCATCAGGACCCAGGCGATTTTTTATATTTACATTTAGGTCACTCCAGGAACCTAAATGTAATATTTATACTTTTATTTTCTTGCATTTTTATTACAATTATGCCCCTGTATTGTTTTTATCATAACTTGAGCATCGTAGGTCCAAATTGCACGATTTTAATGTCGTTTTGATCCTTGTTTCTTCCTCTACATCATGGCATGTTTAATTTTCTCATCTACCACTATTTTAAATGAAGTGAATTTTTGTGATAGATGATGACCCTGCTCTCTTGGTCCTTGCTCTGATTTGATGACTATTCTTAATGTTGTGATCAAAATGATCCTGATTTCCATTTCTATTATGTTGCTCGTATTTTTAGGATATATTTTTGTAATCTTTTATCTGTGTATAAATTCCCTTGCATTATTTTCATGCATAACTTTATAATTTCATAAAAATCAACTAAAAATTGCATGCATCATATTATTGCATTATAAAATGCATAGTTCATAATGCATACCTGAAATTGAGAAATGGTTCACACGTGTGCTTCATTGATCAAATTTCGATAAATAGATCAAGTAGATGTGTCCTTGTGTTCGACCTTGGTAGACTTGCCAAGTATAAATACTCCACAACATTCCAAGGATTGTGGTTTTTGCTGAACTGAATTTGCCTCCTATACTACGGCAATTCCTGATTATTAAAGAGGCAGATTCGACGTTCATCAGGGCAGCATCTTGGGGATGGAAAGCGTGCGCTTCAGGGACTTCCCTAGCTTCGTCAAGATGGTGGACCCATACGACTTCATGCTCAGATTCATGACACGTGAGACGAGCAGGGCATCCAGGGCCTCTGCCATTGTGATCAACACCTTCCACGACCTCGAGGGACTTGTCCTCGACGCCATGATGGAAGTGCTCCCCCCAGTGTACACAGTGGGGCCATTATGCCTGCTCTCCAAGCAGATCTACGATAGCCCCGTGTCCGTCATGGGATCCAACCTCTGGAAGGAGGACCTCAGCTGCCTCCAGTGGCTGCAGGGGAAGCTTGTTGCCTCCTCCGTCATCTACGTCAACTTCGAGAGCATCACTGTCATGACCAACCAACAACCGTGGAGTTCACCTGAGGGTTGGCGAATAGTGGATTCGACATCCTTTGGGTCATCAGACCCGATCTTGTTCGGGGGGAGTCTGTAGTGCTACCGCCGGAGTTCCTGGAAGAGACCAAGGATAGGGGGCTGCTGGCGAACTGGTGCCTACAGGAGGATTTGTTGAACCACCCTGCCGTCAGTGGTTTCCTGGCCCACTGCGGGTGGAACTCCATCGTCGAGAGCATCAGCGGTGGCGTTCCCGTGGTGTGCTGGCCCTTCTTCGCAGAGCAACAAACCAACTGCAGGTACCTGTGCAACAAGTGGGGCATCGACATGGAGATCGACAGCAACGTGAAGAGGGTAGAGGTGGAAGAGTTGATCAGGGAGCTCATGTCCGGGGAGAAGGGGAAGACGATGAGGGCACGAGCGGCGGAATGGAAGGAGATTTTTTACTTTTGGTAATTCTCAGCCGTAAACTAACGGAGGGTTATAAGTGTAAAACAGAGCATTTATTCAGGGTCAAGGGTGTAATTCATGATTATCGAGTGTTTCTGGGATAATTACGAAAGTACTCAGGATCATGGGAGTAAATATCCCTATACATAGAGAGAGATTTTTTATAGGTTGATTTCCAAACAACTGTCTACTGTATGCTATGGTATACATCTACCGTCCGGATGGATCATTTGTCATTTCCTTATTGCTACTAGTTGTTGCGCTTACGAGTACCACAATATTATTTTTCTTCCCATTTTTCTATTTTTATTTGGATTCAGTTCTTAGAAAAAATAATAAGCAGATAGTCAGCCAAATCAGAAATGATTGGAATTTCAAATCAGAGGGGCAGAAGGGTCAATTCTCAACACGTTAGCCATTTTTGCCACTGCAGTCTGCGCACTTCACCTGTTCTCTCTCTCTCTCTCTCTCTCTCTCTCTCTCTCTCTCTCTCTCTCTCTCTCTTCCCCATTTCTTACTCCAAAATTCTCCCAACTGCCACATGATCTGCATCTCTATCCTCACATCCCCACACATCACACCAAATCACTCACTGGTCTCCTCCCAAAGCCCACATCCCCTCCCGATCTCCGTGACTCCCAGTCCCTTTCTTCCCTCCATTTCCACCTCCCCTGTGAAGGACCCAACAACATCCACAACCCACACAAAAGCAAGAACACAAGAAGCCCAGGTTCACGAGGCACAGCTTTCGCAAGCCCCTACACGCAGGTTTCAACCATAAAGGTTGTCCCTTTTTGCTTAAAGGATCTCCTTTGATTCGAACCCAACTGAGGGGGTCCAAATTCGAAGTTTGGCTCTCCCCATTTCCCTCTGGAGCTTCGCATTCGTGGTGGGGGAGGACCATGAGGCCGGCCTCGCTCAAGTGGGGAAACCCTCCTGCGGTCTTGCCTCCTGCAGGTCCCGTCGCAACCTCAGAAGGTGCGCGCTCTGGATGGGATTTTGCGCGATCTTTTGAAATTTTTGATTTTTGGGTAATGTGGGTTTTGATTCTGTTCTTGTCTTCGTCAGCTGTCTGTGGAAAGGTGGTTCCTTTTTTTATTTGTTGTTGACTTGTGGGATTGCTTTGCTTCGGCGGTCTATTTAGTTGTTGCCGAATTTGTTACTGTTTGGTGTGCTTTCACCATCTTCAAATGTTGGTTGCTTGATCTTGAAAAAATGGATCTGCGTAGGTGTGCGATTTGATGTATTTCTTATTTATTTGCGAAAGTTTTGGATTTTAGGTTAAGGACTCATCCCATGACTTGTTAGTTGTTGTCTTCAGGAATGGGTATCGTTGCGGAGACGCATGAGAAGCATTTGGATCACAAGTCACTTCTGGCCATCGTTTTCTCTTGTGTTGGTGTTGCCATGTTATTGGCAGCATTTCTCTTTGTTTGGGTTTACCGAAGGGTAAACCGAAGGCGAGTAGAATCCAAGGGGACTTCGAGCACTGGTTGGCTTTGGCAAAATCTGAGTACCAGCTGTTTCTCCACGACATTAAAGAACTGTGCTGATTCTTTATGTATTAATTTGTTTGCCAGACTTCACAGATTCCATGAGAGGACAGGCGTTGCCGCCAATCTTAAGCAAGTTCAACTCTTTGAAGGTCTCGGGCAGGAAGGGATCGGTTGCTATATTCGAATATGCATTTCTGGAAGCTGCAACAAGCATATTTGATGATAATAATATTATTGGGGAAGGTGGTTTTGGGCGTGTGTATAAAGCCAACCTTGCTGAGGGTGTCGTTGCTGTGAAGAAAATCTGCAAAGGAGGGCCAGATAGCGAGCGAGAATTTGAGGTATTACTTCTACATCTGCCAAATTATTAACCCTTTTGAATTGCCATGGTCAACATGTTTTAATCTAACAGTCAATTGCCCTCAGAATGAGGTGGATTTGCTTGGAAAAATTCGGCATCCGAATATAGTTTCTTTATTGGGTTACTGCATCCGTGATCAAACAAGGTTTCTAGTTTATGAGTTCATGCAAAATGGATCTCTAGAAATGCAGTTGCACGGTAAGCTTCCTGCATTTGCTCTGACATCTGAATTCAAACCAAATGCAAATCTTCTCATTAATCCTGAAAGTTTTCCAGGTCCCTCTCATGGTTCTGCCATGAACTGGCATATTCGCATGAGGATTGCCCTTGATACAGCAAGGTAAATTGGGACTTTATTTTTGGACCCCTTTTAAAATGAAGTTTTTTTATATACATATAGTATCTGCAGTTTCACTTTCAATCAGTTTTTATTTTTGAAAACATCTCTTTTTCGATGCTTCTCAGAGGATTAGAATATCTCCATGAGCACTGTGATCCACCTGTGATTCATAGAGATCTAAAATCATCCAATATCCTTGTGGACTCCGAGTTCAATGCTAAGGTGCTTTTCATATTATGCTGGTTAGACTGAGTATATTCATGATTAAATATGTAATTTAGTGGAGGTTTTTCGTAGCTTAGCTATATTGAGTCATTATTGTAACAAACTGTTATCTGTTTTTTCCTTCCATCGTAAACTTAAAGCTCCGTAGTCATGTACTTCGCTTTCAAATTATTCTAATTGTGGATTGTTATGCGTTAGATATCCGACTTTGGTCTTGCTGTGACTGGTGGAAACCAAAACAAAGGAGGTGTCAAATTGTCAGGGACATTGGGCTATGTGGCTCCAGAATATCTTTTGGATGGTTAGTGACAATATGTCTGTCTTTTTTTTCCAATTTGCATCAGTCCTGTTGCAGCTGTTCCTTTCTGGATTTGTAAGCTGCATGCATGTGTTAGTTTTGTTTTTCCGACTGGAAGCATCATGGATGATATCCATTTTTGGTATCACAGGAAAACTTACCGAAAAAAGTGATGTGTACGCCTTCGGTGTTGTTCTATTGGAGCTTCTAATGGGAAGAAAGCCCGTGAGAAGACAGCACCATCACAATGCCAATTTATTGTTACATGGGTAATTATGGCACTTCTCACATGCGGATGATTTTCCATTCACAACCAATACATTTGCAGTTATTTGGATCATACATTATTCATGCTACAGGCTATGCCACAACTTACGGACAGAACTAAGCTACCTAATATTGTAGATCCTGTGATTAGAGGAACGATGAATTTGAAACATCTATACCAGGTATTGGAGGGATGGTACTTGTTTTTTCGACGACTGTGTTGTTCCTAAACAAATTGTGATGATTATTTAGGTTGCTGCTGTTGCTGTGCTATGCGTCCAACCTGAACCAAGCTACAGGCCATTGATTACCGATGTGCTGCATTCTCTCATTCCCTTAGTGCCCATAGAACTTGGTGGGTCTCTCAGAGTCTCTGAGCCATCTGCCAACGTGGACTCCAAGCACCCACGTCGATGATATACAAACTTGATGTACTTTGAACTCTTCTCCAGAGAAGGAATCCAGGCGGGGCAATTTTCCGATCTTACATCTCTGGGGCAGCTTCTTTGCAATCGATATCTGCAATTGTTCCTCGTGTTCTTTTGGGTACCTTACACACTCTTCAATCAACACGAGCTCCATGCTAGTATTGGCAGCCAATCTTTGCAATTGTTTCTAGTGATCATTTGTGTAAATTACATGCTCTCCAGTTTAACACACGTGCTATGAATGTCTCTTGGTTCTTAGTCTTATTTAAGGAGGTAATGGTATTTCCTCCTTTTGTGTGTAAAAAGAATCAACTTTTCTTGTTGGCGATTCTGCCTATTTAAAATTTTGTTTGTAGAGGTTTCCCTTACAACATGGAACAGTTGAATCCAGAGTCCACCTGTGGAAAATGGATACTCTTTTATCGGTGCATTCATTGTTTATATATTCAATTTAAATTCTGGCATTCAAAGGTTGAAAGCAGTATCATCAAGAGGAAAGGATCAACTCTTTTCTTATTGCAAGGAATGCTTGTGATGTCTAGATCATTATTGTGTATCCTAAAAAGGAAATTATTACTTAGACATGTATTTATGAAAATATGCCTGTGAATCCTAACCAAGTCTCCTATTGTGACTGCTGTGTCTTTCTTTACATTTGCCGTTGGAAGAGATAATTGATAGAAATGCTTCTTGCTTATGCTAATGAACAGCAATTACAAAATGCTGCCAAGTATATTGATACTTTTTGAAGAATTTGTCTGATGAAATCAATAGCATTGTCATGGACATCAAGATATCAGTAATTTCAGTAGTTTTGGTTGAATATCAGAAATATCTGTTGGAAAGAAAACAATTCAATGGAAATTGAATTGTTTATCAGGAACCGATATGTAAAGGTGAGGTGAAGATCAATTCTTCCATCTAACATTTGTCAATCTGTTGGATAACAATGTCGCAGTATCTGGAATTGGATATGTATAGGGGAGTTATTTGCAGTCACATGATCTAGCTGCCGAGCTTTCCCATTTAATGTACCTTTTCATCACTTTTTTTCTTCTAAAGTTCTACGAGGATCCATATCTTTGTCAATTAGAGGGTACAAAAGAGCTCTGTTAGCCTTGATTTTAGCAGACTTTGAGGAAGCTTAACCTGGTTGTAATTTTAGTTGTGTTAATTCGGTACAATTTTTTTTTCTTGACACCTTTGAGAAGGGATACATTTACCCAGATCACTGACTGCTGATTTCTATTTGAATGGTCTTGGATTGCAAAGGCTGTAGTAGTGGGACATGCTGTCTTTGGTTTAATATTCGGATTAATTCACATCAGAAAATTGCCAGTTTGGCAAATAGGTGTGGTGTAGATAACATGGACTCCCTTGTCGTGGCACATGCTTTTATCAGAGTGCCATTGTTTCTGCTGGAATTTATATCTCCTAATGTGGCCTTGTGTGCCATGAAACTTTTTTCCTTTAAATTTGCAACCTCTTTAGTAGATGGAAATTTCAGAAGAGCAAAGTCTTTGACAGGATCTCCATGGCGTTTTTGGTAGTTGCAGCAAATGTGGACCATCTCTAAAGCTGTGGTTAAATCATACCAGGTACGAGCCTAGTCGATGGTTTTGAATTAGTACCTTGAGAATCTTTCTAAGGAATCTTCTGGTGACACCCCTCTGGTGATGGATGTGCAAAACTATAGGAGCCAGTAAATTTTCCCGTATCTTTTTATAAACTGAATAGTTACACGAGGTCTTGAAGAAATTGAATCATCGAAAAGGGAAGTTTCATTGTGTCTGACAGATCTAGGATCGAGATCAGCATCTTGTCTACTGTAATAATGCCCCTCCAAAGTCTGATGATAGTCGAGTCCTACTAATATGCAAAGTACTTAACAGAGAAAATGTCCCCATTTGGATTAGCTTTAAGTGCTGGATAATAAATATTTTACTCAACAAAGTACACTGGCATCCATCTAAATGGGCTCGTAGATGTATGTTATACCTTGCTTCATGACTAGTCTAGCAGATAAATACAGCTTACTTCCAACTTTGTTTTTCATAGTTCGATTACCTTGCTTCATGGCTTTGCAATTCAAAAAGGGCTAGCGGCGCAGCTTGTTGCCCGCTTGCCTTTCGTTTCGATGTAAACCTTTCTTATTATTAGTTTGGTTTTTTCTGATATAGCAAATGACGGCTTAGCTTAAGACAATGGATAATCGTCATGGCAACTCTATGCAAAGCACATCCTGCATATTCAGAATGGAATGGTTATGCTGTCATAATCAGGCGGGGTTGTTTTTAGCGGTTAATGCATGTACAATCTTGTATATTGGTGGAGAGAACATTTGTAGTTGCGAAGCTATGTTAAGGGGGCTTGTTACTTTGTCCAATTGGACAATAGATGACTAGCAATACTACATCAGCAAGACATGCCTCCATGATGATGGGAACAGAGGGCAACATGTAACTTGCAAAACTAAAATGTGCACCTTGCATGCTTTGAGAACTGGAAGCCAAAGCGTCTCCCCATATGGTGGAGCTTGACGCAAAGATCTGCTTGCTAGAAATTCTTATTTCTTACATATAGTCCAATTTTTTAAAGCTGCTCTCAATGACCTTATTAGATGCATCGCTATGTGTGCTGCTGCTCAACGCACCTTATCTCTTCAATCCCCATGATCGCTAAGGTATTGAAGCATCAATGCCTTGTGATCTCTTATCTTTACGTTACTACCTTGTTCCTTCTTTTTTATTGCTCTTTCAAGCTTCAACTCTGTGTGGAACACATAGGTCATCTTGCTTACCACTATGAGTTGTATCTTGCTTCTCCATGAGGGTGTTGCTTCTCATATACTGGCAGCGTTTTGTGGTTGTGAGATTTGGTTTGATTACGTTTATGAACCTTAACATTACCAATCACTTCCTTTTATAGGAAAGTAAGAAATAATTGCTTTTGCTTTTGGAATAATAATAACATTATAAATCTCATCTACTTTATAATCATATTTCTTATTAGAGTGGTTATCATCACATTATCGTTATCTAAGGCTAGTGTGCTTTTAAGTATTTAGTACTAGAAAATAAATCATAGTCTTTGCATTGCGAATGTAGTCTGTTCCTCAATCTCAATGGTCAATTTCCTCTTTAGCTTTCCCTTTTTGTAGTTTGTTTAATATATTTAGCCGCTTTCTCAGAAATCATCTCAAAATTCACTTTTGTAAGAGATGTTTAAGCAAGTGGTAATATGTATTTTACATTTCTTCACCCTTCTGATCAAATTCATTATTTGAGCCATCTTTATATGTATATAGAGAGGGATCATTTAACCATCATCTGATATGCAGATGAAGTGGCATCTTGGGTTATAGACATGATACTACAATTAAAGTTTGTCGATATGCCCTCAATTCTATTTAAGCATGTAGACAAAATCCTATTTGGTTTGGGATTCGAAGTCATGTTTGCTTTAAGATTTGAAATCCTAATTGTTTTAGGAGTTATTTGTGTGGGAGGATATACTATATAAGCATCCATAATGTTAGTGTTTTGAATTATTTTCTGTACTTTCTTCTTTCTCCATATAATGAAAAGCGGTCACTATTGCCTAAGGACCTAACCTAGTTATGGTGAACCTTGTAAATATGTGTCCTTGTACTTGCTTAATTATTGTTTGTGCATATTTCGCTTTCGTGATTCGCAACAAACTGGTATCAAAGCATCAGCTTCGGTTATGATCATCAAGGAAAATGACGTCACACAATCTAAAGTTCGAGAAGTTCATAAGGAGGAACGAATTCAATCTTTGTCAAATCAAGATGTGCATCCTTTTGAAGTAGCAAGGCATCTGGGCATCATTGCACCAATGGAGGGCAAAGGCACACAAACCCTCTGATTTGATGGTGCAGGAAGAGAAGACACACTCGACGATCGTGTTGTATTTGACGGTTGATATCATCACGGAAGTCGTCAATGAGAAAGCTGTAGCCAATCTATGGTAGACTTAAAAGTTTGTACATGAAAAAATATCTGATCAACGAGTTGCTAATAAAACAATGTATGTTCTTTCTCATATGCAGGAAGGTACATCTGATGAGCGCGAGATCTGCCTCTTTAATAATGATGAATTGTAGTATAGGAGGCGAATATCGATCAATCAAAGACCACAATCTTTGAATGTTATGGAATATTTCTACTTGGAAAGTATACCAAGGTCGAACACAGGGAACGGTGAATCTTAATTGCGTGGTTTTAAATTAAATTAAATAATTAATTAATGCTTGATTAACTTCTGTGTTGAGAAAATATACAATGCGATGATGAAGATGCTATGCAAAGAAAATAAACAGAAACACTAATTCGGCTCAGGATCAGTGATTTTTCACAATTTAAATCATCAATTAATAAGTCAATTAATCCTCAAAATCACATCACAGATCGAAAGAAATTATGTCCAGAAATATTTATCAGAATAACTCCTAAAGCAGGCAGAAGGAAAATAGTTCTGAGAGACAATCCTGCAAATTACTGGGATAAGACAAATGATTCTATTGATAAACCATTATTCTGTCAATAAAATTGATCCTATAAAAGAATGAGAGATCAATATGTATCCTTCACAAGAACACCCCTGTAGAAGTGATTCATCAATTTATCCATGAGAGTATGATATGTCAAAATTCAGCCTACAAGATTCAACATTGATCCTCAAATAATAATTATCAACAACAACCTCAAATCTATTCACATGCTATGCTAAATGGTAGAGCATGAAAATAGCTTCAAAATGACATATTATATGCTAAAAATGGAGTTCGTATGGAAAAGATATAATGAAATGAAATTTCAGGGACTAAAATGTAATTAAAATAAGTTTTTGCTTCAAACAGATTTTTGGAGGGGCTTATCAGCAATTTCACAAAGACAGTGGGGCCCGGATGTAATTTACCCCAAGCGAGGGTATATTTGCAATATCTGGAAACACCGAGGGCCTCGTTGCAATTTTTCACCGCGTACGTGCGCAACACGTGCGCCAGGAGGCTCAGGGGAGGCAGCTGAGGCTCGGGCGGCTGGGCCTGTGGTTCGGGCCTGGGCCTGAGGCTCGGACCCCCAAACCAGAGGCTCGATGACGGAGCGGAGGCTCAGAGATCTGAAGCCGAGGCACGGAGGGACGACATGATGCTCCACGTGGCTCGTCTGTTGCCGTTGGATCAAGGGCCTCTGCCCGATCCAACGACGAATGTTATTTGGGGCACGGGTCGATCGAAGGCGGCGGGCGGCCAGACGGGGCGGAAGGCGTGGCGGGGGCCGAGGCGACGGTCGTGCAGCGCGCGAGGCGCGGCAGGGGGGTGGTCGGCTAGGCCTTGGTCGGTCGACACACGACCGGCGGAGGCCTAGGGAAAGCGGTGGCGGCTCATCCCTACGGCTGAAACTGAGGCGGAGTGGGAACGGTGGAGATGAGGTGTGGGGGCGGTGGCGACAAGCTACGAGGCAGTGATGACAAGGTGCGGGGGAGGGCGATCGGGAGGCGGTGCGGGGATGGGGTCGATGAGGCAGAGGACCTGCAAGGTTTAGCAAAAAATGGAGAGCTTGGGGTGGAGCGGTGAGGGTTCCGGCCTGTGCAAGGCCGGCTTGGGTGGTGTGTACGGAGGAGTAGGTCTGGGGCGGAGATGATAGAGATCGGGGGAAGGAGACGAGTTACCTGAGAAGGGGGCTCGACGGCGGGGCTGAGGCCGGAGCAGAAGCGAGCTTCATCGGGGAAGCTTTACAACAAGGCGATGCCTTGGATGATGTTGTACGGCCGCTGTCACCGGCTTTGAGGATAAGTGCGGATGGAGTGAGAGAACATGGGGTGCCACGTGGCACGCCCAGGGGCTGCCATGTGGCACCCCAAAAAAATTCAAAAATTTAAAGATAAAGAAAAATAGAAAAGAAATAGAAGGACACCTCGGATCGAAAAATTTCCTTTACAAAAGTTGTTTGTCTCAACGAGATCTACAACTTTTATGAAGACTCGTGAGCAAAAGAGGTCATACGTGTGAAATAGTATTTTTGGTGGTTCTCCAAGTGTATAGAAAACCGGCTTTTTGGAGTTTTGTAATTTTTTGGTGGTTTTAGAGAAGATAAAAATCTAGAAAAATTACGATAAAATACAAGAAAATTATTTACATACTAATCTAATTTTTTTGGATTTTTAATAAATAAAAAAGTAGGATTATAAAATAGAAGTATGAAACACACATTTTTTGTACAAACTCACAGCAGACACTTGGACTCGGTCAGTTTCTTTGATTTCAGTTTTAATCTAGATTTGGATTCTTGTGTTCTTAATAAAACTTTCATCAAAGAATACACATGAAGAATAATTAAAATTAAAAAGATTAATTATGTACATAAAAACTGAGGTTAAAAATAGCAAAAAGTCAAAATGTGTAAAAGAGGCCCAAAACCCAACTTTCACATATGAGCTTCGAATTTTATGAAATTGGTCTTGTTTTGAAGGTAATTGAAAATGAGTATTTTAAAAGTGAGTAGACCAAAATCGGACACTGTATGAGGGAGATATGCTCATTTTAGTTTGTCAGATGTGAAATTAGACTTTGGGATTATTTGACACTTATTTGAGTTAGTATTTTTTTGTATTTTTTATTTATTCTTGTTAGTAATATCTACACAATGGCAGTGTGTTGGGGTCAATCGGAATCAGGAACAATTAATTAAAAATATGAAAAGTTAGCAGCTTTTAGGGCTAATTTACAGTTGGGATTTTTAATGCAATTATGCATGATGAAATGCAAATATTATTTACATATGTATGAATTCTACTAATGCTCTATTAATGATTAATTGCGTGTGAATGATGGAGAACAGATCCTAAATGACCAATTTTAGTATGATGAATACGGGAGTCATCATACCCCTATACTTAAACCATGCTCGTCCCCGAGCATCAATGAATGAATGATTTAATTGAATATACCCCTGACTGTGCATGTGAATTTTCACGTCTCAATTCATAAAGGACCCTTAATTTGAGTGATCTTAAAATTCGGGGCTCAACCAAGGTTTAATCAGAAGGAATCCAACTTTTCTAATTTTCGGACTCTTTGTTTGTACATATAATATAAGGATTCAATTTTTAGTGTACTGTAATCATGAGAGTCAAGTCTAGACATCACCCAAAGTTCCAATCGAAGAGACTCTCCTCTAGACCTAATCCTCAACATTAGGGAATAAGTCTATTCTTGTTTCAGTCAACCGTCTCATTAGTTTGTCAGACTTGAAAGTGTAGATGGACGGCCAGATGATGGAGGGCATAGGATTGTGTCTAATTTTCTCTCCCTTACATTGGAACAAGGTGCCTCTATTTTTATTTTGTTGGTCAGTGTGTCCGTCAAGAGAATTTGGAGTCGTCTGCACTTGTTTTTCTGGGAGTACACCGGGGTCTGTCTCTTTTGAGTATATAAGATACCTTCGACACCCAGACTTGTATCGCTTATGATGCAGAGCCCTTTTTGTGATGTCATCCCGACTCCTTGGTCCTAATTAGCGCTTGGTCCAAGTGGACACTTTGAAAATGTTTGGGAGCGCTCGCCATTGGTGGAAGCTCATTTGGAATTTGACTTTGGATGATAGAGCTTTTCTTTGACACTTCTTTTTCTTTTCTTTTGTTGGCTAGCTCCACTACTTTTACCAAAAGTTGACGCACACTGATCAACAATTTTCATCAAGTTTCAACACACCCTGACACTTAGGTCAATATCAAAAAGATAGCATATGAACTTATTCACATACTGGTTAGGATTTTGCTGACACTCAGGTTTTCTAAAGCCTTCATTAACTTTATCCCATCCTCGAATATCATTAGATCGGGTCTAAACTCAAATCTCTAGTCCTAGTTCCTCATATGATATCTCAACTTATCTCATCCATGTAGTTGTGAAAGTGATGGTGCTGATCATATTCTTTTTGAAGAGTGCAACATAGCGCTCAATCTTTCAAATTAGGGAAGTGTGGATTATTAAGTTCAAAAATTCTAATTACTAAGGCTGGCTAACTCAGCATCTAAAGATCTCAGAAATCAAGTGTCCTTAAAAATCCTTAAGCCTTGAGCGATAGTGAATATATCAGGAATATGCCAATCAAGGAATGCATGAAATGCTTGATGAAATGCAAGTGTATGAGTGATTTTTTTCTACTTGTACCCATCCCTGAAGTTAGATGAAGACAATGAAAGTACGAGCTATGGATAAAGTAGATAGAATATATACAAACACTCCCCCTATACTTAGCTTGTGCTATGTCCTCATGGCACAAAGTGAAATGTAGACATAGCTCGTACTAAGTATAGATGGGTCAAAAATAGAAAAAGGAGAAGTGATGTATACACAATGAAATCAGTCCCCTTGAACTAAGTATCGGGGGACCGGGAGCAGGTTGATGGATATACAGAAGAGTATTGGATTCGGAGAGGTGTTCTATCTGGGCAGTTCTAATCTTTTTGTCAAAAGCTATGTCTGGAGTGAAGGAGATTGGTTCAACTTGTACTAAATGCTCGTTGGATTCGACAAAGTGTTTAAGTAGATGACCATTGACTATAAATGTTTGCGTGCTATATGCGATCTCTGAGATCTCAACACTACCATTATTGTGTATCTCTATTACAATGAAGGGTCCCTTCCATTTTGATTTCAATTTACCTTAGAAAATTTTTAATTTTGCATTAAATAACCCGACTTTCTGCTCTGGGACAAAGATCTTTATTCGAATGTTCTTGTAATGCCATCTCTTTATTTTGTCCTTGTAAATGGTGCTGTTTTCATAAGCATGATTTTGGATTTTGTATAGTTCATTCAAATCCATCTCTCGGTTCTTCTTTCCTTGGTGACACTTCCAATTGATCTTTTTGATTGCCCATTCTAATTTATGCACGAGTTCTGTGGGCAAATGGCATGGCTTTCCATATACCATTCGAAATGGGGAGGTGCCCAATGGGGTCTTATAAGCCGTCTGGTAAGTCCATAGAACTTGGTCCAGGAGTTGGGACCAGTTCTTCCTATCAGGGCGGACGAGCTTCTGTAAAATTCTTTTAACCTCCCTGTTTGACACATCGGCCATGCCATTGGATTGTGGATGGTAAGGAGTAGCAACACGGTGCTCGATAACGTATTCCTTAGTCAACTTATTCACCTCCCGGTTGACAAAGTGGCTTCCTCCATAAGATATTAAAATTTTTGGAATTCCAAACCTTCGAAATAATATTATCTTTCAAAAACTTGCAAACAATTTTGCTATCTGCTGCTCGAGTAGGGATAGCCTCCACCCACCTAGAAATAATCTACCGCGAGAAGAATATATTCAAATCCTTGACTATTAGGGAATGGGCCCATAAAGTCAATGTCCTGTACATTGAAAACATCACAGATGATCACTGGTTGCATAGGCGTGGCATCTTTGGAACCAATGGTCTCTACCATTCTCTGACAGACGGGGCACGACCTGAAAAATTGTAAGCATCTTTAAGCAAGGTCGGCCAATAAAATCCACATTGCAGTATCTTCTCAGTGGTCCTCTTCCCAGAGTGATGTCCTCCCGCCTCCAAGTTGTAGCACAGATTGAGGATACGTTGGTATTCCTCTTGAGGAATACATCTTCTCCGTATGCATCCGGTCCTTCAAAGAAAAGGAACGGATCCTCCTAATGGTAGTGTCTCGCTTCAGATATGAGTCGATCGATTTTATTCCTGGGACAACCCTGAGGAACTTCCTTGGTGACAAGATAATTCACCGTGTCTGCATACCATGGGATTGAGTCAATAGTAGAAATTGACTCGTCTGGGAAGGTTTTATGGATGGATTCAGATTCTGAGATTTTGTTATGTTCTATCTGTGATAAATGATCAGCCACGACATTCTTCACACCAGATTTGTATTTAATCTTCAAATCAAATTCTTGAAGCAATAGTATCCACCTCAGGAGTCGTGCTTTTGCATCCTTTTTATCCATGAAGTATCGAATGGCAGAATGGTCTGTGTAAACTGTCACCTTCGATCCTAGAAGTATAGATCGAAATTTTTCCAAGGCAAAAACTACAACAAACATTTCCTTTTTGGTCACAGTGTAATTTTTCTGAGCAGTGTCTAAAACTTTGCTTGCGTAGTGAATAGCATACGAGATTCCATCTTTCGTCGTCCTAACACAACCCCTATTGCGAAATCAGATGCGTCTATCCTGATCTCGAAGGGAAGAGACCAGTCGGGGGATTGTAGGATGGGAGTCTCAATGGTCCTCCTTTTGAGTAGTTCGAAGGCTTCAAGACACTTATGATCAACTAGGAACTCGGTGTCTTTCCCTAGGAGGTCAGTTAGCGGTCGGACAATTTTTAAAAAATCCTTGATAAATCTCCTGTAAAATCCGACATACCCTAGAAAAGACCGTACTTGTTTCATATTTGTAGGTGGCTCGAGCATCTTGATTACATCAACTTTGGCAGGGTCAACCTCCATTCCCTTCTTGGAGATGACATGCCCCAATACAATGCCCTCTTTTACTATGAAATGGACTTTCTCCCAAGAGAGCACCAGATTCACATCCCTACACTTTTGGAGGACTTGATCCAGGTGCGCTAGACAATCATCGAATGAATCACCATGGACCGAGAAGTCATCCATGAAGACCTCCAAGAAATCCCCAACCATGTCGGCAAAAATCGCAATCATGCATCGCTGAAAGGTGCCGGGGGCATTGCAAAGCCCAAAGGGCATTCGCTTGAATGCGTATGTGCTGAAAGGACATGTAAAATTAGTCTTTTCATGGTCCTCGGGGGTGATGGCTACCTGATTTAGCCCGAGTACCCGTCTAAGAAACAGAAGTATTCTCTTCCCGCCAATCACTCCAGGATTTGATCAATAAAAGGCAGCAGAAAGTGATCCTTTTTCGTTGCGGCATTCATGCACTTGTAATCCACACAGACACGCCACAACGTGGGTACCCGTGTTGTGATCTCTTCTCCCTCCTCATTGGTGATAATCTGGAGTCCTGACGTTTTCGGAACAACATGCAAAGGTGACACCCACTTGGAGTCGGAGATGGGATATATGAAACCAGCCTTACACCATTTTTCGATCTCAGTCTTAACCACTTTCCGTAAGTTTGTATTCAACCTAGTTGGCATTCACAGGAGGGTTTAGCATTATCCTCCAAGTAAATATGGTGTGAGCACAGGGCGTGGTTTATCCCTGGAAGATCAGACAGTCTCCAGCCTATAGCCTTGCGATTTTTCTCCAAAACAATAAGCAGGCGGATCTCCTGCTCTTCGGACAGATGTGAACTGATGATGACCATAAACTATCCCTTATCTCCTGCAAGGAAGGCATATTTAAGCGTAGGGGGCAATGGTTTGAGTTCAGGTAGGTCTGTCTTGTTACTTGAATCTGGTTCCCTTAGTTGTGTTTCTTGTTGTGATGTGGATACTTGCAGTATATCAATATCGACCACCATCATGGGCGTTTTTGGGATCGGGTCGTTAATGATGGAATGTGGTGTGGCAAGCATCGCGTCCGATCTGTGTACCTCACTCTGGGATTGTCCATAAGGAGAATGGGCTGACAGGTCCAAAGGGACCTCTGAGTCTCCTAGAGTATAGGTAGATGCATGAATGAGATGGTAGACTAAATCATCAACAATTTCCTCTCCAGATGAGGTTGATTCGATCATAGTGGTCGGGTTTTGTTTCCAGGGCCCAACTGTTGCTTCTATCTCAAGTTCTGATATTTCAGACTCGGTGCTCGACTCAGTGTTAGGTCTTTGAAACCTAGTTTGCTTAATTTTAAGTTCCACTTTTCCAAAACTGGATTCTCCCAAATGTGTAATCGAATATAGCTTCTGCAGTCCTAAGGACGGGTTGCCCTAGTATCATCTGAGAATCTTTCCAATTTCTAGGGGCATCCATGTCAAGTATTGTGAAATATACTGGGTAATTTTGTCCTTCAATGTTAATGACAATGTTTCGAATCTCCACCTAGGTCTCTTAGTTGATGTGTCTGCGAATTGAAGTACAGTTGTAGAATGCTTAAGAGGACCTAGATTTAGATGCTCAAATAGGGTTGTGGGCATGAGATTGATGGATGAACCATTGTCTAACAATGTTCTTGCAAACTTGATTTCTTTGATGTGGCTAGTGACAAAGTGAGTACCCATGTCTCTTTTCTTCCTTGGCAATTCATTTTTTATAAGACGAGATGTGGCAACTGAGAGTATGTGTTTCTTTATTCGTCTAGGAGTCTGTTTGCTGGCCCCTGTTTGTGTGCATCTCACCTTAAGGTTCTTTCGAAAAGCCGAGTCTCTTTCTATCATCTCGTCTAGGGATAGAGTCACCTTAATATTTTCCTTACAGATGCGGGCCATCTCGTCATCATTTTTTTGGTTTTTTATCTTTTTCTTCTTTCCTGTGTAAGAGCACAGGGGAATGGGATGGACTTGTTGTGATAAAAAACATCACTTTTATTGAATGAAAAATTGTTTATAGGACTCGGACTAAAAAAAGGAAAATTGATGATCAGATGTTGCAGATGTCTTGGTGGTGTGTCTTCGTCAGACTCAAACTCTGACTCTCCATTATCTCCAGTTGTATAGTGTATCACGGGTGGTGTGGGTGGGTCTTCTTCTTTCTCCTCTTGTCTTCCTTCGTCAATTCCCCCAGGGTTGTGTGAATTTGTTGACACTGGGGCTATGTCTCCGTGTTCCTTCGCTCGATCATGCAAGGTTACAGTCCTTCTGCTCCTAAGAGAAATATGATAAGCGTTATTATTTTATGAGAGCTCATGTTTAGGTACAGAATACTTAGAGATTAATACATGATTATGTCCAAGGTATTTGGTTAGCCTGGAATTGAGCAGGAATCACGATCTGGGGTGCGGCCGCTTCATCTCTCCATCGAGAGAGTCAATTTATGTCGACTCTCATGTCATGAAGCTTGTCCAACACTCTCTGGAGTTCCAGAGAGATAGACGAAGAGGAGGACCCATGGCCCTTCCTGGCCTGAGGCTGCTGATATTGTTCGAATTGACGCTGTTGGCCTTGGCATTGGTTCTGCTGTGGTTGTAGTTGCAGGTTCTGATAACCTGTGCGGTACTGTTGTCGCTGTTGCGGTTGACGCTGGTAGGTGGGTCGGGCTTGCGGTGGACGAGGGAATGGAGTAGAGTTTTGGTCTGAGCAGTTGACCGCTTCCAGGTTATACCAAACTCCGTTTATCTACAGGACTTGTGGAGGTTCCTCGTAAACAGTTTGAGCGGAGGTTTCTTCAGTTTGATGGTACAAGACTTGGTCTCCACCCCAGTGGCTCTGTTGCCCTACCCCTTGACCTTGAATGTAGTGAATTTGGTGTAAGGGTGCGGGGGTGAAGTCAGGGCAGATATCTTAGATACCCTGTCAGCCAATTCCTCCATTTGCTTAGGCAATTTAGCCAATTTCTCCATATCAGATGATTTAGGGAGTTCGTCCACCTTTTTATAAATCTGCTCGACCATAGTTAGCTTATCAGCTATTATTCCCATATCAGCACTCTGATCGGTCGCTAGATTATTCACCATCTTTTTGGAGCCGGCTATGTAAGCCCGGTTGGTGATTTGTGCACGACTGGATTTAGCAAGTCTCTCGAACACCTTGTAGACGGTGTCCTCGTGACGTCCCATGTAGCTTCCTCTGCAAGATGCACTTACTAACCCTTGAGTCTCAGGGTTCAGCCCACTAACAAGACTTTGGACCAGCATCATTTTACTTATCCCGTGTCCTGGGCATTTCTGGATTAAGTCTGTGAATCTTTCCCAGGTTTCATGGAATGGTTCGCTCGGGTGTTGGGTAAAGCTTGTGAGCTTGCTCCTCATCTGATTAATTCTACTAACTGGGTAGAATTTCTTTAAAAATAGAGTCTTGAATGTGGCCCATGTAGTGACTACTTCCCCTAAGTTTTTCAGCCAGTAAGCCGCCTTATCAGTCAAGGCGAAGGGGACAGCTCTCAACCTTATGTAGTCCTGGCTAACCCTAGAGTGGCCGAGGTTAGCACAGACTAACTCGAAATCATGGAGGAAGATATATGGTTCTTCATGATTATTCCCTCCGAACTTCACCAACAGTGCAAGGAAATGCGGTTTGTGTTCGAACGCATCCTCAGGGGGTACCAGCCTCAACCAATTATAGTCATCATCCAATCATGGAGGTATGTGTCTTCCATAGCAGCCTCGCCTTGTTGCATTACTGCTATATGTGCCCTAAGCAGTTCATTGTGTTGTTCGGCAGCGGTTATCCTAGCCAAGAATGCCAGAATGGGGTCATTGTCGTTCTCGTCGTCACTGGGGTTCTTCTTTGGAGGCATTGTGATTCATCTTTAGAAGAAAAGAGTTCAGAATTAAGTGTCAGAATTAAGTGAGGATTTGCTAAGGATAAAAGTTTCCTTGTGGAGGAGTGAAATGAAGGGTTAGTCTGGGATTGACTAGACCCTGAGGGAGGAGGAGTGCTAAAGATGATGACCATAATACTAAGAGGAGTCGAGAAAAGAGTCGTCACGAGAACGCATACACAAGGCAAACACAAGTCAAATTTTCTGATTCACCCACTCAACACAGATGAAGGCACGCCAGGGTTCGGCCGCTTATCTTTTCAATTTTAATTTAATGATAAAACAATCTTGAAAATTAAGCGGAACTGTTAGGTACCGAAATAATTCACAAAGACTGTCCCGAGTTCGTACAATTAGTTGCACCTACTCTCAGCCAGTATAGGTGTAAGTACGGACTGTTTAAACGGCTACCCGTGTTATTTGAGGACGGAGCCTTCCACGGTGTCCTCTAAACCACCTACTCTGCTAAGGGAAGCCGGACAGTGAAATGACTACCCGAGACCCTCACTGAAAAGTAGCTAATTATTTTTAAAATCAGTAGTCTGAATGGAACCTTTCAATTTTTGCCTCTGTCCTAAGGTGTGCGTTCTTGTCCTTACAAATAATGAGTGGGTTTCTCTCCACCAAACACAGGTTAAATTTTTATCAGTTTTATTTACAGTCGCCTTGATTAGCAGTCCCGATTTTAAATTGAGGTTATCACTGAAATTATATGAGCACAAAAATTCACGCCTAACGAGCAGTCACAATTCCTGTTAATTTTTAAGTTGTAAAACTTGAGGAAGGAGAATCAAAAGAGCTAATGCAAACGTAAATCAATGATGCATGCTTAAGAAGAAGACTTACAATGAATCCCCGCGTTCTTCATGCAGGATGCAAGACAAGGAATTTAAAATTACAATAAATGATATGCATAGATGAAAAATGCCCTAAGCAGATACTTCTATTAGCGGGAAGAATTGATTTCAAAATTTGGCTAATGTTGAACGATCTACAGTGCATTTAATTATTGAGAGTGTGACCTAAGAATTACGAGCACAATCAATGATAAGTAAGCAAGCATATATGTGCCTAAGTTCTACACCACTCAAGTCAGGTCTCAACCACATAGAAGGGGTTGAAACAGACCCGACACACCATAGAAATGTTCAGTCTGAATTATTACAAGGGTTCAAAGAGAGGGACCCTGAGAATAATGCATAAATTTAAACCTAGACTAAGCTCTCTCTCTCACAAAAATTAAAATTCAATCTTCCTTGCAGATCCTCGATCAATATCCAAAATTTGGCTCCCAGTAGTCTGCAAAGAGAGAATTTGCGGTTAGTAGCATAAGTAAGAGAGAAATGCAAAATAAAATGCAGAAAAGGAAAAAAATTGACACAAAAATTACTTCACAAAAATAAATTATAAAAATGATTTAAAACCCTAAAATTCGTCGTTCCCCAGCAACGGTGCCATTTGATGAGCGCGAAATCCACCTCTTTAATAATGATGGATTGTAGTATAGGAGGTGAATTTCGGTCAATCAGACACCACAATCTTTTAATGTTGTGGAATATTTTTACTTGGAAAGTCTACCAAGGTCGAACATAGGGAACGATGAATCTTAATTGTGTGGTTTTAAATTAAATTAAATAATTAATTAATGCTTGATTAATTTCTATGTTGAGAAAATATACAATGCAATGATGAAGATGCTATGCAAAGAAAATAAACAGAAACACTAATTCGGCTCAGGATCTGTGATTTTTCACGATTTAAATCATCAATTAATAAGTCAATTAATCCTCAAAATCATATCACGGATCGAAAGAAATTATATCCAGAAATATTTATCAGAATAACTCTAGAAGCTGGCAAAAGAAAAATAGTTTTGAGAGACAATCCTGCAAATTGCTGGGATAAGACAAATGATTCTATTGATAAATCATTATTCTTTCAATAAAATTGATCCTGTAAAAGAATGAGAGATCAATATTTATCCTTCATAAGAACACCCCTACATAAGTGATTCATCAATTTATCCATGAGAGTATGATATGTCAAAATTCAGCCTACAAGACTCAACAGATATTCTCAAATAATAATTATCAATAACAACCTCAGATCTGTTCACAGGCTATGCTAAATGATAGAGCATGAAAATAGCTTCAAAATGACATATTATATGCTAAAAACGGAGTTCGTAATGGAAAAGATATGATGAAATGAAATTTCAGTGACTAAAATGTAATTAAAATAAGTTTTTGCTTCAAACAGGTCCCTGGAGGGACTTATCTGCAATTTCACAAAGACGGTGGGGCCCAGATATAATTTACCCCAGGCAATGGTATATTTGCAATATCTGGAAACACTGGGGGCCTCGTTGTAATTTTTTCACCGCACACGTGCATAGCACGCGCCAGGAGGCTCGGGGGAGGCGGTTGAGGCTCGGGCGGCCGAGCCTGTGGTTTGGGCCTGGGCCTGAGGCTCGGAGCGCCGAACCAGAGGCTCGATGACGGAGCAGAGGCTCGGAGATCTGAAGCTGAGGCACGGAGGGGCGACGGGATGCTCCACGTGGCCCGCCCGTTGCCATTGGATCAAGGTCCTCTACCCGATCCAACGGCGGCTGTGATTTGGGGGCGTGGGTCGATCGAAGGAGGAGGCGCGGTGGGCGGCCAGACGGGGCGGAAGGAGAGGCGGGGGACGGAGGTAGTGGCCGTTCAGCGCGCGAGGCGCGGAGGGGGGCGGTCGGCTGGGTCTCGGCCGGTCGACACACGACCGGCGGAGGCCTGGGGAAAGCGGTGGCGGCGCCTCCCCATGGCTGAAACTGAGGTGGAGTGGGAACGGTGTCAACGGGGTGTGGGGGTGGTGGTGACGAGCTACGAGGCGGTGACGACGAGGTGCGGGGGAGGGCGATCGAGAGGCGGTGGGGGGACGGTGTCGACGAGGCAGAGGATCTGCAAGGTTTAGTAAAAAAAGATGGAGGGCCTGGGGTGGAGAGGTGAGGGTTCCGGCCTGTGCAAGGCCGTCTTAGGTGGTGTGTACGGAGGAGTAGGTCTGGGGCGGAGAAGATAGGGATCGAGGGAAGGAGACGAGTTACCTAGGAAGGGGGCTCGACGATGGGGATGAGGCCGGAGCAGAAGTGAGCTTTGTCGGGGAAGCTTTTCAACAAGGCGAAGCCTTGGATCACTCCGTGCAACCACTGTCACCGGCTTTGAGGATAAGGGCGGATGGAGAGAGAGAACGTGGGGTGCCACGTGGCACGCCCAGGGGCTACCACGTGGAACCCCCAAAAAATTTTCAAAATTTAAAGATAAAGAAGAATTGAAAAGAAATAGAAGGAGACTTCGGATCGAAAAATTTCCTTACAAAAGTTGTTCGTCTCGAAAAGATCTACAACTATGAAGGACCCGTGAGCAAAAGAGGTCAACTGTGTGAAATGGTATTTTTGGTGGTTCTCCAAGTGTATAGAAAACCAGCTTTTTTGGAGTTTTGTAATTTTTGTTGGTGGTTTTAGAGAGGATAAAAATCTAGAAAAATTACGATAAAATATAAAAATCTATTTTTTTTGGAATTTTAATAAAGAATGAAAATAAAATAGAAGTATGAAACACACAATTTTTGTACAGACTCACAACAGACACTTGGACTCAGTCAGTTTCTTTGATTTCAGTTTTAATCTAGATTTGTATTCTTGTGTCGCATAATAAAACTTTCATCAAAGAACATAAATGAAGAAGAATTAAAATTAAAATGGTTAATTATGTACATAAAAACTGAGGTTAAAAATAGCAAAAAGTCAAAATGCGCAAAGGAGGCCCAAAACCCAACTTTTGCATATGAGCTTCGAATTTTACGAAATTAGTCTTGTTTTGAAGGTAATTGAAAATGGAGTATTTTAAAAGTGAGTAGATCAAAATCGAACACTGTATGAGGGAGATATGCTCATTTTAGTCTGTCAGATGTGAAATTAGACTTTGGGATTATTTAACACTTATTTGAGTTTGTAATTTTTTTATTTTTTATTTATTTTTGTTAGTAATATCTATACAATGGAAGTTATTTGGGGTCAATCGGATTCAGGAAGAATTAATTAAAAATATGATAAGTTAGCGGCTTTTTGGGCTAATTTACACTTGGGATTTTTAATGCAATTATGCATAATGAAATGCAAATATTATTTACACATGTATGAATGCTAATAATAATCTATTAATGATTAATTGCATGTGAATGATGGAGAACAGAGCCTAAATGACCAATCTTAGCATGATAAATACGGGATTCATCAACATCTCTTATAGAAAATGTAGACCTCTTAAATATGCATTTGATGGATTTAAGAAACATAATGATTAAGATTGAAGATGAAGATTCTGCATTGATTTTGTTAGTTTCTCTTTCATTATTATATAAGAAGTTTGTTCAATCATTTATTGTATGAAGAAAAGTGGTAACCCTAAAGGATTTCACACAAGTCTACATATGCGTGAACTTCGATATATGGCTACCGAGCAACATATTTATAACGATGTATGTATGATTATGACTCATGAAAAGTGTCATACAAATTCTAGTTATGTGAAGAAGGGAAAGCAAAAGTCCAAGCTGAAGAATCGCAATTCTAAGGACATCTGTATTTACTGCAAGGAACCTGGACATTGAAAGGAGGATATCCCGAAGAAAAAAAGGGAAAGCAATGGTTGATGCACTAGCTCAGAAGGATTGGATTCTAAAGATGGTTCCATTATTATTGTCATAGATCGAAAGATTAAAATAACACATGGATTCTTGATTCATGATGTTCTTAACATATGACTCCCAATGAGGTATGGTTCTGCACCTATGAGAACAGAGATGGTGGAAACATCATCGTGGGGAATGATGCAGCATTAAAGATCATAGGGTTCAAATCTGAAGATCAAAATGCATGATGAAATCGTAAGGACGGTGATGGGAGAGTGACAGAAGTACGCCATGTTCCTGATCTGAGAAAGAACTCGATATCCCTTGGAGTCTTGGACTCTAAAGGACATAGGTTCATCAATGAAAGTGACATTATGCATGTTACTAAAGACGTGGTGGTTTTCATCATGGGAAACAAGCAGAAGATCCTATACATCATGCATAGACCTACAGTTACATGTTCTGTTGCAGTGGCCTCCAAAATGTGAAGTTGGAATCATAATTGTGGCATATGCAGCTGGGGCATATGAGTCAGACAAGGATGGATATCCTCAGTTACAAGGGTCTCATCGGGGATCTCAAGGGATCCAAGGGAGTGTTCTGTAGGCATTGCAAGTTTTGAAAATAAAAATAAATCTAGAAAAGATATTTACAGGTCGAAGGAGACACTTCACTACATCTATGTTGATTGTTGGGTCCTTCCTTAGTCCCACATTTGGGAATTGGGAGGCTGATGAATCTCCATTTTATCATCTTTATTCTATCATTTTGGCCTTAAAAATCCTAGTAAATGCATGTAAACAACCTCGATTCTTGCATTTTATCATTGATGCATCATTGTATAAATAGTGTATAAAATACGATTTTTAATGCCAAAATCATAGAATAAAGAAAAGAAA
Organism: Ottelia alismoides; assembly: GCA_037367405.1. Classification (NCBI taxonomy): domain Eukaryota; kingdom Viridiplantae; phylum Streptophyta; class Magnoliopsida; order Alismatales; family Hydrocharitaceae; genus Ottelia; species Ottelia alismoides. The sequence continues at coordinate 464,706 of JAZKJV010008784.1, read as the reverse complement.
AGAAAAAAGAATAAAATATTGAAGATATTTTATGACCCGAAATCTCGAGACCTAGGAATCTCGATGACTAGGTCGACAAGGAATAAAGTAAGGGGAGATAAGGGCCAAAATCCAATACAAAAACTCTTTGATTTAATTCATTTTTATTCATTTTTGGGACCTATTTTTGATTCCACTTTTTATACTTCAAATAAATAAACTTTGAACATGAAAGAGTTGTAGATAATTAAATATAGAAAAATATTAAATTAATTCCATACAAAAATAATTTATAGATAAAAAGTTATAATCAAAATAAAATTCCAAAATCCTAATTTCCCATACCCATATCTCTAAAATAAAAACTCAAAATATATCAAAATCACCTTTAATTGTATATAACTTTTGATAAGCTATTTAATGGAGGTGGTTTCATTTTTTGTAGTTACGGTTTGAAAGTTAGGTTTTGGAACCTATTGTATAGTTATACCGATTAAAATATTCATTTTATTTAGTATTCATTTTTTTATATTTTTATAATTTTGTAATTATTATTTATAATATACGTGCATATTAAAACAGGAATAAAACACTATGGAAAATGTAAAAATAAAATATGTAAAGAAAACATATATATATATATATATAATACATATATCTATACTTATACATATAATTAGGGGTGTTCAAAAATATCTGGGTCAATGGGTACCCAGCTTGACCCGTCCATTTTGACCCTAAACTCTCGGGTACCTGTTTGAAAGTGATGGGTCGGGTACCCGCAATGTCATGACCCATGCCCCATATATAAAACCCAACAGGTACCCACAAGTACCCAGTTGGAGGCTTACACTATAAATTGATTCATAAAAATGCAAATGGTTAGTTACAAACACCAATACATATGTTACATTATTCTTATCTATTTTAAAAATATAGAAATGAATGCAGATATAAGTATCGGTGAATATGGAAAACATATTGCCAAGTCATTAAAAATGAATGTCGGAATTAAATGGATGCAAATTAGAAAGGAAAAATAATACAATCAAAATTGTATAGATAAGATGAAATTTATATGTTTGGGGTGGCTCATATATGTATCCATTTTGAAATCGAAATATATATGGATGTCAAAATTTGAATTAACATATATGATAACGATTCGGATACGATCCAAATCGATATACATACATTCTGGCATCCAAACATGATGATAATGAATACAATTGAATACGAATTGTCTCCCGGCCCACACGCATGCCCGCGCTCGCGTCCATGCAACCGCCCATGCCCACGTGCACGCGCATGCGCCCACGCGCACACACATAGTGTGGACGCACACATTGCGATAACCAATTGTGATGATAATTAATACACCCATGTACGAATAGGAATATATACTTATATATTGTTTGTCATGTTGTCCTCCAATTATATATATTTACATCTCTTTATCCGTATTTGATTAATTATGAGAATGAACCTACGTGAATGTGTCACCATTGGATCCGTATTCGATGGTATTCCTTCCTGTTGCATGTATTCATATGGTTTACATTATCCACATAGTTGTATGCATCCTCATTAAGTTATTTATCTACGTTTATTTATCCCTATCTAAATGCATTCCCTACCATTCAGATTTTCATATCCAGCATTTTCATTATGAATATGATATAGATACGGATATACATAGTTGGACATATCGTTTGTATTTTTATATATGCCACCACTGATTAGAAGTATCTCTCTTTACCACCGGTACTCGCAGGTACCCGCGAATAGCCAATATCCATTGACATTAATCAGGTACCCGTTATAATTGGGTACCCGTTTGAATGGGGCGGGTCGACCCATGACCCAATACTAACGGGGTGGGGCGGGTCACAATCAAATGAGGTGGATACCTGCCCCATGAACACCCTTACAGATAATACCTATTTACTTCATTGTATATAATACATCAGAAAAATAAAATAAAATCATATTTAAGAGTATAAAATTACGTTATAAATATATAAAATAATAAACTAAATTAATAAAATAAAAATACAAAATAAAAATAAAAAACCAAAATACATATACGATTATACCTATATATAACCCTCAAAAAGTAACTTGTAAATATAAATCTAAAAAACTAAATAAATCATGATAAAATTCTACATAAAATATTAAATAATTTTCTTTTTATAACCAAAAATTAATAAAATCATTATTATTTTAAAACCAATTGACAAATCTTTTTTTCCAGGATTTTTTTGGTCCTTCCACGTGGACCAACAAGAGCCTCCCGTTGGTTGACCTCGATGAACTCTCTGACCAAGGTCTGTACCTTGTCAGAACATCATTTTTTGCTCAGTTCTTGATTTTTTCCGCGGCGATTCCTTACACTTTCTGAAGTTGCGTTCTTCACGACTTTTGCTCCCTGATATTCGAGCATACATGCCCATGGATTTTTTTGGGAATGGATCGATACATCTCGCGATTTCCCTCGATTCTTGGAGCCCGTTCTCTCATGTACAAAACAACCCCCTTCTCTTCCCTTCGATTTTCGAACTCCTTTTTCCCTAGACACGACTCATTCTGAGTTGGTTTGGAATCACACGGCTGACAAGCGCGTCACCAGTTACTTGGAGCGAGCTCCGACGAAGTCTTTGGAGGTCTCCACCATCTCCGACAGTCGCCGCCGCTGGTGAGGTCTTCTTCCTTGGCTTCGTCCACGTGAGGTGTTTTTTATTCCCTTTTCTTGTATCTCTTCACTTAGATTAACCCTAGGTTCCTGCATCTTATTTTGCAAATTCGCGACTCGACCACCCTAGACTGCCCTTCGCCGGAGCTTGGTTCTGGCGAACCTCCACCGTCGTATCCCTCCTTATTACGCCACCTGGAGAGTCGAGGCATTTTGCCCTCGACCCTCTTAACTTCTCTTGAAGGTACCTATAGCAGAAGCTACACCGGAAGGCAATTTTGGACGTCACCGGAGTGACTTGGAGCTCCTCCTCGACCTCAACGTTATGGGAGAACTCCGGTGAGCGTCGAGGAATTTTGACGCCACCAACACACAAAGGCACCCGCAAGAGTCTTTTTGGGTATTTTGGAGGAGATGAGCGCGTCGGAGGGATCCTACATCGCTGTTGGAAGATCATCTCACTGTTGTTCTTCCCCAGTTCTTGTTGCATCCCTCCACACCATCGATTTCACCTAGTTCTTGGAGACGTACAAGAACCGTCGGATCTCGCTTAGCAGCATGATTTAGCAGGGGCTCACGGGGTCTAAATAGTCCACACAAGGCGGGACTACAATGTCGTTGTGGAGACCCTCAATGAATCCCGAACTAGTCAACAATTAACCCACAATCAAATCAATCAATGAGAAGCAAGCGGAGTTAAAATTTATTATTAACTCTACCTAAAATGTATATAGTGCAAGTATGTGTAGAGTGTCGAACACAGGGAGCACACATGATAGATCAAGCAAGTGCAAAGAGTGTGATGTGATTAAGTGTCTACAAATATGCAAAATTTTCTGGGTTTTTAATTTTATATTTTTTTAATTTTATTTTTAATTTTTAATTTTGTATTTTGGTTTCTAATTTTATGATTTTATCTTTTCTTTTTATATTTTATATTTTTTTATATTTTCTTTTTCAATAATAGAATATATATACAATATAAGAGAAAGAGGAATAGATTATTTATAGAAATAGGGAAAAATTCTCAAAAATCAGGAAATCAAATGTTTTTGGTCTTTTTATAATTTTATAATGTTTTTGTGATTTTTGTAAAATTTTCTGAATATTTTTGGTATTTTTAAAAGTGAAAATACAATAAAACTGTGAACTAACCTACTAGCCGAAATTAAAATGAGGATAAAAATTATCAAATAGTATAAAAAATTCCTCAAATTAATTTTAAAATAAAAGCAATAAACCAAGGAAACTATAGAAACTAAGTTTATATTTTTAGGATTTTTCTAGAGTTTTTAGATTTTTATGAAGTTTCTCTGAGTTTTCTAATTTTTAAGGTTTTTATTTTGAAATTTTTAGTGATTTTTTGACTGACACTAAGATATGATAAGACAAGACAAATATAATTTTTTTTCGAATTTTTCAGAATGTTTTTATAATTTTTATGGATTTTCTAATGCAAACAGAACTGAAAATGCATGTTTTGGATTTTTAATAAATATGAAAATGCAATAAAATTACAATACAAAAATATGACGTGAATAAGCAAGCAAACAAGAGCCTATAATATTTTTTTGGTAATTTTTCGAGTTAAGATGATGCACTAAACAAATGCAAACAAGCAATAAAAATCACATAGCTGGTAGGGGCGTAAGTGCAAATATCCAAAAAGTTAGGGGCCTAAGTGAAATTTTTACACAAAATATAATACTGAATAGACTATTTAATGGACCAAAAATAAAATCCAAGACCCGCAAGGGTGCGCCTGCAAATAACCCAACCAAGCGCATGACTACCACGCGCCTGGGAAGGGTATAAATGTAATATGCAAAAAATCAGAGTGCTTGCTTGCAAATATCCACAAAACTTATAACTTCATATGAAAGTTCACGGACTGAACCTAAATACACGAAACGACGGACCCTTGGGTGCAAAATCCCCAAGCGCACGTGCTCACGCACGTGCGCTCGCTGGCAAGGGTGCAGATGATAACAGAGAAAGTCTGAGGGGTTTTTAATAAATATTACAAAAGTTTAACACGACAGACGAGTGATTAAGTATTATAAAGTAAATACAAAGAGCGTTGGGGTAGAAAAATGCAAAATACCCAGCGGGGCGAGATCCAACGGCGGCTGATATTTCACTTATGCCATGTGGCACGCTGGCGACGCCCGATGCCCCTTCGGCTGTGCGGTCCAAATTAGATGGTTGACATCGATCGAACGGCTGGGCTCTCGCAAGATCCAATGGTAGGGGTCAAAACTGGGGTTGGCCTTCAGATCGGACGGTGGGGAGGCTGCGCGGATGAACAAGGAAGAATAGCACCGGGGGCGACTTTCTTCTGGTGATCTAGAGCTTCTCCGGCGTGCTGTGAAGGTCCAAGGCGGCCCAAGCTCCTCCTGCGGTTAAATCCGATCACCTAGGGCCCTCAAAAATCCCGGTGGAGGGCTGGGTCGCATCCGCGAAGGCGGCGGAGCTGGAGGTTCCAGGTAGCTCCGGCGGGCAATCAAAATCGATCCCCAAGTGTTGTTCTGTGCTCCTGACCTGCAGAAGAGAGTGAAAGGGTCGAGGGCAAGTTGCCTCGACCTCGCAGTGGTGCGAAAGCGGCGGAGATGGCGTGAATGACGTGGCCGGAGGTACACTCCGGCGAGGGTCTAGATGGTGTGACGTGATCGATGAAAATCGATGATGAAGAGGGCTACGTGTTCCTACGTCTATTGTGAATAAAAGAAGTGAAGAAAAATAGGGAAACAAGCACCTTAAAGGTTTGAACCTGAGATTGAAAATACCTCGACGACAGGGTGGCCGGAGGTGGCTGGAACTCGCCCAATCCGCGACGGAAACTCGTCCTTGGTCAGTTGAATCTGGAGTTCTCACCTCCAGGTCGCAAGAGCACACGAAAGAGGGAGAGAGTTGGGACAAAATGGGGTTCAAAAATCAAATGGAAGACTGGGGGGTATTTTTAAGGGGTTGACGAGTGGGCTCAAAGGTCAAGGCGTATCGAGCGCCATGATGAATACCCATTCATCACTCTTTATTCTTATATTTTAGCTACAAAAACCTTTGCAAATGCATGTAGATATCTGTAAATATAAATAATTACCAAAAGCATGCATTGTGTAAAAACCTATAATTAGCATGTTTTTGTGCAAAAATAAAATAATAAAGATTAAAAAGAAAAAGAGGGAAATATTTAGAATAAATATTGAGCAACCTAACCCAAGGGAGGGCTCAGCATGAGCCTGACCGCATAAAAGCCAAAGTAGAGGGAGATAGGGGCTCATGTGTAAATATTTGTGTAAATAAATAAAACAATATTTTCCTCACTCAAAAATATGCTTGTAAATACTTGTATATATTTATAAAAGATAAAAAAACAAAATAAAGAGTTAAAAAAATCAAAAAGATTAAAAATACCCCTTCATCATGTACATAAACCATGCCTATATATTTATTTAACCTTGTAAATAAATAAAGTCATTTTCCAAACTTTTTGTAAATAATCTATGCTATATATTGTAAATAAATAAAATAAAAAGAATCAAAATCAAAACAAAATAAAAATAGAAAAATCAAAAATACAAAAATCCATTGTACATATACCATGTATATAGATGTATATATCTATTTATTTTACCTATGTACATAAGTAATAAAAATAAAATAAAAATACCTTTTATTCCTTATTTTATTCTATAAAGAAATAAAATATAAAATAAGGATACAAGTGTATAAAAATAATAATTAAAAATCAAAAATCAAAATCCCACATATTGTATATATACCTATATCTAAACCTACTATGTACCTACCTTATTTTTATTTCCAAAAATTAATTAAAAATCACAAAAAAAAAGAAAAAAAATAAAATAAAAACATTTCATGTTTTAAGTTTTTGTAAATTCGGTCATTTTCTAACTCAAATAAATAAATTAAAAATTCAAAGCTTGGCGGGCTCTGATTGGTCCACGGGGGATTGTTGACCCCCGGTCAACTCTCCCCCCAGGACCACCAGAGCCGGGTCCTCCTCGCCCGACCCGTTTTCCCTCATTTTTATCCGACTGACCCGACCGCCATCAACCCAAACCCCGGGTCCGAATCGTTCTCCTTGCATCCGGCATCCTCGCCGGAGCCGCTCCCTCGGGATTCGCGCGCTCCTGAGCTTGCCCGGACCCCCTCTTCTCGGACCCCTAGCCATATAAAGCTGGAGCTCAGCCACCTTCCCACGCCATCTTTGGCCATTCCACTTCTTCCCTGTGAGCTCCAGAGTGACCGCACGAGTGACAGCGAGCGTCTCCGCCTGTTGCAGCGAGGCGAGGAGGAGGAACCCACTGATCCGACGATACACCCGCCGCAGCTCCGCCACCTGGGCGAGCTTCGAGCCTCGGGCAGGGACATCCCTTGAGGCGACGACCGGGAGCTTCCCCAGCTCCGCCACAGTCTAATCCTTCACCCAGGTAGTCCTTTAGCTTAGCTATTTCATCTAATTTCCGTTTTCCCCCAATCTTCGCCGTCGTCATCTTTCTTTGATTCACCCCGGTTCTGACCACCGTTCGACCATCGGACCCGACCCACATCTCCGCCTTTCTCCGCCGCACGTTCTCCACCCACTCACACAACCCAGCTCGCACAGGAGCTGGGAACCGGGCTCCACCGTCTTCCACCATCGCCGGAGCCCGCCGCCCTGACGCACCAGTCACCTTCACATCGCGTAACGGGGTCGAGGCACTTTGCCCTCGACCCGCGAGTCTTCTGAGCCCCTTTGCAGGTCATTCCGAGCCCATCTGAGGGCTTGGTCATTCAGGTCGGGAGACCCAGCTCCGCCGACCGTGCCTGAGCTCCTCCGAGCTTGGGTCGATTATCGGAGCACCGCAGCAGACGCAGGAGTGCACCAGCTTGCTTCTCCGATCACCAGAGCGCTCCGAGGGGGAGGCCAGCACCCGCACGAGCCCGACGAAGTTCGCCGGGGACCAGTTCGTCCAGCACCCTCCAGCGTCGTCGGATCAACCCTCAGCTCCAGCCCCCATCCTGACCGTCCATTGCTGGAGCCCTCTTGGACGTCAGATCCGAGGCGACAGATCCGGACCGTTAGATCCACACGTGTCCTGGCCTGGACCGTTGGATCGACCAGAGCAGCACCTGCGTTGAGAGCCGCCCCCATCCTGACCGTCCGATCTCCATGTGGCGGCCATCCAGCAGCTCTGGTTAATAAAGGGTAATTTACCCTTAGGCCCTTATCTCTGCGTTATTTCATATCTGTCCTGTAAATATTTAAATACGTTGTTTAGTTTTAGGTTTATTTGCATAGAGGACCCTGCGCTTTAGTGTTATTGCATATATACCCCTGCCTGTTGTGAGCCACGTGCTTCGTCACGTGTTGTTTTGGGTTATTTGCAGACTTTGCCCTTGTAGTTCTGGTTGTTATGAAATGAATGAAAGGTTTTAGGTAATTGCATTTATACCCTGTGCGTGGTTGTTTTACGCATGTGCGTTATATTTTGGGTCATTTGCAACTGAGCCCCTTGGACTTTTGGTATGGGTTACCAATAGGTCCTCGGGACTTATTTTCCTTACATATAGGTCCCTGAGTGCCTCAGGCACACGCTTGGCGCGTGATTTGCTGGGTTAATTGCACCTGGACCCCCAGAAATTTGGGTATTTGCACTTTGGTCCCTATGCACAGTGCCCTCTCTCTATTTTTGAATAAAATATCAAATCACCTCCAAATCCAACGAAAATTTGACACATGGCTCCTGCCATGGTGTAGGATTTTTGTAGATTTTTGAGGACATTTCTGATTTTGTTTGCTATTTTTAGAAATTCAAAAACCTCTGTTTTTGGCACTGTCTATTTTGAAAAATCACAAAAAAATATAAAAACTCCTTCAAAAATTCCCTAAAAATTTGCTACTGTTTAATTTAGTTTGCTTGATTTTCTAGCCAATTTTGGCTATTTTTCATTGCTTAAAAACACTAAAAACTTAAAAACACTTAAAAACCCATAAAAATTCTAATAAATACATTAAAAATCCAAAAATAATAAAATTGGTACCTAAATTTTCCTTGTTTTACCTACTTTACAGGAAAATTACCTCCAGGCCATTTTGAGGCCCTTAGATATTTTATCTAGGGTTTCTTGGCTCGGCTGGACAGTACCTCTTATTTTTGTACTGTTTGATTTTTAGAAAATAAAATAAACATCAGAAAATTATCAAAAATTTATCAAAAACATTAAAAAATATAAAACACATAAAAATATTTTTGCTTAGATTTTTGGTTGATTTTTGGTGCTTGAAATAATTTGTTGAATTGTGTTCTTCCTTGCTTTTCTTATTTTCTTAAGAAGCTTAAAAATCCAAAAAAATATAAAAATAATTAAAAACCACTAAAAATATTTTCCTCTTTTCTTTTATCTGTTTTGACTACTTCGTAGGCCTCTCGGCCAATCCGTGCTCCTTGAGTTCGATCCTGGGTGCTATACCACGTTAATCACATAGGAGGACCGCTATTCGTGTTTTGATTGCTTGATTTGTCATTAGTGGTTCATTTTTCTTGATATACACGGTCTGATCGCTTGGGTCGCAACGACCCTATTTCTGTACCTTATACCCGAGTGGTCAGGCTAGTTATCAGAATGGCGCCGTTGCTGGGGAGCACGGCTTAGTAGTCATTTTTTAGCTTTTCCGCGGCTTTTTGATTTTCGCTTTTTGTAGATACATTTTTCTGATAGTTTCTGACAATAATTTGGATTGACGACTTGTCTCTTTTTCCTGCGAGGGCCCGAGGATCGAGGCGGCCGATTTCGAGAAGCCGACGCAACCGCGAGACTCGGAGGCGGCTCCCTTCTGCACGGAGCCGCAGGAGAGAGCGAGAGAGAGAGTTGAGTGGGTGAGGTTAGATTAGGAATATTTGATTATTGTTGTAATATACAGGGACTCCGACTTGGACCTTTGTGGACTTGCCGTAGCGGGTCTGTTTCGTCGAGCACCGGTGTGCTCGGGGGACCCTTAGGACTTGCGCGGTTTTTCGCGGTTTTTCGCGGTTTTATTTTATTTTCTTTCTGCCTTTTCCGATGTTTACGCGGTTTTTGCTCGAGCCCCTAGACTTAGGAATTTCTGGTGATTGTGCCGTAGTTAGTAGGATCCACACACCTAACTGATTATCTGTTCCCATAGAACGTTAACTGGACCTACTAATAAATCAATAATAAAAATAGCTTAGTCGCTTTCCTGAGACACTACGCGCCGCGAGCCTGCCCCGTCAAGCGCTACTCCTGAACTCGACTTGTCGAGAAGAGGAGGGGTGGGTCTAGACCGGACTCTTTGGATCGAGGGCGAGTGACTAAGTTAGACGGTTCTTCGCTAGAAATTGCTCGTTTAGGACTCGGCTTTCCCGTTGCATCATTTAGGTAGTTTCCTTTCTGTCTTTACATTTATGCGCGGATCATATTGCATGTAGAGTGCTGGAGTCAGGTACGCCTTCCTTACTTTGCATGCATCATTGATTTCATCGTGCATCGGCTTTTTCGTCTTCTCCCCCCTGTTTTCGAACTTAATAATCAGGAGAACCGAAAAATTCGTTAGGCCTTTTGTTTGATCTGAAAAATACTAAAAAAGAGAAAACATAAAATTGGGACTGGCTAAGACTATTGACCTTAAAAACCGCTCACCCTAATAATTTTGTCTTGGGGAGAGCAACCCCCTCATTGTATGGTTTGGATGCGCGAGAGAGTGACCCGCACCCTAGGTAGAACCCCCCGGTGCTAGTCCCGACTGATTACCGACTCTTCCGTGCAGGCCAGTCGGTTGGGATAGCATCGGATATCCTAACAGGTCATGTAAGCGCTCTGATATTTTGTGTGTTCATCAAAATAAAATAGACAAGATAATTTGACCGAACTTTCACGGTCTTCAGCTCGCGTTGCGTTGGTGAACCGGGGGTTTGTTTGTGATCATAGTTGCTCCAGATCTCATCTGCCTTACTCGCCAGATCAAGATGATGGGTAGACGGTCTCTTAGGCAGCCTCTGGCTGCACCGCTTTCGGGCACGTCTACCTCATCATCTAGGTTGGCTCGCGAGAACCCAGACCCGCTCTCCGAGCCCGAGTACGATTCCACCCTGTACCCCCTCGACCCCCTTTCTATCCTGCCTGAGAGACACGAGCCCGAGACGAGACTGATTGATTTGACAGCACCTGAGTTGGGCTCGTTTGATTTTGCAGACGTCGCTATGGCCGGAGCCGGCAGTTCTAAAGTACAAAGTGCTCAGGCTGACCAGGGAGCGATCAACTCCACCCTGATCGCATCACTTGAGACAGTTCAGCAGCAGTTACGCGATCAGGGGGCATTCATGATAGAGATGAGGCGAGAGTTGGAGAGGCTCAGAGCATAGCGAGACCAGCAGAGCGAGCCTGAGGAGATACCTAATGCAGAGGCACGAGCCGCAGCAGCAGCAGCAGCCGCCGCAGCAGCGGCAGCCGCCGCGGCCGGAGGACCACCTAGACCGATGCGGGAGTTGCACAACCCCGGATCTACACTGATGCACCATTGGGTGGTGGTACCTGCTATCGTGGGGGACTTCAAGTTCCCCCCGAACACCCTGCAGATGCTTCCCCGTTTTCACGGACTTGCCACTGAGGAGCCCCACCTCCACCTCCAGGAGTTTCTGATGATTTGCAGCACTGTCCACGACCGCCACGTGGACTAGGACACGATCAGGATGATCGCCTTCCCCTTTTCACTGGCAGATAGAGCAGCCACCTGGCTGAAACACTTGGGGAAGTTTGTCTACACCTGGGAGCAGCTCCGCACCGAGTACTTGAACAAGTACTATCCACTCGGGAGGACGAATGCAGCGAGGGCCCTGATCAGCAACTTCTCCATGCTCCCCAACGAGCAATTTCACGAGGCATGGGAGAGGTTCCGGGAGCTCACAGACAGATGCCCGCACCACGACATCACGAAGCCGAACCTTGTTCAGAGTTTTTTCAGCGGGTTGACACCAGAGCTCCTGGGCCTGGTGAATGCTTCTTGCGGCGGATCCTATTTCGCCAAGGATCATGACCAGGTCTGGGCCATTTTTGAGGAGATGGCCGAGAATTATATGGTGATGTCCCAGACCCGGTTATATACACAGAGACCTCAGCCGCATCAGCCAGGACCCGTGCAGTACCAGCGGATAGCACGGGTAGATGCAGGTCCATCCAGTTCGTCAGCAGTCGTAGCAGCACAGTTAGAGTCATCCGCTGCGGACATGGGTATCATCAGCGAGAAGTTGGACCGCATGGAGCTGATTGAGAAGAAGCAGTGCCAGGGTATCACTCAGATGGAGCAGATGACACAGACTCTGAGCGACATGAAGACCCAGCTCTTGTGTCTTCAGGAGGCACAGACGGCTTCTCAGCCACGTCTTCAGTCGCGAGGCGACTCCGGTAGCAGCAGCAGCTCGTCCCAGCGCTCCAGCTCCTTACAGCAGCCTAGACAGGTTCACCTTGTACAAGCGGAGCCGTACCAGCAGCCGCAGCCCACATACCAGTCCCCACCATCTCCAGAGATGCAGATGGTGGTCTACCAGCCGGACCAGCCTCTGGCAGTACTGCCGCCAGCCCCCTACGATGTCGAGCCGTTGATGGATGTCAACAGGATTTGGTATGACCGCCCCCAGCCTGGGATCCGACGAGACCACCCCTGATTCAGGTGGGGGAGTGGTGGTGCCCAGCCCCAGCAGCAGCCGTCAGGTCAGGGAGGGCAGTACCCCCAGCAGAGAGATCACCAGCAGCCGCAGCAGCAGCCCCCAGCATACCAGCAGCACCAGCCATCATCCTTCGGTCCGCGTCCCTACCAGCAGCAGGGACAGTCGTGGAGACGTGAGCAGCAAGCTCACCCAGTTCAGCAGCAGCACCCTTCCTCATACCCCTCTCACCACCAGCAGCAGTTCCAGCAGCCTCAGCACCAGAGAGGCTATCCGTCGGGCTCCCACGAGAGTCCCGCTTTAGATGACATCGCCCACCTCCTCACGGACCAGCAGGCCACGTTCACACGGGAGATGGACGAGTTCCGCCAGGAGATGCGGGACTTGGTGAGAGGGAAGGCCGCCATTCCAGCCCAGATCGAGCCGAACCCGAACAACCTCAAGAGGAAATCTGAGCAGGTAGTACACACTGAGCTTGCCACTCCTAGTGACCCATTTGATGCTACGTCTTCGGATCTATTTGATGCTGATTTTGTCACACTTAGGAGCGGTAGGACCCCAGCAGGCGGCGGCGCCTCATCTGAGCTTCACCACGAGGATACTTCAGAGGCACCACATGAGGAGGAGGAGAGCGGTACTGAGGCCGCTCCAGATGATGATGGTGGCACTGATGCCACCAAGGATGTTGATCCCACCGACGGTACTGAGGCCGTCGCTTCACCAGTTCGAGGAGGTGGTACTGATGCCCCCCGTTCAGCTAAGCCAGCCCGCGGTACTGACACCGCGAGACGTCTACCAACAGCAGCAGTAGAGCCAGCCAGTGGTGGTACTGAGGCCACCGGTGTTTGTATTGAGAGAGATGTTGTCTTTCCTCGCTTTGATGTATCTCAGAACTTTGGTTTGAATAAAGGAAAAGGTTTAGTTTCTTCTGGTCCCACTGTGGTGCATGATGTATGTGTGGATCCGGTCGTCGAACCGTCTAGGCCTTTTACTAGTCCTTCATCTGAGAAGGACCATGTGATCCCCTTCCCTAGAGCCCTTCAGATGGGGAAGGGGAAGAAAAAAGAAAATCCGAAAAAGAGAGAGCTTGAGGAGTTCAGCCAGAGCATGATTGATCGATTCCACATCCAGCTGACCCTCCAGGAGGCTTTGCAGCACATCCCCCTTCTCCAGCGTTCTTTGAGAGACAGGACTACAGTCAGGAGGAGGAGGAGGAACCACACTTCAGAGATTCACGTGCTGACCAAAGCCACGTGTTTTGCGATCCAGAACCGCCTGCCAGCCAAGAGGCCAGATTCAGGGGCCCCGTATGTCAGATGCCAGATTAGTGAGCAGAGGTTCGACCGTACTCTTCTAGATAGCGGATCGTCGATCAACCTTCTTTCGGCAGCCCTTCTCAACCGCTTCGAGTTGGGCACTCTTCGACAGAGCAGGACAGTCCTTCAGTTCGCTGATCGATCTGTCAAGAGGCCGAAGGGGTTATTACGAGACGTTATCGTCACAATTCAGGGCCTGAAATTCCCCGTGGACTTCGTAGTGTTGGACATGGAGATCCCTGAGTCAGTGGTCGATACCCCCATCATCCTCGGTCGTCCATTCTTGGCCACCGCCAAGGCAGTGACTGATCATGATAGCGGGAAGGTGTACTTTCGCGTCGAGGGCGAGAGTATACAAATAGAGACGGTCAAGGACTACAGAGCTAGAGAGAGAGCCCGCTCAGATGCGAGTACAGATTCAGAGCAGCTGACAGACACAGAGCCAGACATCCACCAGGACTGTGATTTTGTGATCACAGACGATGAGGCAGCTTGGGCAGATCCTGCAGCACAGACCATCCTCTCATATTCAGATACAGCTGATGCCGAGATGATAGCAGAGGAGAGTCTGGAGAGCACAGCACTGGTTCAGGATACCATAGAGGCAGCAGAGCCGGTCCTTGATCGCGACACGATGTTTAGTGATGGTGGTGCTGAGGCCACCTTGTTTTCCGGTGGTACTGATGCCACCGTGATTGATACAGATCCCTCGGATTCAGAGTCTGATTGGGCCGATTGCTATGATCAGATGCCAAACCTGAGTCCACCTGAGCCTATAGATGAGGAGGAGGTAGATGCAGAGCCGAGAAGAGACAGTGCAGTTGAGCAGCCTTCTCCCGATCCAGTTTGCGAGAGTACGCTTTCACTTTCCCAAGCAGATTTGGCAGACTTAGCAGCTTTCACTCAGTTTCTTCCGCAGCCAGATTTGCCAGCACCCAGCATTCCAGAGCTGAAGCCGCTCCCTACTTCGCTGAAGTATCGATTTCTTGCGGGCGATCCAGAGATGTACCCAGTCATCATCTCCGCTGAGTTGACTGGAGAGCAAGAATCCCGTTTGATGGGGGTTCTTGAAAAGAACCGCAAGGCGATCGGATGGAGCGTAGCAGATCTCCATGGGATTAGTCCATCTGTGTGCTCCCACCATATCTATCTCGAGGAGGGGGCGAAGCCGTCGCGTGAGTTCCAGCGGCGGTTGAACCCCAACCTGAGAGAGGTCGTGATGAAGGAAATATCAAAATGGTGGAGTGCAGATTTTATTTATCCCATTTCCGACTCCAAGTGGGTCAGCCCCTTGCATGTGGTGCCCAAGAAGACGGGCATCACGACTGTGATCAGTGAGTCGGGAGAGGAGATCGCTACACGAGTACCTACCTCTTGGAGGGTCTGTGTTGACTACAGGAGACTCAACCAGGCTACCAAGAAGGACCATTTCCCCCTGCCTTTTATTGATCAGATCATTGAGAGACTGGCAGGGAAGAGCCATTATTGCTTCCTGGATGGGTACTCGGGCTACAACCAAGTGGCCATCGCTCCTGAAGATCAGGAGAAGACCACCTTTACCTGTCCCTTTGGTACATATGCCTTTCGACGCATGCCATTCGGGCTATGCAATGCCCCTGCGACTTTTCAGAGGTGCATGTTGTCGATCTTTCCGGACATGGTACGGGAGTGTTTGGAGGTCTTCATGGACGATTTCTCGGTCTACGGCGACGGATTCGACTCTTGTCTTGACTGCCTAGACCAAGTACTCCAGCGATGTATTGAGTATCATTTGGTTCTATCTTGGGAGAAGAGTCACTTCATGGTGACTCAAGGGACGGTGCTTGGCCACATCATCTCCAACAGGGGCATGGAGGTTGATCCGGCCAAGGTTGATGTCATTAGAAAACTCGCACCGCCGTCCAATTTGAGGCAGCTACGGTCATTCCTGGGGCATGTTGAATTTTATAGGAGATTTATTCAGGATTTCAGCAGGATTGCCCGACCGTTGACTGACCTCTTGACGAAAGACACCGAGTTCCTTGTCGATGACAAGTGTCTCTCGTCCTTTGCGACTCTCCAGCAGTGTGTTATTGAGGCTCCTGTTCTCCAGCCGCCTGATTGGTCTCTCCCATTCGAGATCATGACGGATGCCTCCGATTTTGCCGTGGGGGCAGTGCTGGGACAGAGGAGGGATGGAGTTCCGTTTGCCATACACTATGCTAACCGCACATTGGATTCCGCTCAGCGGAATTACACGGTCACAGAGAAGGAGATGCTAGCCGTAGTGTTTGCCCTAGATAAGTTCAGATCGTATATCATTGGATCTAGAGTGACTTTGTTTACAGATCACACCGCCATCAGGTACCTCATGGCAAAGAAGGATGCCAAGGCCAGACTGACTAGATGGATCCTTCTACTCCAGGAGTTCGACATTGAGATCAAGGATAAGCCTGGAGTCAAGAATGTGGCGGCGGATCATCTCTCCCGACTAGAGCAGCCTGAGGATTCTGAGCAGATTGATCCTATTCGAGATACCTTCCCAGATGAGGCGATCCTTGCTATCGCCTCACTCCCGTGGTATGCCGATATTGTGAACTTTCTCGTTGCTGGGAAAGTCCCACAGGATTGGCCCAGGCAGAGGCTTGAGACCTTCCTTGCGAAGGCCAAGTCCTACCACTGGGAGGATCCCATCCT
This sequence comes from Ottelia alismoides, assembly GCA_037367405.1. Lineage (NCBI taxonomy): Eukaryota > Viridiplantae > Streptophyta > Magnoliopsida > Alismatales > Hydrocharitaceae > Ottelia > Ottelia alismoides. The sequence continues at coordinate 448,354 of JAZKJV010008784.1, read as the reverse complement.
TTACCACAAAGGAGGGGACAACGTCTGGCGTCGGTGTATTCCTCAGGAGGAACACCATAGCGTCCTCACTTACTGCCACAAGCTTGAGGCAGGAGGACATCATTCTGGGAGGAGAACGGCACAGAAAGTGCTCCAATCCGGCTTGTGGTGGCCTACCCTCTTCAAGGGCTCTGATGAGTTCGTGAAGAGGTGTACTGACTGTCAGAGGATGGGCACTTGTGGACAGCGTGATATGATACCGATGCAGCCCATTCACTTCTGTGAGGTTTTTGACGCATGGGGCATCGATTTCATGGGTCCATTCCCTAAGAGTCAGGGATTTGAGTACATTCTGTTGGTCGTTGATTATGTGAGTCGTTGGGTGGAGGCTATCCCTGCCCGAGCCGCTGATGCGAGGACAGTTTGCAGATTTTTGAGGAAGCATATCATCACGCGGTTCGGGGTTCCACGAGTTCTGATTTCTGATGGGGGATCTCACTTCATCAACGACCAGGTGAAGGCACTTGCTAGCGAGTTCGGCATAGATCATCGTGTTGCTACACCTTACCATCCACAGACGAATGGTCTAGCCGAAGTGTCGAATAGGGAGATCAAGACTATCTTGCAGAAAGTCGTCCGCCCTGACCGAAAGGATTGGTCACAGCTCTTGGACTCGGTCTTGTGGGCATACATGACGTCTTTCAAGACTCCATTGGGCACATCTCCCTTTCGCCTCGTATATGGCAAGCCGTGCCATTTACCTGTTGAGCTGAGGCACAAGTCACTTTGGGCAGTCACAGATATTCTTATGGATCCAGATGGTGTAGGAGACCAGAGGAGGGCAGAGTTAGCTGTCCTGGAGGAGCTTAGAGATGCAGCTTTCTCAAGCAGCCTACATTATAAGGAGAAAGTCAAGGAGTGGCATGATTCTCATATCAGCCACAAGCATTTTGAGATTGGACAGAGAGTATGGTTGTTTGATGCGAGGCTACGATTATTTCCAGGGAAGCTACAGAGCAAATGGAAGGGACCCTACTTGGTCAGAAAGGTACACGACAATGGTAGCATTGATATATCCGAGTTGTCTTCTGAGAGTACCTTTCGAGTGAACGGCCAGCGGCTCAAGCCATTTCTAGATCATGAGCCGCGGGACGTTATTGTTGCCCCTATTCATTTTGCGTGAGATGTGGTCTCTTGACTCACATCTTTTGCATCTCACGCCTGATTTTCACTGTTCCCCCGCCCTGTATAGATCCAGTTGTCCATATCATTCTATTCTTTAGTCCCACATCCCTTTTCTCATCTTATGATTATGCTATACTTAGGGTGTACTTTACCCTAAGAATAGGGGGGATGTAGGACCTGCGGGTATTCTTTTCATTCTTTCTGCTCCTGTTTTGCTGCCTATACTTAGGGATATTTTACCCTAAGTATAGGGGGGGCAGACTCTGTATCTTCTTCACTCGGATTTCCCTTCATGTACAGCTTGCTATACTTAGGATTAGTTAATCCTAAGTATAGGGGGAAACCACCGAGTTCCTCTCATTCTATTCATTTATTCGTTTCTGTACTTAGCCATTCCTTTTCACTCCCCTTTTACTAAGCACGAGTTATGTCTTCTTCATCGCTCTTGATCACTCTGAGGACATCGTTCGAGCTAAGTATGGGGGGGTGTATATATTTCATATATACTTTAGCCATAACTCGTACTTTGTGTGAGTGTGTTAATAAATAAAATGGCTAAAAATCACAATAATTAAACATTTTTCATGTACATAAACTTCTTTTATTTGCACATACATAGCTAGTGTACAAAGTATTTTTGTAAAAAAGATTTCAAAAAAATCTTTTGTGTAAAGCTTGTGTAAATATTTTTGTATCAAAATTATGTATAGAGTACAAAATTTTTCCAAAATGTTTTGAAAAATCAAAAGTTTGCAAAAATCTTGTAAATATGTGTAAATATCTTTTTGCAAAACTTGCACCTCATGCATCATTCATCCATGATTTCAAAAACATTTTTCAAAAATTTTGCACGATTGTAAATTTGTGTAAATAAGCATCTTGTGCATATATGTATATAGTTTTTTTGGATGAGAGTTGACACTTAAGCTAAGCCTGGAATTAAATTGAGAAATGGAGCTTGAATAAGATCTTAATCCACTTAACTTCAAGAGGAACCTTATAGGACTTAGGGTTAGGGCTTTTCAGGTCCATAAGGACTTAATTCTTTGAGTCCACTAGGCTATGAGCATATGTCATCTTGATGAGCCTAAGTAGAGCACTTAACAACACACGCATGACTCTTGGAGACAATGGCTTGACTTGCACCAGCACTTTACACATGGCTCTCCACGGATGAGGTGGTGAGGAGGCAGTTTCCTTTGGCTTGGGGTAGCATATGAGGGTAGTACTTCTAGGCGGAACCTCTCTTCTTCTTCTTCTAGTGAAGGAAGTGCGTCTCAACTTGGTCTAGTGGTGATGAAGGCTAAAGACAGAAGCTGTGGGTTGCAATAAAGCTTCAAAAGAGGGTTAGTCTACTGGCTCAAGAGGAAAATTTCTTGTATATATGCTGCACCATGTAGACATGTTGTATAGAAGTCCTTGAAAAAAAAATATGCAAAATGCAAAAAGAACTCCAAAAAAGTGGTGGGTCGGATTGAAAATTTAATAACCCCACCGGAGTGTATATAGTCAAATAAAGCAAAAGCTTATGGTATCCATGTTACATCTCATGAAGCTTGCAGCGGGAGACTTAGCTACACTGGCTGAGCTTCCAAAAGTCTATACTTCTTCCCCCTCTTCTTGAGCCGGTTGCACTTGAACTTAGAAGGGAATACCCCGCTTCTCGAGGAAAGAGTTGCTAGACCGAGGCATTAGAGTTACCAGGTTGAGGAAGGTTGTTTCTTTGTTACTTCTGAGGTGGGGAGCCACATATCACTTACACTGCAAGGAAAGATTCATGGTCATTAGAGTTTGTGTATGTAGACTTGTTCTGATCTGGTTTATTGAGGAGTCTTGCCCATAGATTGGTGGAACTTAGAGGCTGTTGAGTTTTAAGCTTAAGTCCAAATAAGGTTCCGACACATTAATAATCCAAAGATCTGATTGAGCTCCATACCCCAATTTAATGAAGGCAAGTTTAATAATCAACCTTGATCCATGTACATCCTCTTTTTCTTTTTTCTATCTTTCTTTTTCACTTCTTTTTCAAATAAGTGTTTGCTAAGGGACTAGCAAAGTTAAGTATAGGGGGGTGATGAATACCCATTCATCACTCTTTATTCTTATATTTTAGCTACAAAAACCTTTGTAAATGCATGTAGATATCTGTAAATATAAATAATTACCAAAAGCATGCATTGTGTAAAAACCTATAATTAGCATGTTTTTGTGCAAAAATAAAAGAATAAAGATTAAAAAGAAAAAGAGGGAAATATTTAGAATAAATATTGAGCAACCTAACCCAAGGGAGGGCTCAGCATGAGCCTGACCGCATAAAAGCCAAAGTAGAGGGAGATAGGGGCTCATGTGTAAATATTTGTGTAAATAAATAAAACTATATTTTCCTCACCCAAAAATATGCTTGTAAATACTTGTATATATTTATAAAAGATAAAAAAAACAAAATAAAGAGTTAAAAAATCAAAAAGATTAAAAATACCCCTTCATCATGTACATAAACCATGCCTATATATTTATTTAACCTTGTAAATAAATAAAGTCATTTTCCAAACTTTTTGTAAATATTCTATGCTATATATTGTAAATAAATAAAATAAAAAGAATCAAAATCAAAACAAAATAAAAATAGAAAAATCAAAAATACAAAAATCCATTGTACATATACCATGTATATAGATGTATATATCTATTTATTTTACCTATGTACATAAGTAATAAAAATAAAATAAAAATACCTTTTTATTCCTTATTTTATTCTATAAAGAAATAAAATATAAAATAAGGATACAAGTGTATAAAAATAATAATTAAAAATCAAAAATCAAAATCCCACATATTGTATATATACCTATATCTAAACCTACTATGTACCTACCTTATTTTTATTTCCAAAAATTAATTAAAAATCACAAAAAAATAGAAAAAAAATAAAATAAAAATATTTCATGTTTTAAGTTTTTGTAAATTCGGTCATTTTCTAACTCAAATAAATAAATTAAAAATTCAAAGCTTGGCGGGCTCTGATTGGTCCACGGGGGATTGTTGACCCCCGTCAACTCTCCCCCCAGGACCACCAGAGCCGGGTCCTCCTCGCCCGACCCGTTTTCCCTCATTTTTATCCGACTGACCCGACCGCCATCAACCCAAACCCCGGGTCCGAATCGTTCTCCTTGCATCCGACATCCTCGCCGGAGCCGCTCCCTCGGGATCCGCGCGCTCCTGAGCTTGCCCGGACCCCCTCTTCTCGGACCCCTAGCCATATAAAGCTGGAGCTCAGCCACCTTCCCACGCCATCTTTGGCCATTCCCCTTCTTCCCTGTGAGCTTCAGAGTGACCGCACGAGTGACAGCGAGCGTCTCCGCCTGTTGCAGCGAGGCGAGGAGGAGGAACCCACTGATCCGGCGATACACCCGCCGCAGCTCCGCCACCTGGGCGAGATTCGAGCCTCGGGCAGGGACATCCCTTGAGGAGACGACCGGGAGCTTCCCCAGCTCCGCCACAGTCTAATCCTTCACCCAGGTAGTCCTTTAGCTTAGCTATTTCATCTAATTTCCGTTTCCCCCAATCTTTGCCGTCGTCATCTTTCTTCGATTCACCCCAGTTCCGACCACCGTTCGACCATCGGACCTGACCCACATCTCCGCCTTTCTCCGCCGCACGTTCTCCACCCACTCACACAACCCAGCTCGCACAGGAGCTGGGAACCGGGCTCCACCGTCTTCCACCATCGCCGGAGCCCGCCGCCCTGACGCACCAGTCACCTTCACATCGCCTAACGGGGTCGAGGCACTTTGCCCTCGACCCGCGAGTCTTCTGAGCCCCTTTGCAGGTCATTCCGAGCCCATCTGAGGGCTTGGTCATTCAGGCTGGGAGACCCAGCTCCGCCGACCGTGCCTGAGCTCCTCCGAGCTTGGGTCGATTATCGGAGCACCGCAGCAGACGCAGGAGCGCACCAGCTTGCTTCTCCGATCACCAGAGCGCTCCGAGGGGGAGGCCAGCACCCGCACGAGCCCGGCGAAGTTCGCCGGGGACCAGTTCGTCCAGCACCCTCCAGCGTCGTCGGATCAACCCTCAGCTCCAGCCCCCATCCTGACCGTCCATTGCTGGAGCCCTCTTTGACGTCAGATCCGAGGCGACAGATCCGGACCGTTAGATCCACACGTGTCCTGGCCTGGACCGTTGGATCGACCAGAGCAGCACCTGCGTTGAGAGCCGCCCCCATCCTGACCGTCCGATCTCCACGTGGCGTCCATCCAGCAGCTTTGGTTAATAAAGGGTAATTTACCCTTAGGCCCTTATCTCTGCGTTATTTCATATCAGTCCTGTAAATATTTAAATACGTTGTTTAGTTTTAGGTTTATTTGCATAGAGGACCCTGCGCTTTAGTGTTATTGCATATATACCCCTGCCTGTTGTGAGCCACGTGCTTCGTCATGTGTTGTTTTGGGTTATTTGCAGACTTTGCCCTTGTAGTTCTGGTTGTTATGAAATGAATGAAAGGTTTTAGGTAATTGCATTTATACCCCTGTGCGTGGTTGTTTTACGCATGTGCGTTATATTTTGGGTCATTCGCAACTGAGCCCCTTGGACTTTTGGTACGGGTTACCAATAGGTCCTCGGGACTTATTTTCCTTACATATAGGTCCCTGAGTGCCCCAGGCACGCGCTTGGCGCGTGATTTGCTGGGTTAATTGCACCTGGACCCCCATAACTTTGGGTATTTGCACTTTGGTCCCTGTGCACAGTGCCCTCTCTCTATTTTTGAATAAAATATCAAATCACCTCCAAATCCAACGAAAATTTGATACATGGCTCCTGCGATGGTATAGGATTTTTGTAGATTTTTGAGGACATTTCTGATTTTGTTTGCTATTTTTAGAAATTCAAAAACCTCTGTTTTTGGCACTGTCTATTTTGAAAAATCACAAAAAAATATAAAAACTCCTTCAAAAATTCCCTAAAAATTTGCTACTGTTTAATTTAGTTTGCTTGATTTTCTAGCTAATTTTGGCTATTTTTCATTGCTTAAAACACTAAAAACTTAAAAACACTTAAAAACCCATAAAAATTCTAATAAATACATTAAAAATCCAAAAATAATAAAATTGGTACCTAAATTTTCCTTGTTTTACCTACTTTACAGGAAAATTACCTCCAGGCCATTTTGAGGCCCTTAGATATTTTATCTAGGGTTTCTTGGCTCGGCTGGACAGTACCTCTTATTTTTGTACTGTTTGATTTTTAGAAAATAAAATAAACATCAGAAAATTATCAAAAATTTACCAAAAACATAAAAAAATATAAAACACATAAAAATATTTTTGCTTTGATTTTTGGTTGATTTTTGGTGCTTGAAATAATTTGTTGAATTGTGTTCTTCCTTGCTTTTCTTATTTTCTTAAGAAGCTTAAAAATCTAAAAAAATATAAAAATAATTAAAAGCCACTAAAAATATTTTCCTCTTTTCTTTTATCTGTTTTGACTACTTCGTAGGCCTCTCGGCCAATCCGTGCTCCTTGAGTTCGACCCTGGGTGCTATACCAGGTTAATCACATAGCAGGACCGCTATTCGTGTTTTGATTGCTTGATTTGTCATTAGTGGTTCATTTTTCTTGATATACACGGTCTGATCGCTTGGGTCGCAACGACCCTATTTCTGTACCTTATACCCGAGTGGTCAGGCTAGTTATCACGCCACAATGATCCAAAGCCCGAGAAAATTATTGGGTGGGTATGCCCAATCTACAAGGAGCAAAAGTCGTGAAGAGTGCGACATGAAATAATTCAAGACGTGGCCTGGAAAATTCGACAAAAAAGGGTGAAAACCAAGGTTTGACAAAGGCACAGGAGGAGGGTCAGACTGTTGACCTCGGTCAACGATCCAAGCCCCCTGGTTGGTCCACTTGGACCAACTAGGGAAAACCCCTGGAAAAAGATTTAAAAATTTATTTAAAAATAGTAAATGACTTTATTATTTTAGGTTATAAAATAAAAATGTTTATAATTTTATAAGGTATTTTATTATGATTTTTAATTAATTTTATGAGTTGTAAAACTAAGAGTTACCTTTTATAGGCTATATAGGTATATATATATTTATGTATTTTATTAATTTATTTTTATTTTGTGTTTTTAATTTATTTATTTTTGTTTATTATTTTATAAATATATAAAATATTTTTATACACTTAAAAATATTTTTATTTTATTTTTCTGAAGTGTTTTGTACACTTAATAAAATAGAAATAATAATTATATAAATATGTATATAGGTATTATACCTTGGTATTATAGTACAAGTATTTTATTTGATGTTTATTTTGTGTTTTTATTCTGATTTTAATGTAAAAATATGTTATAAATAATATTTACAAATTTATAAAAATATAAAAGTATAAAAATAATGAATAAATAATAAAAATGAATATTTTAATCTTTACAAGTATACAAGTGGGGTCCAAAACTCAACTTTCAAACCGTAACTCCAAAAAATACAAAACTACCTTCATTAAATAGTCTATTTTACACTATATACAATTAAAGATGAGTTTGGCACATTTCGAGTTTTTATTTGCAAGATACGGATCTGGGAAGTTGGAGTTCTGGAATCTTATTCAGATCATATCTTTTTATCTGTACATTATTTTTGTATGAAATAAATTTTATATTTTTTTTATTTAATTATCTACAACTTTAATGTACAAAGTTTCTTTATTTGAAGTATAAAAAGTGGAACCAAAAATAGGTCCCAAATTGACTAAAGAATGAATTAAGTAAAAGTTATTTTTATGATATTTTCCCCTTATCTCCCCCTACTTTATTCCTTGTCGACCTATTCATCGAGATGCCTAGGTCTAGGGGTTTAGGATCATAAAATATTTACAATATTTTATTCTTTTTTTTCTTTTCTTTTATTTATTCTATAATTTTGGCTTTAATTACAGTGTTTTATACACTATTTACATACACATGCATGGATGCTAAGATGCTGGAATTAAAGGTATTTACACGCATTTTTCAGGGTTTTTGAAGCCAAAATGATAGAATAAAGATGATGAAATGTGGATTCGTCATCCCCCTATACTTTATGCTAGTCCCTAGCAAATACTTATGCAATAAGTGCAGAAAGAAAAAGAAAGAAAAGAAAAAGAAGAACGATGGATTAAGTTTAACTATCAAACTTGTCTTCACAAAATCAAAGTTTGGAGCTTAAGTCGGACCTTTGGAATTTTAGTACGGGCGGAACCTTAATGAGAACCAGATTTGAAATCCAACAGTCCCTGAGAATCCCAAAACTCTACTCAAGTCTCCTCAATAGCCAGGTCAGAAATATTTCAACTCATACACCAACCCTTACGACTATGAATCTGACTCGTACAGTGAAAGTGATGGTGGCTCTCCCCAATTGAAATGACAAAGAGACTGACTTCTCCAATATGACAACCCAATGATTCCCCAATCTAACACTTCATTCCTTAAAAATTTTTGTGATGAGACGCACCCAAATGCTATGCAGAAAATATTTTTGTGATGTAATTTTCAAAGATTTTGAACTTTTTATGGGTTTTTGAAAAGATGATGCACATGCATTTTTTTAGATTTTTCAAATGTTTTTGGATTTTAATTTTTGCAAATGTTTTTGGAATTTTTGAAAAAGATTTTGGCTAAAAGCAAGGTACAAATATTTACACGGGAGGGCATCTTATACTCACAAGATGTAGATTATAAGAATTTACAAGGGTAAGTGATCAATTTTATAAGTATATATATATCAATGAATTTTAGGGATGATGTATGTATTCCTAAAACTTATTTGACACAGGTTTTTCAAACAATTTTTGAAAACTATAATCCAAAATAATTTTTACAATCAATTTTACACACATGTACACACATTTGAAAATCATTTTGCAAAGGTTTTTAAACAGTATAGATAGATTTTTCAAAATATTTTTGCAACTATTTTTCAAACCATTTGCAAATCCTTTTTCAAACATTTTATTTCACACAAGGAAAATAAACTTTTACAAACCACACATTTTTACAAAGGTTGAAAACATGTAACAAATTGTTTTACAAATAGTTTTCAAAATATTTTCACAAGGATTTTCAAACTATTTTTCAAACATTTTGCAAAAAAAAAACATTTTCACCTGATTTATTAATCAGTAAATATACAAAGAATCTGAGGAATAATCACATCTTTTTATTAAGGTTTTTAATGGAATTTAAAAGAATAATTAACCATTTTGATTAGTAAAAATACAAAAATACGAGTTATGGCTAAAGTATATGCGCAGTATATACGACCCCCTATACTTAGCTTGAGCTATGTCCTCATAGATCAGAGAGAAAAGAGAAGTCATAACTCGTATTGAGTATAGAAAAGTCTAAAGAATAAATGAATAAGGGTTGAATGAACGAAAGAGAAGTTGACCGTCCCCCCTATACTTAGGATCAAATAATCCTAAGTATAGCAGACTGGACACAAAGCAGGGAGGGTCAAGGGTGGGAATGAACAGATCATACTCAGATTGTCTCCCCCTATACTTAGGGTAAGATATCCCTAAGTATAGACAAGAAGAGGAGACAATGGAGAGGATCAAAGAATAGAACAACTCGTGTTGCACACCCCCCTATACGTAGGACAAAGTACGTCCTAAGAATAGAAAACTGTCTACAAGGGGCGACACCTTTTTGATAGATACAGAACATAGAAGAGGAAAAGAAGAAAAGAAGAAAAGAAGAAAAGAAGAAAAGATATCAACAGATGGATCTATACAGCGGAAGATGGAAGTGATAACTATGCATGAGATGCAAATGATCGGAGTCAAAGAACACATCTCATACCAGAAGAATGGGGGCAACGTCAACGGTTGGCGGATCATGGTCTAGATATAGCTTCGGGCGTTGACCGTTGACACGAAAGGTAGAGGAAGATGACGGTTCTGATATATCAATGCTACCATGGTCATGTACCTTCCTAACCACATACGGACTTTTCCACTTACTGTGTAATTTCCCTGGAAATAACTTCAGTCTAGAATCAAACAACCATATACATTGATCGGGCTCAAACTGTTTATGGCTGATATGAGAATCATGCCATGTCTTCACTTTTTCCTTATACTGTAGGCTGCTAGAAAAAGGTTGTATCTCTCAACTCCTCCAGGGATGCCAACTCTGCTCTCCTCTGTTCTCTTATACTCTCGGGATCTAACAGTAACTGGGTAACTGCCCATAATGACTTATGCTTGATTTCCACTGGCAGATGGCACGACTTGCCATAGACGAGATGAAGGGGAGATGTCCCTAATGGATTTTTGAAGGAGGTCCGATAGGCCCACAGGATCGAGTCCAAAAGCTGTGACCAATCCTTTCGGTCCGGCCGGACAACCTTCTGTAAGATAGTCTTGATCTCCCTATTCGACACTTCGGCAAGACCATTAGTTTGAAGGTGATACGGTGTGGCAACACGATGGTCAATGTCGAAATCGTCTGCAAGGGCCCTAACTTTATCATTAATGAAATGAGACCCCCGTCTGAAATCAGAACTCTAGGTACCCCGAACCGTGAAATGATATTTTTCCTCAAAAAGCGACACACGGTTTTAGCATCCGCGGCTCGGGCGGGGATGGCCTCAACCCATCGGCTGACATAATCTACAACAAGCAAAATGTTTTTAAACCCCTGACTCTTAGGAAATGGGCCCATGAAATCAATCTCCCATGCATCAAAAACCTCACAAAAGTGAATGGGTTGTATGGGCATCATGTCTCTCTATCCGTAAGTACCCATCTTCTGACAATCAGTACACCTCTTCATGAACTCATCTGAATCCTTAAAGAGGGTAGGCCACCAAAGGCCGGATTGAAGCACCTTCTGTGCTGTCCGTCTCCCAGGATGATGTCCTCCTGCCTCAAGCTTGTGGCAGTAGGTGAGGACGCTATGCTGCTCTTCTTGAGGAATGCACCTTCTCCAGATGCTATCCCCTCCTTCATGATAAATGACGGGATCCTCCCAATGGTAAAACTTGGCCTTGGCTAGGAAGGTCTCAAGTTTCTGCCTGGGCCAACCCTGTGGAACCGTCTTGGCAACAAGATAGTTTACAAAGTCGGCATACCATGGGAGCGAGGAGATCGCCAAGATCGCTTCGTCTGGAAACGTCTCTCTGATAGGTGCGCTGGGCTCAGATTCCTCAAGGTTCTCTAAGCGGGAGAGATGATCCACCACCACATTCTTAACTCCAGGCTTGTCCTTAATCTCAATATCAAATTCCTGAAGCAGGAGGATCCATCTGGTAAGGCGAGCTTTGGCATTCTTCTTGGCCATGAGGTACCAGATGGCGGTATGATCGGTATAGATGGTCACTCTAGATCCGAGAATATAAGATCGATACTTATCCAAAGCAAAGACTACGACCAGCATCTCTTTCTCAGTCACAGTGTAATTCCGCTGAGCGGCATCCAAAGTCCGGCTGGCGTAGTGAATGGCATACGACATTCCATCCCTCCTTTGTCCAAGCACAACCCCAACGGCAAAATCAGAAGCGTCCGTCATGATCTCGAATGGGAGAGACCAATCGGGTGGTTGAAGGACAGGAGCCGTGACAACCATACTCTTGAGAGTCTCAAAGGATGCAAGACACTTACCATCTACAATGAACTCGGTGTCTTTTGTCAGCAAATCAGTAAGCGGTCGGCAATTCGACTGAAGTCATGAATAAATCATCGGTAAAAACCGACATGCCCCAGAAAAGACCGCAATTGACGCACATTGGACGATGGATTGAGTTTTCTAACGATGTCCACCTTAGCCGGATCAACCTCCATGCCCCTGTTGGAGATGATATGGCCAAGGCCGTCCCTTGAGTCATCATGAAGTGACTCTTCTCCCAAGACAAGACAAGATTGACCTCTATGCAGCGCTGAAGCACACGGTCTAGGCAGTCAAGACAAGCATCAAACCCATCGCCATAGACCAAGAAGTCATCCATGAAGACCTCTAAGAAATCACCTACCATGTCCAAAAAAATGGACAACATGCACCTTTGGAATGTCGTGGGGGCGTTACATAGACCAAAGGGCATCCGTCTGAAAGCATAAGTCCCAAACGAACAGGTGAATGTCGTTTTCTCTTGGTCTTCGGGCGCAATGGCCACTTGATTATAACCGGAGTACCCGTCAAGAAAACAGTAGTGACTCTTCCCATCTAGCCTCTCGATAATTTGATCAATGAATGACAGTGGGAAATGATCCTTCTTGGTGGCCTGATTCAATCGTCTGTAGTCCACACAGACCCTCCAAGAAGTTGGCACCCGGGTAGCTATCTCCTCTCCAGACTCATTCACAACTGTAGTGATACCCGTATTCTTGGGTACAACATGTAATGGACTAACCCACTTGGAGTCGGAGATGGTGTAGATAAAATCGATGCTCCACCACTTCGATATTTCCTTCATGACCACATCTCGAAGATTCGGGTTTAGCCGTCGCTGGAACTCACGCGAAGGCCTAGCGTCCTCCTCAAGATAGATGTGGTGGGAGCACAGAGCCAGACTAATCCCCTGGAGATCAGCTATACTCCATCCTATCGCCTTGCGGATTCTTTCAAGAACCTCCATCAGATGAGATTCTTGTTCTCCAGTCAAACCTGCTGAGATAATGACTGGGTGCTTATATGGCTCACCCGCAAGGAATCTATACTTCAGCGACTGCGGTAAGGGTTTCAATTCTGGACAACTGGGAGGTGGCAGATCTGGCTTCTGATATGTCTATGTAAAGGCTACCAAGTCTGCATGAGAGAACTCTCACAGCGCATGAGAATCTGACGAAGGGAACCTTGTTGAATCATCAATAAATTGTACTGGCTCGCACTCCATCATGGCTGTCAACTTAGAAGGAATCAGACACGGCAAATAGTCATCAAAATCATCCCAATCGATGTCTGAATCCGAGGGATCAGAACTAGAAGTACATGAATGAAATTCTGTTGTACCACTCATCACAGAATTGTCAGCCTCAAAGGTATCCTCTTCCAGGGGTGTGCTCTCCAGACTCTCAACTGCCATAAGCCGTAAATATAATGATTCTTTAGGCAAGGCGAGGGTCTGTGCTACCGGATCTGTCCAAATAGATTCATCATCTGTCATCACAAAATCACACTTCTGGTGGATGTCTTGCTCGGGCTCTGTCATCTGCTCAATATCACTGGACTGCTCTGAGCGTGCTCATTCTCTCGCTCTGGTCTCGTCGATCGTCTCTATTTGTATGCTTTCGCCCTCTACGCGAAAGCATACCTTCCCACTGTCATGGTCGGATACCGCCTTGGCAGTGGCCAAGAATGGACGTCCAAGTATGATGGGGGCATCAGATACCGACTCAGGGATCTCCATGTCCAATACAACGAAGTCCACGGGGAATTTCATGCCCTGAATGGTAACGACCACATCTCTCAACAACCCATTCGTCCTCTTAGTCAACCTATCAGCAAACTGAAGGACTGTCCTGCTCATAAGAAGAGGACCAAACTCGAATCGGTCGAGTAAGGATGCCTGAAGGAGGTTGATAGAAGATCCGTTGTCTAATAGAGTACGATCAAACTGTTGCTCCTGAATCTCGCATCTGATATAGGGAGCTCCTGCATCAGGTCTCTTGGCTGGCAATTTGTTCTGAATAGTGCAACAAGTGGAATGGGTGAGCACATGGATCTGAACTCTGTGGTTCCTCCTCTTCCTGCGGACTGTAGTCTTCTCTTTCAAGCTCTTTTGAAAAAGGAGAATGTGCTCAAGGGCCTCTCCCGTAGAGTCAGCTGGATCTGGAATCTATCAATCATCTGGTTGTTGAACTCTACATGTTGACTCTTTTTGGGATTTTCTCTTTTATTCCCCTTCGCCAAGCGGAGTGCTTCGGGGAAGGGGATGGTAGGGGCCTCCTCATATGGAGGACTAGGAGTAGGATCCTGTCCTTGTGAGGGAATGGAATCCATACACTGATCATCATTCAACACATATGGACTCGAAGTAGATACAGAAACTTTTCCTTTATTCAATTTTTTATTCTTTTTATTGCCACAGTCCTTAGATACAAAAGGTGGCAACACAACATGGGGGAGCTCAACAAAAGTTGAGGTGGTGGCCTCAGTACCACCAACGGCATCTGACTTCGCGGTATCAGCACCGCGCTCTGGCTCTGCATCAAAAATGGTGGCATCAGCACCACCGTCAACATCGGGTCTCACGACGGCCTCAGCACCGTCGTCGGGATCTTCATCCTTGGTGGCATCAGCACCACCTTCATCAACATCATCAGCGGCATCAACACCGCTACTCGGCTCATCTGGCGCTCCGGATTCTTCGTGTTATTGTCGCTCAGATGAGGCGCCACCGGTGGGTATCCTACCGCTCCTAGTAGTCACAAAATTAGCATCATACAAAGAAGACATGTCACTCAAATAATAACTAGGAGAAGTATCCTCCGTAAACTGTACCTGCTCAGATTTTCTTTTTAAACTGTTCGGATTAGGTTCGATCTGTGCAGGTATGACGGCTTTGTCTTTGACGATATCTCTCATTTCCTGTCGGAACTCATCCATTTCCTGCCGGACGGATGCTCGATGTTCAGAAAGCAATCGGGCGAGGTCATCTAATGCTGGGTTCTCGAAGGCAGATGCTTGAGAACCGGAAATATTCCCTTGCTGGAAATGAGGTTGCTGCTGGGAGGAGAAGCGCTCACGAGGCTGGGGGTATGACTGGTGGGGCTGTTGACACTGTCGCCACTGCTGTCCCTGATAGGCGGGACGAGGACCATGCTGGTACTGCTGTTAGGCATACCGGGGCTCCTACTGCTGGATGGTTGTTCTGTTGTCCTTGAGCCGGAGGCTGCTGCTGGGAAGAGGTCCCTCCGGTGGTCCATCGGAATCCTGGATGATCACGTCGAATCCCGATTGGCTGTGGGTACCGTTCATACCATATCCCATTGACTTCCATCAATGGCTCCTGCTCGAAGGATGGTGGAGGAAGAACTGCCAGTGGCTGATCTGGCTGATAGACCACCATCTGAGTGTCCTGAGATGGTGGCTGAGATGGGTAATATTGTAGCTGTTGAACCGGCTATGCCTGAATGTGGTTGACCTGGCGGTGTGAGGCAGAGGGCTGGGTGGAGCTGCTACTGCTGGGATCAGCCCGTGACCTGAAAGGCGGCTGCGTTGACGTTTGTGCCTCCTGAATGCAAAGCATCTGCGTCTTCAGGTCACTCATAGTTTTTGTGATAAGGTCCATCTGGGCTAGACCTTGACTTTGTTTCTTCTCAAGGATCTCGAGGTGGTCCAACTTTTCGCTAATTATTCCCATGTCGGTTGCTGCGGAATCGACTTGAGTTGCGGTTGCCGACAGAGTGTGGGGACCAGCATCGATGCGGGTGATCCTCTGAAATGTCCCTGCTCCTTGGGGGGGCTTCTGCTGCGTGTAGACTCGGGCTTGGGCCATAACTGTTGAGTTCTCTACCATTCCTTCATAGATGGCTCATACGTCGTCTTCACCCTTGGAAAAATATGACCCACCACAAGAGGCATTTACAAGCCCCTACAGCTCTGGTGTCAGCTTACAGAAGAAACTCTGAACCAGATTGGGCTTGGATATGTCATGGTGTGGACACCGGTCAATGAGCTCTTTGAATCGATCCCAGGCTTCATGGAATTGTTCATTAGGGATCATTGTGAAATTGTTGATCATGGCTCGTGCTGCGTTGGTCCAGTCGAGAGGATAATACTTGTTCAGGTATGCGGTCCGGAGTTGTGCCCAAGTGTCGACGAACTTTCCCAAATGTTTTAGCCAGTAAGCGGCTCTATCAACCAAAGAGAACGGGAAGGCTATCATCTTGATGGTGTCCTCAGTCACCAACCTGTCATGGATTGTGCTGCAGATCATCTCAAATTCCTACAGATGGAGGTGTGGCTCTTCGGTCGCCAGCCCATGGAATTTAGGCAGTAGCTGAATAGTGTGGGGACGAAGCTTGAAATCTCCATGAACGGGAGGAATCGGATCCATCGATGAGTGAGGGATGCGGCAGGATTGTGCAATTCCCTTATGATTGTATGTGGCGGTCTCTCAGCGTCGGGATCTCCTCCTTTTGCATCAGGTATGTCTCCTCCATTGCTTGCAGCTCTATTTTCTCTATCAGCTCGCATCTGCGTCAGCTCTCGGATGACGTCACCCATGAAGGCTCCCTGGTCTCTGATCTGTCTCTGCATTGTCTCCATGGAGGCTAGAAGTGAATTGTTGATGGCAGCTTGATCATATAGGAAAGGAGGGTGCTCCTGCTCATATGGGTGTTCTCCTTTGTCTGCCATGGCTAGGTTCTCTGAAAAGGCAAAAGAACCCATCTCAGGTGTTGTTAAATGATCTGGGCTCTGTGTTGCAATAAATTCTGAAACTGCTGGACTGATGGAGGATGAAGGGTGGTCGAGGGGGAACAGGGTGGAAGCGAACTCAGGTTCAGTGAGTGGGTCTTGACTCCCCGAAACCGTCCTAGATGAATAAGGAGGAGTGCTGGATAGCGGTGTCGATAGAGACGACCTAAGAGATCTCCTTCCCATCATCGTGATTATTGAGAGAAGCAAGTTTGAGAAATGAAGGAGAGGGGGGCAAAATTGTGCACAATTGTGCGGTGTTTTTGATCTTGACCTAGATCCAACTAATCAATCAAACACAATGCAAGGGGTTCACCAACTCAACGCATGAAGCCGTAAGAGATCGGCTATTATCTTTGTAGTTTTTTAGATTGAATTCAGGAAATTTATCTTTGAATGAGTCCTTAGAGCGCTACGCCTATAGGAGAGAGAGTACTGCCGGAAGAGTATCCCGTACTTGTCCTCCTCCTGTGTAACATGTAGTCTGCGCTTTTTGAGGTCCTTGTAACCCTTCCTGAATCCCTACTCAGCCAAAGAAATAGAGAAAGGAAGCCAATAGGTGAAACCAATACTTCGGAACTCGCTCGCGACGGAATCACCCGTGAGCGTGCAAGAACCTACTCGGACGCAAGACGATGAGACAGACACCCCCGTGAAGGCGTGGCCTAGGCTCGATACTTCGGACAAGGTCGATACTCTACGCAATAGAGAGTCATCAATGGTGACCAAGCCCTACTCGTCCACGTACGATAGAAGCACCAATACTTCGGAAATCCATGCAATACACAAGGCAGCCACATACTGGGTTTTGTGCTCTAATCCTTACGAAGCCGCTCTCTCACTTGGAAGGAGACCTTCCCATGCAACCTGAATACAAGTGAGGGTATTATCACCCCAAGCAATGAATCCAATTAACCAATTTTATTTAGGTCAAGTTTTCTTTAGTAGTCCTTTTTTTAATTTTTTTCGGTGTTATCATTTGTTTTGAGTCAATTCAATACAAGCGCCTAACGTTTTTGTATTTTTCTTTGATTCCTATTTTATCCAAAAACAGAGGGAGAAAAGTCAGAAAAGCCAATGCAAGTTGGCACTAAGATGGAAATATCACCTTAGTGCCTAAATGATGGACGCTAAGATAGAAGACTTACAGTGATTCCCAGGTCTCTCCATGCGGGATGCAAAACAGGATTTTTTTAAACCTATGCTATATGCCGATATGCACACAGAAATCGTCCTAAGCAGGAAATTGCTAGCGTGAAGCACCACAAGTCGGTTACCGATCTTCAATCCAGGAGTCCGGTCTGGGCGCACCCCTCCTCTTCTCAACACATCGAGTTCAGGAGCAACGCTTGACAGGGTGGGCTCGCGACATGTAGGCTTGAAGATGATGAGGTGACTGTTTAATTTAAACTAAGTCCAAAATGCACTATAGGTACATGCAATGGTTATTAGGGTGTTTGGACCTAATTTACTCGATCAAGCAAGCCTAAAAGCTAAGGGCTCAATCGACAAAAGAACGGAAAAATAAAACAAAACCGGAAAATGACAGTGGTGAAAACGTGATGAAAACCACGGTGAGCCCCCAAGTGAACAATCACCTGGAAATTAGGCCCGAGTGTCCAAGTGTCCAAGGTACCTGTATTATTACAAATTAATAATGGTCTCTCTCTCACAAAAATAAATCACTATCTATCCTCTCTCTCTCTCTCTCTCAAATCCTCCGGCTCTCTCCTACCGGCTAGGATAGAATAGCCGACTCCGCCTCCCAAGGATGCACCGGATCCCCTAGGCGATCCTCCTCGAGCTGCGGTCCCTCGCAAGAAGACAAGAAAGAAAGGTGTCAGATAGTTTCACAATGTATATCAAAAAATGGAGAGATAAAACAAGCAATAACGTAAGCAAATAATCACAATCACAGAATAATGATCTAAACGTTGTTGCGCCCCGGCAACGGTGCCATTTGATTTAGCAGGGGCTC
This sequence comes from Ottelia alismoides, assembly GCA_037367405.1. Lineage (NCBI taxonomy): Eukaryota > Viridiplantae > Streptophyta > Magnoliopsida > Alismatales > Hydrocharitaceae > Ottelia > Ottelia alismoides. Next base: position 429,804 of record JAZKJV010008784.1, on the reverse strand, counting down.
ACGGGGTCTAAATAGTCCACACAAGGCGGGACTACAATGTCGCTGTGGCGACCCTCAATGAATCCCGAACTAAAGTCAATAATAAACCCACAATCAAATCAATCAATGAGAAGCAAGTAGAGTTAAAATTTATTATTAACTCTACATAAAATGTGTATAGTGCAAGTATGTGTAGAGTGTCGAACACAGGGAGCACACATGATAGATCAAGCAAGTGCAAAGAGTGTCATGTGATTAAGTGTCTACAAATATGCAAATTTTTGTGGGTTTTTAATTTTATATTTTTTTATTTTATTTTTAATTTTTAATTTTGTATTTTGGTTTTTAATTTTCTGATTTTATATTTTCTTTTTATATTTTATATATTTTATATTTTCTTTTTCAATAATAGAATATATATACAATATAAGAGAAAGAGGAATAGATTATTTATAGAAATAGGGAAAAATGCTCAAAAATCAAGAAATCAAATGTTTTTGGTCTTTTTATAATTTTATAATGTTTTTTGTGATTTTTGGAAATTTTTCTGAATATTTTTGGTATTTTTAAAAGTGAAAATACAAGAAAACAGTGAACTAACCTACTAGCCAAAATTAAAATGATGATAAAAATTATCAAATAGTATCGAAAATTCCTCAAATTAATTTTAAAATAAAGACAATAAACTAAGGAAACTACAGAAACTGAGTTTATATTTTTAAGATTTTTCTAGAGTTTTTTAGTTTTTTATGAAGTTTCTAAGAGTTTTCTAATTTTTAAGGTTTTTGTTTTGAATTTTTTAGTGGTTTTTGGACTGACACTAAAATATGATAAGACAAGCCAAATATAATTTTTTGGAATTTTTCAAAATGTTTTTATAATTTTTATGGATTTTCTAATGCAAACAGTGCTGAAAATGCATGTTTTGGATTTCTAATAAATATGAAAATGCAATAAAACTACAATACAAAAATATGGCGTGGATAAGAAAACAAACAGGAGCCTATGATATTTTTTTGGTAATTTTTCGAGTTAACATTATGCACTAAATAAATGCAAACAACCCATAAAAATCACACAGCTGGCTGGGGCGTAAGTGCAAATATCCAGAAAGTCAGGGGCCTAAGTGCAATTTTTACACAAAATATAATACTGAATAGAATATTTAATTGACCAAATATAAAATCCAAGACCCACAAGTGTGCGCCTGCAAATAATCCAACCAAGCGCGTGACTAGCAAGCGCTTGGGAAGGGTATAAATGTAATATGCAAAAAAATCAGAGGGCTTGCTTGCAAATATCCACAAAACTTATAACTTTAGATGAAAGTTCACGGACTGAACCTAAATACATGAAACGACGGACCCTTGGGTGCAGACAAATGATTAAGTATTATAAAGTAAATACAAAAAGCGCTGGGGAAGAAAAATGCAAAATACCCAGCGGGGCGGGATCCAACGGCGGCTGATATTTCACTTATGCCACGTGGCACGCTGGCGACACCCGATGCCCCTTCGGCTGTGCGGCCCAGATAGATGGTTGACATCGATGGAACGGCTGGGCTCTCGCAAGATCCAACAGCAGGGGTCAAAACTGGGGTTGGCCTTCAGATCGGACGACGGGGAGGCTGCGTGGATGAACAGGGAAGAACAACGCCGGGGGCGACTTTCTTCCGGTGATCTAGAGCTTCTCCGGCGTGCTCTGAAGGTCCAAGGCGGCCCAAGCTCCTCCTGCAGTCAAATCCGATCACCTGGGGCACTCAAAAATCCCGCTGGTGGGCTATGTCGCATCCGCGAAGGCGACGGAGCTGGAGGTTCCAGGTAGCTCCGGCGGGCAATCAAAATCGATCCCCAAGTGTTGTTCTGTGCTCCTGACCTGCAGAAGAGAGTGAAAGGGTCGAGGGCAAGTTGCCTCGACCCCGCAGTGGCGCGAAAGCGACGGAGATGGTGTGATTGACGTGGCCGGTGGTGCGCTCCGGCGAGGGTCTAGATGGTGTGACGTGATCGATAAAAATCAATGATGAAGAGGGCTACGTGTTCCTACGTCTATTGTGAATAAAAGAAGCAATGAAAAATAGGGAAACAAGTACCTTGAAGGTCTGAACCTGAGGTTGAAAATAACTCGACGGCGGGGTGGCCGGAGGTGGCTGGAACTTGCCCAATCCGCGATGGAAACTCCTCCTTGGTCAGTTGCATCTGTAGCTGTCACCTCCAGGTCGCAAGAGCACACGAAAGAGGGAGAGAGTCGGGATAAAATGGGGTTCAAAAATCAAATGGAAGACTGGGGGGTATTTTTAAGGGGTTGACGAGTGGGCTCAAAGGTCAAGGCGTATCGAGCGCCACAGTGATCCAAAGCCCGAGAAAATCATTGGGCGGGTATGCCCAATCTACAAGGAGCAAAAGTCGTGAAGAGTGCGACATGAAATAATGCAAGACGCGGCCTGGAAAATTCGACAAAAATGGGTGAAAACCAAGGTCTGACAAAGGCACAGGAGGAGGGCCCCCTGGTTGGTCCGCGTGGACCAACCAGGAAAAACCCCTGGAAAAAGATTTAAAAATTCATTTAAAAATAGTAAATGACTTTATTATTTTTAGGTTATAAAATAAAAAATGTTTATAATTTTATAAGGTATTTTATTATGATTTTTAATTATTTTTATGAGTGTAAAACTAAGAGTTACCTTTTATAGGTTATAAAATAAAAAATGTTTATAATTTTATAAGGTATTTTATTATTATTTTTAATTATGTATTTTATTAATTTATTTTTATTTTGTGTTTTTAATTTATTTTTTTTATTATTTTATAAATTTATAAAGTATTTTTATACACTTAAAAATATTTTTATTTTATTTTTCTGAAGTGTTTTGTACACTTAGTAAAATAGAAATAGTAATTATATATATATATGTATATAGGTATTATACCTAGGTATTATAATACAAGTATTTTTTTTGATGTTTATTTTGTATTTTTATTCTGATTTTAATGTACAAATATGTTATAAATAATATTTACAAAATTATAAAAATATAAAAGTATAAAAATAATGAATAAATAATAAAAATGAATATTTTAATCTGTATAAGTATACAAGTGGGGTCCAAAACTCAACTTTCAAACCGTAACTCCGAAAAATATGAAACCACCTTCATTAAATAGTTTATTTTACAGTATATACAATTAAAGGTGAGAATGGCACATTTCGAGTTTTATTTGCAAGATATGGGTCTGGGAAGTTGGAGTCCTGGAATCTTATTCAGATCATATCTTTTTATCTGTACATTATTTTTGTATGAAATCAATTTTGTATTTTTCTTTATTTTAGTTATATACAACTTTCATGTACAAAGTTTCTTTATTTGAAGTATAAAAAGTAGAACAAAAAATAGGTCCCAAAATGACTAAAGAATGAATTAAGTAAAAGGTATTTTTATGGTATTTTGACCCTTATCTCCCCCTACTTTATTCCTTGTCAACCTATTCATCGAGATACCTTGGTCTAGGGGTTTAGGGTCATAAAATATTTACAATATTTTATTCTTTTTTTCTTTTCTTTTATGTATTCTATAATTTTGGCTTTAATTACAGTGTTTTATACACTATTTACATACACATGCATGGATGCTAAGATGCAGGAATTAAAGGTATTTACACGCATTTGCCAGGATTTTTGATGCCAAAATGATAGAATAAAGATGATGAAATGTGGATTCATCACAGCACCGTCGAATCTCCCACCGAGATCTAATCAGAGCCACTAGTGGGCGAAGCGTCATCAAGTTCCCGAGCGTCGACACGTGTATAAGTGATTGCATCAGGACCGTCTGCCCGCGCGCAAAGTTTGAGTATTTTGCAACCATGCCCTACCTTTTTTGTGTTTTACTGTTGAAGACTTAAACTTTCATCATCCATTATTATACTGTTGTAATATTTACGCATAGGCCCCCACACTTTGTGCTATTTACATTTGGGTCCAAGCCATGTCACCTCACGTGGCACATCACGTGAGGGGGCATTTTGCGACTAACCCCTAGAGCTTTGCGTATCTAGATTTGGTCCTGTAATAATTTTATGCAGTTATATATTTTTGGAATATTTGTAAACATGCCCCTATCTTTTTGAAAATTCCATCTAGGTCCTCACCAGCTCACCTCACGTGGCCGACCACATGAGGTGCACATTTTGCTCGGAGGGCCTTGAAACTTGTTGTATTTCGTATTAGTGCATTAAAATTTTATTCCAGTTGTAATATTTTGGTGAAATTGCACTTTGTCCCCTAGAACTTCTGATATTTACATTTATGCCTTGCTAGTATTGTAGTTTCTCTTTGTTGTCTCTATTTATTTTAAATAGCTATTTAACTCGAGAAAATGTCAAAAAATAGACATAGCTTCCTGTTGCCATGTTCTTTCAGCTCATATTTTTATTTTCATTTTGAAGATTTTTAATATTCATTACAAATCAAAAGCACCTATTTTTCTCCTTGTTTGCAAAAGAAAATAAATAAATATTATAAAAACTTTTTGAAAACTCCAAAGTATATATATATTATTATTATTTATTTATTTATTTATTTACTTATTTTAAAACTCCATACCAAAAATCACTAAAAAATATAAAAGAAAACTCAAAAAAATTGAAAAACCTCTAAAACCTCTATAAAATTAAAAAAACTTTAAAAATACCAAAAATATAGTTTCTATTTCTAAAATTTATTTTTATTAGTATCTATATATTAAAATTAATTTGGAGAATTTTGATATGTTTTTATATTTTTAATCTCCAATTTAATTTCGGTTATTTATTTGATTCCCTATTTTAGGGTAACTTTTACTTTAAAAAATATAGAAATTAGTAAAAAAATCAGCAAAAATCACAAAATAGTAAAAAATTATCTAAAATCCAAACAGATTTTATTTTTTATTTTACTTATTTTTCTTCATTTTTATATTAATCTAGCCTATATTGTATATACATATATATATATTATATAGCTTTATATCTAAATTAAAAGAAAATGAAAATATAAAAAATATAAAAGCTAAAAAGAAAATATAAAACATAAAATTAAAAATCAAAATATAAAATTAAAATATAAAATTAAAAATTAAAAAATTAAATTTAAAAATTAAAAACCCTCAATAAATAGCACATTTATAGATAAGGGCTTCACATTCACTTTTTTTTTATTCGAGGCATGATCTATCTTGCTTGTTCCATGTGTTCGACACTCTACACATACTTTCACCTGTACACGTCTTTGTTGTAGAGTTATAATAAATTTTAACTCTGCACCGCTTTTTATTGCTTAAATATCATTGTGTGTTAATTGCTGTTTGAAGCCGGGTTTCTTGCGGGTCACCACAGCGACTGCGTCTCCACCTTGTGAGACGTATTTTAGACCCGTGAAAAATCCTCTTCAACAAAGGCATTATGCATTTTCTATCCATTATTAACTATTACTCCAAGATGGTTTGAGTAAACATAATGAAGCAAAAGAGCAAGGCATTTCTGACCTTCAGGGAGTCGAATATCTTGGTGGAGAAACAATCTTATAAGAAGGTTAAGCGTCTACATGCAAATAACATGTTGGAATTATGTTCGTCGGATTTCAATGAGTTGAGGAGGGTTTTACGAGACACCACATCGTCAGAGATACGTCATAGTAGAACAGAGTTGTAGGATAATGAACATGGCATTTTTTGAGAGAGCTCGGTGCACACTCTCTAATACTAGACTTGGGAGAGCATTTTGGGTTGAACCTGTGAATACAACTTGTAACTTGATGAATCAGAGTCTCACCTCTTCTATTGATTGCAAGATGCCTATGGAGGTTTATGGGTCTTTGGTTGTGCTTCCCATTACAATATTAGTGAAATAAGGCTAGAACTAAGGGCAAATAGAGGGTTCTTTATAGGTTATGGTTTATGAGTAAAGGGGTACAATTCTGGTCTCCTTCTGAGCATAGAGTTATTGTTAGCAATAATGTTATATTTGTTTAGAATTCCATGCTTTACTCGAGTAGAAAGTCTATTGATGGAGGGACATGTGATGATGTGCATGAACATGTGGAGTACAAATTTACACGAAGTAGTGATCAAGCTTGATGTCACAGTCCTTTTGACACTCCTCTCAATAACGATGCCATAATAAATTCTTAACTGTAGTTTTTTTATTTTATTTCATTTTAAATATTTAATCGTAAACAAATTGTAATATATACATATATAAAGTCATACCTGAACATGAAAATTTGCATGTTCGGATATGTTATTTTCTAAAATTGGGAAAATTCTATCAAGTAAAAAGTTGACCATGTGTTTATTCTCTTCACTTCCTCCTCTTACTTCGTGGCATGATTGCTTCTTGTTTGTTTTAAATTTAATGAAAACTATTTTCCCTTATAATAGTTAAATTTCCAACTTTTCTTCTTTAAATGATAATAGTTAATCATCTTTCGATGTCGTTTTCTCATTTATCTCTTAATGGAATCAACTGATTCCAGTTTCTTATTGAAGCCTTTTCATTTGTCTGTGTTTTATCCTTTCGGAGCAACTTGATCCAAGTCTATATGGACCTTCAATTTCTTGATCAATGGTCGGCCATTGCAACTCGCCTATTCCAGCTTCACCTCACCCAGGCTGTTGGATCTTTGATACGACGACATCTGCATATTCTTCCACAACTCATCCTCCTTCTCTAGTCGTTTCTACATTGCAATTAACTCGATTTCACCTCCGGTTACAGACCCATCTTTCAACCATTCGGCTTGATATTAGGACCGATCCATAACTTGCTTTACCATCTCTGTCTACCCGCTACTAATCTACTATATAAACCTCCCAATGCTATTTTACTTTGGCCTATCTACCCATGTTCTTTCTTCATTCGCAGGTCTTGAGAGCTTCAACTCAGTCAGTCATGGTGATAGAAACAACTTGAATTTTGAATAACATGCGGTTCTTCTCTGTCATCTGATCTCTCAACTGAGATTAAGCAGCTTCGGTCCACGGAGTTATGGCCTTTGATCTGGAGGTACTTGAAGCTCGCATCTCTGAGTAAGACGTTTGCTGAGCTACATAGTAGTGATTCACTTCATCTTTGCTTCTCCAATCACCCCCTCCAACCTGCTTCGGTTGCTACGGCAACCAAAACCGGATTGTCATGGTTTGGATCCCAAATCTGATCAAGAAGAAATCATTCAAGTTGATTCAACCATCCGATTTGATCCTCATACCAGATCCGCACAACGTTACTATCATAAGCTACACTCGAAGCAATTTCCCCACTGTTGCCGCACAATTAGGGATGAAAACGAATGTGAATATATTCGTATGCGATCCGCTATCATATTCGTTTTATACATATTTTGACATTCGTATTCGTATTCGTTTTAAAATGGATGTGGATATGGATGTCACTTTAACATTCGTTAATATTCGCATTCGTATTCGTATATTCGTTTTCGAAAATAAGTATAATAATATATTTATTTATAAATGTGTGTAATAACATTTTATGATTGCATTCACCATCGTTGATATAATTTTTATGAAATTACGTTATTTGGTATATCTATTTTATGTTTAAACCATCCTAAACATGTGCATTAGTAAATTATTTTTGTTATTATTCGTATCCGATTCATATTCGTTTTACATTTGTATTCGTTTTTAAGGATATGGTAACACATTTTTCACATTCGTTAATATCCATATCCGCATTCGTATTCGTATTTGTAAATGGATAAAGATATAATTATACATATATTCGTATCCGTATCCGACCGTTTTCATCCCTACGCACAATTCATCAATCTTTGCCCTTTTCGTTCATCGGCTACACACAGGGGAGCTTTTGTGAAAAAGACCCTCAAACTTTAAATATTTTACTCATTGCAAAGTTTTTGGAAATTCACAAATAGGACCCTAATTACACTTTCGTTTCATTAAAACCTATTTATGTTTTAATTCTGAATTCCAAAGATTTTATTGTAAATTATTCGTTAGTGTTTTCTATTTTTTTCCATGGTTGCTTTTAAAATCCCTACTTAATGGTGGGAAAAGGCTTTGTTGTTGTTGTTGGTTGCTTTTAAAATCCAATAATTAAATTTTGTCTATAAAGTTTGAAAATCCACATCTCATGCATTTTCGATCTAAAAGTTGTGAGATATATTTTATTGTGTAGTTATCATCTGAATTTACGTAGTTATGATTTTGTGTGCATATCTTTCTTTGATTTATAGTTAAAAAATTAAGTTTTTTTAATAAAATTGAAACTTTAAGCTTCTATTATAACTTTTCAATACAAAAAATATTATTTGTATACCTAACTAGGTGCATATCCAAGATTACCTTAGATTAAATTTGATGTAACATAGATTTTCCAAAAAAAATAGCGATTCTCCATTTTCCGCTCAAAGTAATTCTTAAAAGTTGTGTAAAAATCACAAAATGTAATTGCATTTTATTGATAATTTCTGGTATTATATGCATAAAAAATTGTTGATGCATAATTATTCATTTAAAATGTTTATTCTATACTTTTTTAGATTATTCTGTATATATGTTTATTACTATCTTATTCATAGAGTCCAATAGGATTAGAAATTCTAATGGGATTGGACTCCAAATCCTAATAGTAGTTGAGTTGTATTCTATTTATAATCCTATTGGAAATAGGATTATGGAATTGTATTTGAGCTATATAAAGGAGTGAAGGTATTGCCTTGATAACACCACCGGTGATAACAATGTAACCCCTAGAGAGAAAGGGGGAGAGGGAAAGAAGAGAGGAAGAGAGCGAGGGAACAGAGAGGGTTGTACGTGTTCTTCTTTTAATGATTTTTCTTCTTCGGTGGTTGCAAGAGGTGACGGACCACCGTTATACATGTTTGTTCTTTTCTTCATATGCTTTTGTAATGGTGATTGATTGTGCATCTGCTTCCGTATCTGGAGAAGTTTGTATCCCCAACATCTGATATTCGAGAGGAGATGATATCGATAGATTGTGTTTCCATCAACTGGTATCAGAGCAGATTTGGTATCGCTTTCGTGTCCAACAATTCATATCAGGAGAAAATGCTCGACTTAAGATATTTTTTTTCTTTCTTTTCGAATGTAAGAAGCAACCCAACATATCACCAGACAAGTGCTCTGAGGGATATCTGCAGTTGACACATAAGCACGTAAGATGGATTAGGAAACAGGTGGCGAGCATGGCTACTGAAATTCAAAAGCCACATAAATCGGGAGGAGACTTTCTCCTCAAACTTCGAACTCCAATCGATTAATCATGCATAGAATACTGGGCTCTCTTTGAATAAATAACAGAGAGTCAAATCCATCTCTATAGATCAGTATGACCCATTAAATTAAACAAACAAACTGCATAAATGGATCTAATCTACACTATTTTTCATTTCAACCCAAATTCTTAACAAGATCAGACATCCTGCCCCAATGGCACTGTAACAAACATTAAATCTGTCTGTCTATATATTCAAGACAAAAAGCAGGGGAAAATATATCTATGGAATCGACTATGTAATTAGCTGATTACTATCTCCTGTTGACTGTTGAGCAACTCAAACTTGTTAAGATCCTAATGGCAGCCTCCCCAGGATCTGCTGATATAATGTCATCGCATTCGGTATCGTCTCGACGGCCTGCTCTGCCTTGACCTCTCCTCTTGGCACCATTCCCCCGACTGCCCGAAATCCCTGATTCATCTGCAATTGAGGAATCATCTTAGGAAGACCAACCTGTCCAAGTAATCCTAAGCAGAATCCCGGCGGTGGTTCAACCTGTCTGCCTTCTCGTGAGAAGGATGCGGGAAGAGACGGTTGCGCATTGAATCGTAGATTGGTCAGCCTGCTGAAACTGTGAGACTGGAAGTTAGAAGGTGCTGATGTCGCATGGCTGCTGCTGCTCCTAGCAACTGGAACGTCATGGTTGTGCCGGCCCTCATATGTTGTGATCACTGACTTCAGGTCGTGCGATGCACGCTCGACGTGTTTCCTCACATTGCAACCAGCACTTGTGCACTTGTAGTAGCTCCTGCATTGCCAGAAGGATTGCTTACATTCACGTCAAGTTTACGACAATTCGTAACCTCCAAGAGAAAATTTTACCTAGGATTTGGATTTCCTTTCACAACTTTCTGCCCATACTTCCGCCATCGATACCCGTCGTCCAATATATCCACCTCGCTTGTCGTCTGAACCACAATTCTCGGCTCGCGGGATGTTCTTGATGCAGGATTCAAGTCCATTAGTGGAGTGTCCAGCCTTCTGTTCACATAAAAGAATCATATGAGACTATGAATCATGCAGATATAATAAGTTGGTTTGTATAAAAGAAAATTGAGAATTGCAAACCTTCTTTTCGACTCAAATTCGTTCTCATCTATATCCTCATCTATGGATCCACTCCCCCGGTTTGCTTGATCAGTTTCTTCGTCTTCGAGCGACAACGTAGATGATAGACGAGCGATATTGGACGATTCAAAACAAGGCCTTGATTGTACCAATGGAACATATGACGATGCTTCAGTTCCATCACTGCCTCCAGTAGCCTCACTCAGCATTGTCAGTTGAGCTGGAGCTGGATTTTCTAGGCAGTCGATCTGCTGTAGATGGGACGCTAAGAGTATCGTGCGTCGGTTGGGAGTCGGCTTAGAGTGGTTGTGGACACCTTTGTAGGTTACGTCGGTAATATGGCCTTCTTGCGACCGCTCGATCTTCTTCTTAGACGGACAGTTCGGGTGAGTGCACTTGTAGTAAGCACGAGGAAATTCGCTTCCTCTCACTTGTTTCTGCCCGTACTTCCGCCAGTTGTATCCATCGTCTGCCGGCTGGCTGAGAGAAACTGAAGAGATCTCCATCTTCTGCTCCTCTGTATCAGGCAGCACGTCATCGGAAGGAGACCGCGCATCCACGTAATTGGTTCCAGATTGGTTTGGATGCTGCTGGTGTATCAGAAATGGTTGCTGGTGAAAAATAGATGCTTTATTAGAGATTGATATACTGCAAGAAAACAAAATTTTCTGGTTGATATTCTAAAAAGATGTATCTTTTTATGGTTAGGCTATCCCAATTGCAGGAGATTATGATCTCTCTTAAGAATGATGAAGTACAATACTTGGTTAATCGCATCTTGAGAGTACGATTCACTTGTTCCCAGGGAAGGCTTAAATGTGAAAAAATCGCTGTCTATGTCATCAATTAGCACATCTTTACTAGTGATTTCAGGTGCAGGTACCGAACCGTATCCGGTGTGAAGAAGCTTTCCTGTTGTAGGAGAAGGTTGGGTCTGCTCAAATAAAAAAAACAGATTGAGGATTAGCGCAGTGAAACTATGATTCCCATGTATAAAAACAACCACTAAAAAATTGGACATTCAAGAAGGAAAAATAAAAAAAATCGTTTAAATTGTTTCACTAAATATTAATTACATGAGTTTATATCATTTATGAGATTTTCAGAAGTATTTGTAAATTTGGTAATATAAACAGTGTGCAAGCGTATATACTCAAAACCTTGAGGTCCCAATAAGTGACAATGACGAGAAACGGGCTAAATTTCTCCTCGATCGTGTTATTAGAAAAAGTTGAAATTTAAAATCGGCACCAACTCCTGATTTCTGGAAGAATTGGTCATATTGATGTCTCATAATTGTACAGACTCCACCCAGTGGATATATAAAGTCTTGAAATAAGGTGGTTACACAATGATCGCATCAGCCACTGTGTATCTCCGAAATCAACTGTACAAGTAGAAGGAATAAACTCATCTGAAAGCTTTTCAATTCGAAAGGAAACAAATGGCGAAAACAACCACGATATAATAGCAACTTAATATATTTTAGATCTTCATAAGTTACTGTAATATCAATTTAATAAACAAGAACATGAAAAAAAGCCATACCAAAGAATTCAAGAGGAAGATTGGAGATTCCAGCAAAGTTGTAGGACTGAGACCAGGAGGAATCGTCACGTAAGGAGACGGCAATCCAGACGTCGACGAGCTGAAATTCCCCGACTTGATCCTAGCGGTGTTGAGCTTTGGAGCATCAAACCCAGCTCTGGCTGCTATCCTCTCCCCAAGCCCACCTTTTGAGCTCCTCTTACCAACACCCAACTCGTCGTTCCTCGCAGAAGAAGCATTGCCAACTTCATGCCAACCATTTTTCTTCACAGAATCCTCGGAAACACTAAAGTTCTTCTCATGTAACGGCATCTCACGTGAAGTTTCTAATGAAAAATTAGAGATGGGTTTGCAACTCAAGTCTTCAAGTAAACAATTCGAGAGGAAAGATCGAGGGCTGTGGTGCAGAAGAGCCCATTCACGAAGAACAGCAACGCCGTCATCCATCTCTGCAGAAATTTCAGAAAATATAATAACATGACCCACATAATGCATCTCTTCTTCATGGAAAATTTGGTCGTAGAAGACAAGTAATTACCAGATGATTGGATCGTTGCGTGATTACAAGCAACTGTTCCTATGAACTGCGCAGATAACCGAAAGCCACGAATCGGGAAAATAAGAACAAAACTAAAAACTGCAACTTTGAGCGGATTTGAAAGAACCAACCCCAAAAAACAATGGTGTCAATAAGCACTGAGCCAAATTATCAAATGCTAAGGAGAAACCAACAAGGGAAAAAGAAAAAGCACTGCAACTTTGACGGGATTCGAGCAAACCCAAAGCACAGAACCATATGTTTGACACCAACAAAGCAACCAACTTGGGAACATAAACAGGAATAAACAGAGAGCAAAAGCAAGAGAGAAAGGGACCCAAAGCAAATGATTGGGATTTTTCTGGGAGTTGGGGCAGAGCCTCAAACAGAGGGAGGGACTGATCAATCAATCAATCATCAAGGACTAGTGGGTTCTCCTCCAAATGCTAAAACAGCACGAGATCTTCAGCAGGAATATAAAGGTGGGGAGGGATAGGAAGAGAGAGAGAAGGTCTCTCTCTGCATGGCAATAACTCCCATCTGCAACCTGGCAGTGCGTGAGAGAGAGAGAGAGCGTGAGGATGGTAAGTTTGACTGGAGGACCAAGAGATTGTTGAGGGATTTTGTGGGGGAGGAACTGTCTCCCTTGTTCTTATCTGCCCACACTAGTGTCCTTAATACAATGCTCATGTGTCACTTTCTCTTGTGTTGTTGGTCTCCGTCTTTTTGTTTAGATTTAGGAAACAAAGTAAGGAGTCACAATTTCTTAGGCAACTCCCACTTTCCCTTTCTCGAATTTCCCAACTATTTGCTTTGGACGTTTGAAAACTGATTTCTTGGGTGCAACTCAAATTCACTAATGTTCCATACTCTCTCCAAAAAGAATTTAATCCATCCTTTATCTAGATATGGTATATGGTGATTATGGGTATGTTTGTTTTAGCCGTTAGTGTTACATTGGTTAGGTATCAGGTTTCGTGTTTGTTTGAGTGTTCTAGATGAAAGTTGTGTGATCAAAGTTGTTATTGGACATTTGCGAAACGAGTGGATTCTGATAGATGTAAAACGCTTGACCAGAAAACATGCATGTAAAGACTGCCGAGTTTTTAAGATGTGAGGTTTGTAACAGGTGTTCTTGTTAGACATATTTCTGAACTACATATGAGATGCAAACATCATCTAGGCATCAAGTTTCATGTTTGTTGGAGAGTTCTAGATGAGTGTTTTGTAACCAACATTCTTATCGAGCATTTGCAAACTGCTCAGAGTTCTATAGTAGCTACAAAACACTTGACCAGAAACACACGCATGTAAAGACTGCTAAGTTTTCGAGATGTGAGGTTTGTAACAGGTGTTCTTGTTGGACATATTTGCGAACTACATATGAGATGCAATCCAGCGAAATCATACAATGATGAAACGCTTGGCCGCAAAACACGCAAGTAAAGACTCTTTGACTATTAAACACGAGGATAGTGTGAACACGAAGGGAAATTGGTGTTCTGTCTCGTTATTCTTGTCACTAATGTGATATTTATGTGTCTCAAGACAATGAATCAATGCTTGAGCATACAGTTAAGCATATAGTGGGGGTGATACGACCCAACCTGCAACCTAGCTTTTCAAACTTGTCTTGAAGATGAACTTGCATTATCAATGACTATGGTGGTTGTTGGACTACTGAATAATAAAGGAAGGAAAAAAGAAGAGATGGATGGTAAAATCAAGCACAACAAGGAGGAATATGGAATCTTGGCAAGGTTCCACTTAGAAATTGAAGGATATGCATGGATGATATGCCATTGAATTACACTATTGAAGAGCGAAAAAATCAGACTCGCGAAAATGAACTGACAAATCTGCTTCACTTGTCGCTGAGGTGACTACTCAAATTTCTCACACACAATATATAAGTCAAGCACAATGGTGTGAATCAAAATTTATTATAGCCTACTAAAGATGTATAGTGACAAGCAAGTAGGGGTCGAACACAAAAAGCAATGGTGTAGAGCAATACAAGATGGAAAATCACGGAACAATGTGTCTCTCAACACTTAGCCAAATTATGTTTTGTGGGTTTTTAATTTTATAATTTTTTTAGTTTTATTTTATATTTTTTATTTTGTTTTTAATTTTATATTTTTTTATTTTCTTTTTTATATTTTTAGATTTTTGTATTTCTCGTTCTTTTAAATATAGGATATGTAAGACTATATATACAAGTTAAAGTAATATAAAATATTAAAAATAAAAAAATTAAATGTTTTTGTGTTTTAAATATTTTTTACTATTTTTTAAACTTTTTTAAGTAATTTGCTAATTTTTATGGATTTTTAAAGTGGCAAAAATTCCGATAAGGGATTAAGTAAATCATTGAAATAAAAATGAAGGTTAAAAATATTAAAATAGGTCCAAAATTCTTGAAATCAATTATAATAGAGATAAAATAATATAAATAAAATTATAAAATAGAAAATATAATTTTTGGAATTTTTAGGAATTTTAATCTTTTTATACCAGATTTTGGAGCTTTTGATTTTTTATATTTCCTTTTTTTAGGATTTTTTATTTCTGGAGTTACAAAATAAATAAATGAATGCAAAATATATTTTTTGGAATTTCTCAAAAAGATTTTATATTTTTAGGTATTTCATAAGTCAAACAGGGGCTTTTTATGCTCTAAATAATTTTTAACAAATAATAAATGGTACTAAAGTGAAAAATAAATAGATGGCATGGAATTGTATGCAATAAGGAACCTACACAAATTTTTTGTGATTTTGGAGCATAGTAGCTATACTAAATAAATAGAGAAAACACAAAAAAATACAGATAGTGGCATATATGTAAATAAAATAAAGTCTAGAGGCCTTGCTGCAATTTTCACAAATAATATAACTAGAATAAAAAGTTGCTGGGTCAAAGTGAAATACAAAAACTCCGAAGGGCCCTCCTGCAAAATCGCCACCTCACGTGGGACGACACGTGAGGTGACGTGGACTGGACTTGAATGCAAATAAAATAAGTACGAGGGTCTTTTGCAAATATTACAAAATTAATACAAAGCCAGATGAATGTTTAAATATTAATTGTTAAACAAAAGATGGTCGAGTTAAAAGTGCATAATACTCAACGCTTTACGGGAGCGAACGGTTGAGATCAGGTCACTTAAACACATTGCATCCTCTCATGCATTGATGATGGATTGATCGCGAAGGGCCGAGACTAGACCCCTTAGACATGATCAGACGGTGGAGACTCGAGGCAATCTGATGCTCCTGCTCGTCTGTAAGGATAAGGGGAGATCAAATAGCTTTGGAAGGTGGTGGATGAATACACGAAGAACTCATTCCTGGGGACTTTCGATATGCAAAATCTCCTCGATCAAAGTGCCATCTTCCCATTTTATGATCCCAATAACCTATCAGTGTCCTCCTGCGTCGATTTGATGCTTCAAAATGCCTCGAGGGCCTCCGGTGACGGCCAGCGGTGGAGTGAACCTGGGAGGTGCTCCTGCAATTTCGGCAAGCATCGATGAGGATCCTTTCTTATTCTATCCTTCAGGGGCACGTTAGGCGTGAAAAGGTGCAACCAAGGAGGGCTTCCAGTGATGAAATGGATGGAGGGAGCGTGTTCTGGTGATCCTCCAGCGAGTGGCAAAGTTGGAGGATTGAATCTCTCGCATAGTGCGTGCACGAGGGGGGTGAGGATGTGTCAGGCGATAAGAACATGAAGGGGGAGGTGATGACGGTGAATGATGGGGCGGAGCAGATTTGGAGTGGTCGATATGCGGTGGTAGAGCTGGAGCTCTGATGAGGGGAGGTTTCAATTTTTACAGAAGATAACACAAAAGTAAATGAAATAAGGTTGATAATTACACTACTGCTAGGCTAACGGACGAAAAGACAAAGGGAGTGAGAAGCTACTAGACATGTACGACAATGAGAAGAAACTCAGAGCGGAGAGGTGGCGGCGACCCGGACCTGCCTTGATTTGACACCAAATAGCTCGTTATGATCTCCTAGGGTTTCCTGCTGTCACCAGGAACGACTAGCTGTTCGAGGTTTTAGAGTTTCTTGGCGGAAGAGGGATCAAAAACTTGAGGAAGATGACAGAGGGGTATATGTACGAGGCATTCTTCATCAGGATGAAGCAATCGACTCAGGGGTGCCTCGACCAAGATTTGATTTTGGCGTGGAAGAGCATTGATTGAGGCACACATTTGCATAAGAAATCGATCTAATAGATCGCAAGGAATGATGGCGAAAAATCAGCAAAGATCGAGTTCTGCTTGACAGAAGCTGGTTTTACACTAGGGATGAGTAGTTGACCTGAGTCAACCAAGTCTGAGCCCTGATTGGTCCACGTCAACTGCAAGAAGACAAAGAATAAATAAAAGTCGTTATAAATTCAAAATAAAATAAAAATGAATTAATAAAATTTTGATTTCAACATAAAAATAATTATTATTTAATACGGTATTTTTATGTGATTTTTATTTATTTTTATGGACTTATTTATTACAAGTTTACTTTTACGGTCTTATTTATATGTCTATTCATCTATGTTTTAGGTCTTTTAATTTTTATTTTGTAAATTTGATTTTATTATTTGATTCTCTTATTTTCTAAAGTTACAGCATATTTTTATATACTGAAATATATTTTTATTATATCTTTCTGATATGCTATATTTACGCTTAAATAAATATAGGTGTATATTGTACATGTGTATATATATATTATATTCATCTTGTGTATTTTAGTGTTTTATTGATGGTTTTATTCTAGTTTTAATATGTAAATATGATATAAATAATATTTACAAAATTATAAAAAATAATGAAGAATAAATAAAATGATTATTTTATTCATGTATATTGTACAATAGGGGTCCAAAACCTAACTTTCATATCTTATCTCCAAAAAATATGAAACCACCTTCATTAAATAGCTTATCAGAAGTTATATACAGTTAAAGATGAGTTTGATACATTTTCAGTTTTTATTTGAGAGATATGGGTCTGGGAAGTTTGGATATTTGAATCATATTCTGAGTATAATTTGTATACTGTATATTATTTTTATAAGAAGCCAATTTTGTATTTTTATATACATCATTTTCTACAACTTTCACGTACAAAGTTTTTTTATTTGAAGTATAAGTAGAAAATAAAATGGGTCCTAAAATTGAATAACTAATGAATTAATAAATGAGACATTTTATTGTTTTATTGGCCCTATCTCCCCCTACTTTATTCCTTCTCGACTTAGTCATCAAGATGTCTAGGTCTCGGGGGTTTAGGGTCATAAAATACCTTTGGCATTTTATTCTTTTTCTTTTCTTTATTCTATAATTTTAGTATTAAAATAGTATTTTATACAGTATTTATACATCAAAGAATGAATGTTAATTTGTGCAAATTAAGGGTATTTTCATGCATTAGCTAGGGGTTTTAAGGCCAAAATGATAGAATAAAGGTGACGAAATGGGGATTCATCACCCCCCTGTACTTGCCTTTGCTAGTCCCTAGCAAAAATAAATGCAATAAGTGCAGAAAAAAATGAAAAATAAAGAATAAAAAAGAAAGAATGTGTCACAAAATCAAAGTTTGGAGCTTAAGTCGGACCTCTGACATTTTAGTGCAGTCGGAACCTTATTGGGGATCGGATTTGAAATACAATAACCTTCAAGAATCCCAAAACTCTGCTCAAGTATCCTCAATAGCCATGTCAGAATACTTCAACTCATACGCAAACCCTTATGACTATGAGTCTCACGTGTACAGTGTATGTGATGGTGGCTCCTCCCAACTGAAATGACAAAGAAACTCACTTCTCCAGCATGACAACTCAATGATTCCCCAATGCAGCAATTCCTTCCTCGAGGAGCACGGCATCCCTTCTAAGTTCATGTGACAATCAGTCAAGAGGCGAGGGGTGAAGAGAAGAATGGACGGTAGTAGGTGTAGCTACCTATCCTAGGATGCAAGACCAGTGTGGTCAAGTCATCCAATTGCAAGCTCACATGTTATGATTTTGAAGCTCGACCTTGCTTATTGACTATACAAATATATATACTCTGGCATGCATTTTATTTTCAATCAAGCATGCCCACTTTTTAGAATTTTTGCTTTTCACCATTTTTTTGAAATATGATATACAATAGCATTTACATAAGCAGTTTTCCCTCTTGAGTTAGTAGACTATCCATCTTTTGAAGCATTATTGCAACCCACACTCTCTTGTCTTTAGACGTCTCTGCTGCTGGACGGGTTAGGGTGCACTTCCCTCCCTAGACGAGGACACATGTTTCCACTTTTGTACGTCTCATACCGACAAATCCAATCCCCTTACCTCTCGAACCGAGTTGAGCCAAGTGAAAGGTGCATGTGTCCAAGCTAGGCCACTATCGACAAGATTCCTGCATGTGCTCCAAAATACTCAAACAGTCAAGAATCCATTGAACCAAGTCTCATGATTCTCAAAAAATTAAGTTAATTAGACCTGAAGCACCTCAATTCCAGCTCCTATAAGGTTCATGTGATTAGGTAGTTTTAAGGTCCAACCAAGCTCCAATCTTCATATTTTACTTAGACTTGTTCAGTTATCAAACTCAATCCAAAAAATGTGAATGCTATCCAAATGATATGTACAATGCAATGAAAAATTATTTTTTGATGCAATTTTAAAACTTTTAAACTTTTTATGGATTTTTGAAAAATGATTTTCAAATTTTTTGTGCAATTTTTCAAAAATATTTTTGCAAATGTTTTTGGTATTTTTGGTTTTGCAAATGTTTTTGTGATTTTTGAAAGCAAAAGATTTTGTCCAAGAAAATAGGTGCAAATATTTACACGGAGATGCAACTTATATTTATAAGAATAGGGGTTTTAAGAATTTACAAGGATATGTGATCATTTTGATAAATAATTTTAGTGTGATGTGTATATTCCTCAAACTTATTTAAAAATTATTTTACAAACAATTTCAAAAATTGTATTCCATTTTTTTTCAAATAATTTTTACAACTATTTACAAGATTTGAAAATCATTTTACAAAGGTTTTTCAAATAGTATATATAGATTTTTCAAATTATTTTTGCAACCATTTTTCAAGACCATTTGCAATAGTTTTTCAAACATTTTATTTCACACAAAGAAAAGAAATTTTTGCAAATAAAATATTTTTACAATGCTTGAAAACATTTTCTGAATAGTTTTGAAACGATTTTTCAAATAATTTTTCAAACTTTTTTCAAACCTTTTGCAAAAAACCTTTTGCCTGATTTATTAATCAGTATGTACAAAAAGAATTTGAGAAACAATATACAACTTTTTATTAAGTGTTTTAATGAGTTTTATAGGTATATTATATAGTATTTTATACAGTTTAGCCATAATTATTATTAAAAAATACAAAAGTACGAGTTATGGCTGAAGTATATGTGCAGTATATATGATCCCCCATACTTAGTTTGTGCTATGTCCTCGTAGATCAGAGAGAAAAGGAGAAGACGTAACTCATATTGAGTATAGAAAAGTCTAAAGAATAAACAAATGAAAAAATGAGAAGTTGACCACCCCCCATACTTGGGATCAAATAATCCGAAGTAAAGCAGACTATACACAAGGCAGGGAGGGTCAAGGATGGGAATGAACAGATCGTACTCAGACTGTCTCCCCCTATAATTAGGGTAAGATATCCCTAAGTATAAACAAGAAGAGGAGACAATGGAGAGGATCAAAGAATGAACAACTCGGGGTGTACACCCCCTATACTTAGGACAAAGTACGTCCTAAGTATAGCAATGATGAAGGGGATGACACCTTTTTCAAAAGAGAAAGAAACTAAAGAATGAAAAGAAGAAAAGGAGAATAATCACTAGCTATGGAAGTATTCGGCTCATCATCATAAATTACTTGGATAAAGTCAACGATAGACGGAAATGTATCATGTTCAAGATACGATTTCACAAGTTGTCCATTGACCACAAATGACTGTACGTCAGCTGACAAACCAGATATCGTCATACTTCCGTTGTCACGCATATGCCTTATTGTAAATGTTCCTGTCTGTTTGCTCTTTAGCTTGCCTAGAAAGATCTTCAATTTCACATCTAACAACCACACCTTCTGACCCATTTCGAAAGACTTGCAGCGGATATACTTGTCATGCCACTTTTTTTATCTTCTCCTTGTACATCAAGCTATTGTCATATGCATAATCTTTGAGTTCCAGTAATCTGTTCATATCAAATTTTCAACTTTTTATGGCTTTCTCAGAGTCCAAGCTACATATGTTAATGGCCCATAAAGATTTGTGAATCAACTCAATGGGCTGATGACATGGCTCGCCATAGACAAGGCGATAGGGAGACATCCCTAATGGAAACTTGTACGCGATTCTGTAATCCGGAAGAACTGAATCAAGTATCTAAGACTAGTTCTTGCGATCTGGACGCACAAGTGTTTGTAGAATTATCTTTATCTCCATGTTTGAACATTCAGCTAAGCCATTGGACTGTGGGCGGTATGGTGAAGCGATATGATATTTTATGCAAAATTCTTGAGTTAACTTCTTCACCTCTCTGTTGATGAAATAGCTACCCCCATCTGATATTAGAATCTTAGAATCTCGAACCATGTAATGATGATCTCTTAATAATCGACAGACAGTCCGACCGTCGGCAACTCGGGCGGGAATAGCCTCCACCCAGCAACTCACATAGTCGACAGCAAGCAGAATATGTTCGTAGCCTTGACTGTTCAGAAATGGGCCCATAAGGTCAATGTCCCAAGCGTCAAAGATGTCTGATATCTAAATGAACTTCAGAGGTATCGTATCTCTCATTCATATGGTGTCGCCCATCTTCTGACAGTCAGTGCAATGCTTGATGTAATCTTCTGCATCCTTGAATAATTTAAGCCACCAAAGGCCACTCTGAAGAACTTTTGTTGCTATTCATCTGCCTAAATGGTCTCCTCTTGATTCGTTATCCTGACAAAGCACAAGGACACTTAGAATTTCCTTCTGAGGAATACACCTCCTCTAGACGCAATTTGCCCCCTCACAGAATAGATATGGATCCTTCCACTGGTAGAAATGGATATTAGACAAAAAATTATCTACTTTCAGCTTTGGCCAATCTTGTGGAGTTTTCTTGGTCACAAGATAGTTTAGGGAAGCGAGGTAACCAACAGATCTCTGTGATAGGTTGCAAGTTCAACTCAGGAGATTCAGGGGCGGGAAGTTTGGATAAGCGGTCGGATACCACATTCTTAACTTGAGGTTTATCCCGAACTTCAAGATCAACTCCTAGAGGATAAGGATTTCACGACCTCAACTTACGAGCCATCAGATCCTCCCATAACCGGATCTGGTTACTCAATAATAATTTATTCAGCAATCACAACTAACATTCAATAACATACTGTAAATAAAAATACTCAGAAGAAAGTATTTCAACACTTTGCCATTCACAAAATAAATTTCAGATGATACATTGTCCCACTATAACCATTTACATGTACATCAGCTTAAAAGGAAAATATACAAAAGATTACTAACTACCTTAAAAAGTAAGGCTATTGTGGATGGATGGATGTCTAGTATGTAAGCTGGCTGGATTTTTAAAGTCCTTGCGATGACTTACCGACACCTGTTAGGTTTTCCATAAATCATAGGATAAAAATTAGCGAATGCTAAGTAACGAAGAAGAGAAAAGCAAACAAATTGTGTAATTTTGCAAAACGTGTTATCACAAAAGGTTTCATTCCTTCTTGTTAATTTAAGTCCTATTCTTTTCTATTCCACGTCAGGGATTAGTCCAGGAGAACCCTACCATTCTTGGACTCCGAAGATGTGGACACTTCGATATTGGAGATTGAGTTGATCTTGGTAAGCTTATGCCGCCGCATGTCGCCTCAATCAATCCTCCAATACTACTCTGACAATTTTTCTTTTCTTTTATTAAACAGGGTCTCAAACCCTCAACCTGGAAAACAAATGAGCACACGGTCCTCGAGGACTCGGTTGCTTAAAACCTCAGGCTAACATATAATCATATAACCTAGCGGCTTTAAATACATACTATCGTGACCTAGCTGCTATTGAACCACCCGTGCCTCCACATGGCATGATCACATCTTCTGTCGTTCAACCCGAAGATATTGGCTCCCAGTACTACGCATTGTAAATCATTCATTTCGTGCGCACTTATTATAACAGGGCAACAGTGTACCACCTAGGTAGGGAAACGCCAATACGGGTTCCTTCCGACAAACCTACAGATTGCATGTCCGACCTGTAGTTCTACTCCCAGTCAACCTTAACGTGACACATTGATCCTTTTCAGGATCTGACTCAAACCACACCAATTCCCATGATGAAATTCTTTCGTTAAGTCTTCGATTTACATAATCAACAACACTTAGTATAGACTCACATATATATTATTCATATGCATATATACTCGTATTTATACCTATTTTTAACTCCCAAACCCTAACTTTCAAAACTACCGCATCAATTAGATGCTTAAATCTTATTTTAGTGGAAATCACAAAGCAACTCTTCAGACTTTTTCAAAAATAGCCAAAATTAAGGTTCTTCATAGCAAAGAATATAAAATCAAGAATTTCAATAATCTCGTATGAAAACTCAACAGCAAAAGGAAGGATTTCGTTACCTAATCGAGCTCTCTCTCGCTTATGCAATGTTTTATCGTGTTTCGTTTTCAGAAAGGATGTTTTAAGGTCCTGAAAAGATCGAATTTCATTTTCGCTTAAAAAACGCTAATGAAGTGTCAAGAACGCGAAGAACGAACGAAGAACACGAAGAATGCCAAGAACATAATTTCTCTTGAAATTTCAGTAGAGCTTCCCCTTATACGGGGTGATATTTCTAGGAAAATTTCGGTAGAGTTTCCCCTTATATCGGGAAATATTTCTTGGAAAATTTCGGAAGAGTTTTTCCTTATATCGGGACATATTTAAAAATAAAAGTGAATAGAGTTTCCTCTATAAAATCAATCTAGAGGGAAATAACAACGAAACTAAAAGAATATACTCAAACAACAAGAGATGAAGAATCAGTAGACACCACGCATCTTAGATAAGTGAACATGTGACGAATCACAGTGTTCACTGATGTGCATAGCCGCCTGCACCTAAGTAGGGTATTACACAGATTTCTCCATCAAAATAACTATAAAAGCATAATTGAAAGAATAGAAACATAAGCGATGGAGAATCGGTAGACACCACACGTCTTAGATGAGTGAACGTGTGACGAATCACAGGGTTCACTGACGTGCATAGCCGCCCGCACCTAAGTAGGGTATTACACAGATTTCTCCTCGAACCACAACAGGAAAATAAATCAGAAAGAAAGATGAATCAAGAACAAAACTTGGAAGAACAAGAGGATGAATTGAAAGCCTAGCTTACGAAGCAAACTAAGAGAGGATCATACCTTTCTCCTTCTCATTCTCTCGGCAGCGCTTCGCTAGCGCTCCTCCCTCGCCTCCCACTCCTCCTCCCGACCTCTCGACCCTAGTCCTTGGGGTGGTGGTGGTAGTGGAAATCGTAGAGAATGAATGGTAGGGGGATCTATTTATAGGCTCCCAAAAACTACTAACCTTGGTTAGAAAACCATGATTTAGACCTTAACCATGGTTTAGCGGTCCATGGTTATGGCCCATGGTTTTAGCCAAAACTTATCCCAAACTTGGGGCTTAAGTTAGAACAATCTAGAGGATTTTAGATTCGCTAATGATGCTTAATTAACACTAATCGTGATTAACTTTCACTAATCACGATTTAACTTTCACGGGTTGAATGAGACGTGATTTTGCATCCTTCTTCTATTGTAAATACCGGATGGTCGAGTGATCTATATATATAATGACCTTGGAACCGATGAGATGGGATCTGAACTTTTTCAAGGCAAAAACTACCCCTAACAGCTCCTTTTCAGTGACTGTATAATTCTTTTGACCTTCATCGAGCGTTCGACTAGCGTAGTGAATAGTATATGGTATATTATCTTTCGTCTGTCCAAGCACAACATCGATGGCATAATCTGACGCATCTGTCATTATCTCGAATGGTTATATCCAAATTGACGGCTGCAAGACAGGGGCTTGAGTGATAAGTTCTTTCAACTGATTAAAGTCAAGGAGCACACGGTCATCAACAATGAAATCATTCCCCTTACCTAGCAGCTCTGTCAACAGTCTGGACAACTTGTTGAAATCTTTGATAAACCATCGATAGAAAATGACATGGCCCAAGAATGACCTAACTTGTTTTATAGTGGTTAGTGGCTCTAGTTTGGAAATCACCTCCACCTTGGTTGAGTCAACTTCCATACCACGTTTAGATACAATGTGACCCAGCACAGTTCCTTCTGTCACCATGAAGTTGCTCTTCTCCCAAGAGAGCACTAGATTGACTTCACAACATCTCTGAAGAACTCGATATAGATAGTCTAGGCATTGATCAAACGAATCCCTATATATCGAAAAATCATCCATGAAAACCTCAAGAAAGTTGCCCACCATGCCAGTGAAAAATGCAAGCATACACCTATGAAATGTGGTTGGGGCATTACATAGCCCGAATGACATATATGTCTGAAGGCATATGTACCAAATGGACAGATGAACGTGGTTTTCTCTTGATCTTTAGGAGCTATAGCAACTTGATTATATCCGGAATATCCATCCAAGAAGTAGAAGTATTCTTTTGCTGCTAGTCTCTCAAGAATTTGGTCAATGAAAGGTAATGGAAAATGGTCCTTCTTGGTAGCGAGATTGAGTCTTCTGTAGTCTACGCATACTCACCAAGAAATGGTTACTCTAGTCGTGATCTCTTCTCCTTTGTCATTCTTCACAATGGTGATCCCTGATTTCTTCGGTACTACATGTGGAGGGCTCACCCATTTGTTGTCAGAGATGGATTATGATTCCCACATCACACCATTTCTGAATCTCTTTCATAACAATATCCCAAAGGCTCGGATTCAACCTTCTCTGAAATTCATGGGTGCGTTTGTTGTCTTCCTCAAGGAAAATGCGACGCGAGCAAAGGGAAGGATTGATCCCATGGAGATATGAAGTTTTCCAATCAATAGCCTTGCGGCTTCGTTCAAGAACCTCCATTAGATGGGATTCATGGTCCTCGGCCAGATGGGTATTGATGATGACCGGGTACATGTTAAGTTCACCCTCAAGGAAAACATACTTCATATTGGATGGCAGTTGTTTCAGCTCAAGCGGTGTGGGAGCTACTTTGTCGGTGACTTCAGATATCATAACATGTGGTGGTTCTTTCATCTCTCTGGTTTCCACCATGATTTGTTCAGCCTCTTCTTTTAAAGGTTCACAAAAGTTTTCAATAATATCCTCTTCATTGCAGAAATACTCAATGATTTGCTCGTGTCTTGAGGGCACATTATCTCAATAGAAACCTCATCAAGCGACTCAGTAAGAATCTCATCACAATCAACAAGGGGAGATTCGATTGCATTCTCCATTCCTTCCTCGGGATAGAGGAATTCATGGATCTCATTCTCATCCATAAATAAGTTGGTATCTTGAATTTCAGCTAGAAAGTCACAGTCTTCGGAATGGTCGATTACCCGCACACTCGATGTAAAGGTTCCCTTTGTATGTTTTGCATTGGTCACTGTCTCTATCTTGACTTTGTTGTTACTGGAGCCGAATGTAATTTCTCTAGTGCCATAATTCACCACAACATTGGTCGTTCGCAGAAACGACCGACCAAGGATGATGGGGGTAAGGATTAGAGGCATGGAGACGTCCATGCCTAGCACAATAAAATCGGCAAGGAATTACATCCCTTGAACCGTGATGATTACATCATCCAACATGCCCTAGGCCACTTGACAGATTTGTCTGTGAATTGCGTAATCAACTTTGTAGGTTTGAGCAGTCTTAACCCGAATTTAGTGAGTAGTGAAGCTGGAATTAAATTGAAATAAGACCCATTCTCGAGTAAAGTACATTCAAACTCTTGGTTAAACATCTGACAGTGAACAATTGGTGCTCCCTTATTTGGCTTTTTGTCCAGGAGATTGCTGATGGCATTGATGGTGGCCATTGTAAGGATATGCTTCTCGGACTTGTCACTTTTACTTTATGCATTGTGAGGATGATGCCTTCGTATAGTTGTACATGCATCTTCTAATCCCTTCTTCACAACAGACATGCATTCCAGAACTTTCATCAAAGGCATATTCAAGACCAAATTTTGAATAATCTCTACAATGGCAGGATCACACAAAGCATTTTTCAAAATTTTCATGTTTTGTGTTTTTCATTGCTTCAGGGAAAGGAATATTTATAGAATATGAGATTGTATCATTCAAAATTTTGTCCATATCATTGTTTACAAGTAGATGGCAAAATGTGTAAAGTCGTCTACAAGCTGTGGACGAAAAAGTGCAGGCTTGGCTTCGTGTGCTAGCTTTGGTTCCGCCGTATGTGCAAGGTTCTTCAAGACTGATGCTGGTACTATGGCACGTGCGGGCATCTCCAATGTTGGCTGGTCTCCACCGAGTATATTGTTTGTCTTTTTGTATTTTTGTATTTTCTTGATTTTTTATGATTTTTATTCAAGTAGTGTTGCTCCAAAAATGTTGCTCGGTCCTTGTGCTAGCTGGACTAACGATTCCCTATCAAATACAAGAAGCTTTTATTTTGCCGTTGTCGATGGTTGGAGTGTCCTACCACTTCTGAAAGTAAAAACATTCGATAAAATTAAATTAGATTCGCTTGAATCGGGTTGGACATTACAGGCTACCTGCTCCTTGCATCGAAAATTATTCAGGTTCGCCTCAACCTGAGCTAGAATGGGAGTTTTTGCATCTGTCAAATCTTTGATCTTCTAGTTCATCTCAGCCATATTCTTCATCAATTATTCTAAGCAATCAAGGGTCGGGTTAACGGGCACAATCTCATAAGATTCCCTCTGCTGGGGTTTCTGATTCTCGTAAGGCTGGTGAGTCTGTTGCCGGTATCCCTAAGAGGATAGGTGCGGAGGAGGAAGGGAGGAATATTGTGAGTTCTGAGGGTGATATTGAGCAGGTGGCTATTGATAATAAACCTGATTGCGGTACTCGGAATGCTGAGGACCTTGCTGATAGTTCTGCCTCCAGGTATTACTGTGATAAGGAGGTTAATGCTGATGCGAGGGTTGGTAGGGTCTTCCACCCTACTAGTGTTGCTGGTGATAGGGCATGTTGCCCATGTTCTGACCCTGAGAATGTCCCCGAGGACAGGTCAGTTGTGCATTATTATTCCATACACAATTTACTTCCTGGATTTGCGGAGGTGGTGGGAAGAACTGCTCGGTATAGGAAGGATGGGATTCTGGTTGATACACAACCATATCTTTCTAGAACTATGGGGGTTGCTCTTGAACTTGTACGTAGTATAGGTGTTGTATTGGTTGGGGCTACTGTGGACTTGGTTGAGGTGGTTGGATCGATGTTGGCTCCTTCTTCTCAGCGGATGTCTCGGTAGTAGCAGATACAGAGTTGCAAACATTAGCATTCAAAGCACGAACAAGCTGCTCTAGCTGCTGGGAAATCAAATCGAGCTTTTCCAAGCCCTGGATTCTCCTCTTAATTACTGATAGTTTCTCAAGGTCATGTGATCTCTTCTCAATGATATCTACCTTGAACAGGTGGCTCCCAATGATGCTAAGGTTGGAGCTCTCATCCCTGTCTTCGATGTAAGTAGCCATATTTACGGGCTTGTGACTGGTGGGGGGCATCATATAGGCACGTGACGAAGATTGAGCATCCTCTCCTTCAGCCATATCCTCGAAAATGTTACAGACAACATCCTCGTCATTGTTAATATGCGATCCACTACATGCGACATCGACGAGCTTCCGTCTTTCCAGTATAAACCCACCAAAGAAATAAGAAATGTTGCACGAGACTGATCTTCAGGATCTTGTGGCGGGGACACTTTTCCTGCAGATCCTTGAATCTTTCTCATGCTTCATGTATCGTCTTGTGGGGATAACGGCAGAAACTAGAGATGCGAGAACGCATTTGGTTCAAGCGACCGAGAGGGTAAAATTTGTGAAGAAAAGCAAATTTTAATTCCTCCCAGATCATGACTACCTTCCCCAAGTGATCGACCCAATGCAAGGCCTTGTATTGGAGGCTGAAAGGAAAGGCAGTCATCTTGATCACCCTCAACGGGATATTGGGGTAATGAGCGGTGGCATAGATGCGGCAAATTTTTTTAGGTGGATGTATGGTTCCTCTGTAATATTCCCATGGAAAGTATGGAGCAGAGAGATAAAATACGGCTTAACCTCTAAGTAGGCATGAATTTGTGGAATTTTGATCCACTCAATTATACGCCCCCTCTAGGATTGTATGTTTGCTTCAGAGTTGGCTTCGACGATGGTGGTATACAGCCTCTCTTCTCTCGTATCGGGGTCCACCCACGGAAAAGTCATCACCCGCACCTCCTTGGTTGAACTCATTCTCACTGTTTGTTTCTTCATCAATCCTGACATCCCTCTCATCGGCCCTCCTTTTTAATTCATTTAGCATTTCATGGAAGGCAGTCTGGGCTAGGGCTTGATTAGTTAGTTGCTGCTGGAGTGCCTGGATGGATGCGAGTAGCCGGCTAATGACTTCATTTTGTGTAGAGTATAACCCTTTCCCCTGATTGGCTTCTTCATCCGTTTGGGGCTACTATCACTTTCCTCTTCCACCGCCATTTTAAATTCTACTCATATTTCTGGCTCGAGATCGGGTTCTTGGTCTGCACATGGAAGAATACTCCGATTAGTCTTAATTGCAGCACCGGATGTAGAGAATTGTTATGTGTTCAAGGTCAACACAAAACTTTGTTAAGGATGTTGATGTATAAGGAGTGAAATCAATGGCCATCCAAAATGGGTAGAGTTCAGATAAGAGTGATCACGTATTATTGGTGAAGAGAGGGAGTCTAGAGATCAGTTCACGGAGTTCAAACCAGGTTCTCGGGAATCGCCCCGAATTATTGGAGAAGACGAACGTATGGAGTCGATGTGTTTATCAACAGAGTCTCGCCTAAGCTGTCCATGTGTCATCATCTCAAAGGGCAAGAGGAAGATCGATGTAGATGAAGGATACAGAGGTCAAGGAGAAATAAAAGGAGCGTAAAACAGTAGAAATTCTTAAGATGAGCAAGGGTCAATGAGAGGGAGAGAAAAATTTGCGCGAATGCACGAGTTTTTTTATGTTGACCTTAATAAGACTAAATCAATCAGACCTCGAAACTATGGATTCACCAACTCGACCCATGAATCCGTCAAGGTTTGTCAATTATCTTTGTAAATTTTAGTTTTCATTTTCAAGTATTTATCTTTTAACAAATCATTAGAGCGATACACCTATAGAAGAGAGAGTACTACCGGAGAAGTATCATGTACTTGTCATCCTCCTTTGTAACATGTAGTCTGCACTTTTTGAGATCCTTATAATCCTTCTTCGATCCGTACTCATCCAAAGAAATAGAGGGAGGAAGCTGATAGGTGAAACCATTACTTCGGGCCTTGCTCGCAACGAAATCACCCATGAGCGTGCAAGGACCTACTCGGACACAAGATAATGAGACAGACACCCTCGTGAAGGCATGGCTTAAGCTCAATACTTCGGATAAGGTCAATGCGCTACACAATATTGAACATCATCGTTGACCAAGACTTACTCGTCTACATATGATAGAAGTACCAATACTTAGGAAATCTAGGTGATACAAAAGGCAGTCACAGACTGGGTTTTGGGCTCTATTCCTTACGATAACGCTCTCTCACATGGAAGGAGACCTTCCAATGTAACCTGAAAACGGATTTGCTCACCTAAGGTAATGAGTCTAATTAATCAATTTTATTTATGTCAAGTATTTTTAGCAGTCTCTTTTTTAATTTTTGTGTTATCACTTGCTTTGAGTAAATTCAATACAAGTACCTAACATTTTTGTATTTTCTTTGATTCCTATGTGATCCAAAATAGAGGGAGATAGCAGAAAAGTAATGCAAGACAACACTAAGATGGAAATCTCATCTTAGTTCCTAAATGATGAATGCTCAGTTAGAAGACTTACAGTGCTTTCATCTCTCTCCATGTGGGATGCAAAACAGAAATTTGTAAACCTATACTATATGTTGGTATGCACGTGGAAATCGTCCTAAGTAGGCAATTACTACACGTGAAGAACCAAATGCTAAATACTAAGAATAAAACCTAGAGTCCGATCTTGGAGCCTCCTCGGTGCCGACCACAATGGGTCCTGCAAGCGTTGTATGGAGTGCTCTTACGACACGTGGTTTCAAGACCAGGTATTCAACAATTAAGTATACTAAGTCAAAACGCGAAGACTATAGGTGCATGCAAAATATTTAGGTGTATGTCTTAGGTTACACGCTCAAGCAACCGTAAAGACTAAGGGATCATTCCACAAAACAAATAGAAAAAAGGCGGAAAGCACAAAACTTCAGGAAACAAAGCAAAAGAAGGCGATGAAATCCCGGTAAAATCCGGCGAGCCCCTAAGTGAACAAACACCAGGGAATTGGGCCTGAATGTACAAGTCCAATGTACATGTATTATTACAAATTAATAATTCAAAATAAGAGCCGCTCTCTCATAAGAAAAAATAAAATGCCTAAGTTATTATACTCTCTCTAGAGCCTCCTGCTCTCTTCTAATGGTTAGGTTAGAATAGCCGGCTTCTCGTCCCAAGGATGCATAAAATCACCTAAGAGATCCTCCTTGGTCTGCGGTCACTCGCAAGAAGACAAAAGAAAAGATGCTAGACAGTTCAAAATTAATAATCAAATAGAAAGTGTTGAGAATATGAACAAATGAGATATTTATTCCATAGAGCTAGGGTCTCTTATATAGAGAGAAAACCCTAGAGAGTACAAGTGTTACAGATCCCAAAGTGTCACAGGAGGTTACGGAACTCGAAGGGTCACAAAGGGTTGTCGAACCCGAAGGGTCACGAGGGTTTACAGAACCCGAAGGGTCACATGCATAAATCTAAATACAATAACTCTAACACTCCCCCTCAAGCTGGAGCTGAGAAAGCTGCAGCTTGTAACAAAAAGAAAAAGTATACATCACATCTTCACACGATGCACCATAAGAACATATGTCCGCTGTTGGTAGAAGACCTAACTTAAGGATGGGTATGTGGCTTTCAGGTCACTAGAACGTATCTCTACCATGCATGTAGATTCATTGTGATATCAGGTCACCGAAACGTATCTCTATTGTGCCTGTAGGTCACCGGAACATATCTCTGTCGTGGAGAAGAATCACTATAGAAGAAGTCCAGCGCGGAGTAGTAGTTGGGTTGTAAAAGAAGAAGTCGATGCTTGGTGAAGACGGATGATCTGAGTAGTAGTATGGAGTGTCAGTGTACCAGTCATGGTAGGACAACAGACGTCCTGAAGAATCATCTCTGACTCCCCCTTTCTCCCATACTTATAAAATAAAGAGTATGTAACATCAAGTTTGGAGAAACATGTGGCTATGAAGCAGTGGCCGTAGGAGGGGGGGCTCTAGGCGGTGTCAATAATGCAGGAGGTACGGCTGCAGATGCTAGAGCCTCAGGCAACATGCTTTAGGTGCCATTGGAGGTGGTAGCTGGTGTTGTTGGGGACTCGTACTACCTTGCCGAGACCATCAAATCCACAAGCGACGTAGGAGGTCCAGCCCTCTCTCCTTGTCGACGGAGAGAGGGCTGGTGGCGATGACGGATTTTAGGTATTGGGCTCTGGTCTAGGATCGTCACTCTGATACCATGTTGAGAAGATGAACAAATGAGATATTTATTCCATAGAGCTAGGGTCTCTTATATAGAGAGAAAACCTTAGAGAGTACAAGTGTTACGAAAACCAAAGGGTCACAACAGTTTATGGAACTCGAAGGGTCACAAAGGGTTGTGGAAACCGAAGGGTCACAAGGGTTTACGAAACCCGAAGGGTCACAGGCATAAATGTAAATATAATAACTATAACATAAAGAAATAAATGCAGGAATGGCCAAGCAATATAAGATACCAAAGCTACTCTACAAATCGCTGCTCCTTGGCAACAACGCCATTTGAAGAGCGGAAAACTCGGAGTCACTAAAATGAGCTGACAAATCAGCTTCACTTGTCGTTGAGGCGAATACTCAAATTTCTTCGCTATTTTAACAATTAACCCACCCAATATATAAGTCAAGCACAATGGTGTGAATCAAAATTTATTATACCCACTAAAGATGCATAGTGACAAGCAAATAGGGATCGAACACAAGAAGTAATGGAAAATCAAGGCACAATATGTCTCTCAACATTTAGCCGAAGTATGTTTTAGTAGGTTTTTAATTTTGTAATTTTTTTAATTTTATTTTATATTTTTGTATTTTATTTTAATTTATATTTTTATATTTTTTCTTTTTAAAATAGGATATGTAAGACTATATACAAGCTAAAGTGATATAAATATAAAAATTAATAAAATAGTCAAAATATAGGAAATTAAATGTTTTTGTATTTTAAATATTTTTTTACTGTTTTTATAACTTTTTTAAGGGATTTCGCTAGTTTTTATGGATTCTAAAAGTGGAAAATATCCCAAATAAGGGATTAAGTAAACGTCAAAATTGAAATGAAGGTTAAAAATATAAAAATATGTCTAGAATTCTTCAAACCAATTTAATCGATATGTAATAATATAAGTAAAATTTTAAAATAAAAACATTATTTTCGGAATTTTTAGGACTTTCTTATCTTTTTATACTGGATTTTGGTGATTTTTGATTTTTTTATATTTCTTTTACTATTTTTAGGGATTTTATTTATGAAGTTGCAAATAAATAAATGAATACAAAATATATATATTTTTTGAAATTTTTCAAAAAGATTTTGTATAGGTATTTTATAAGTCAAACCGAGCCTTTTCGTGCTCTAAAAGGTTTTTATTAAATAATAAAAGTCCTAAGTGCAAAATAAATATGTGATTAGAAGTGTTCAATAAGGAACCTACACATATTTTTTAGTGATTTTTGGAGCACAATAGCTATACTAAATAAATAGAGAAAGCACATAAAAAATACAAATGATAGCAAGAGAATATATGTAAATAAAATAAAGTCCAGGGCCTTGCTGCAATTTTCAAAAAAATATAACTAGAATAAAAATTTACTGTGCCAAAATGGAATAAAAAAACTCCCAAGGGCCCACTACAAAATCGCCACCTCACGTGGGACGACATGTGAGGTGACGTGGACTAGATTGAAATGCAAATAAAATAAGAACGATGGTCTTTTGCAAATATTACAAATTTAATACAAAGATAGAGGAATGTCTAAATATTAATTATTAAATACAAAAGATGGTCGGGTTAAAAGTGCAAAATACCTAGCGCTTTACGGGAGTGGATGATTGAGATCAGGTCACTTAAACATATGGCATCCTCTCACGTGTTGATGACATTTCGATCACAAATGGCCGAGATTAGATCTCCTGGAGATGATCAGACGGTGGAGCCTCGAGGGAATCAGACGCTCGTTGCTCGCCTGGAAGAACGGGGGGAGATCAAACAGTTCTAGATTGCGGTGAATGAATGCACGAAGAACTTGTGCCTGGGGACTTTCGATATGCAACATCTCCTTGATTAGAGCATCATATTCTCATTTGATGATCCCAATAGCCTCCCAGGGTACTCCCACGTCGATTTGATGCTTCAAAATTCCCCAAGGGGCTCCAGTGATGGCCAGCGATGGAGTAAACCTGGGAGGTGCTCCTACAGCTTCGGCAAGCCTCGATGAGGCTCCTTTCTTGTTCTATCTTGCAGGGGCACCTTAGGTGCAAAAAGGTGGAGCCAAGGAGGGCTTCCAGTAACGAAATGCATGGAGGGAGCGTGTTCTGGTGATCCTCCAATGAGCGATGGAGATGGAGGATCAGATCTCTCGCGCAGTGCGTGCAAGAGGGGGATGAGGGTGCATCATACGCAGCCGAAGGGGGAGGTGATGATGGTGAAGGATGGGGCAGAGCGGGTCTGGA
This sequence comes from Ottelia alismoides, assembly GCA_037367405.1. Lineage (NCBI taxonomy): Eukaryota > Viridiplantae > Streptophyta > Magnoliopsida > Alismatales > Hydrocharitaceae > Ottelia > Ottelia alismoides. Next base: position 395,264 of record JAZKJV010008784.1, on the reverse strand, counting down.
GTGGTCGGTATGTGGTGGCATAGCTGGAGCTCCAACGAGGGGAGGTTTCGATTTTTTTCGGAAGACAACACGAAATTAAATGAAATAAGGTGACTAATTACGCTACTGCTAGGCTAACGGACGAAAAGACAACAGAAATGAGAAGCTACCAGATCTGCACGGTGGTGAGCAAAAGCTCAGAGTGAAGATGTGGCGACGATCCAGACCTACATCGATTCGACACCAAATGGCTCGCTAAGACCTCCTAGGGTTTCCTGCTGTCACCAGGAATGACTAGCTGCTCGAGGTTTTAGGGTTTCTTGGCGGAAGAGGGATCAAAAACTTGAGGAAGGTGACAGAGGGGTATATGCACAAGGCATTCTTCATCAGGACGAAGCAATCGACTCAGGGTTGCCTCGATCAAGATCTGATTTTGGCGTGGAAGAGCATTGATCGTGGCGCCTGTTTGCAGAAGCAATCAATCTAAAAGATCGCAAGGAATGATAATAAAAAATCGGTGAAGATCGGGTCTCGCCTAAAAAAAGCTGGTTTTACACTAGGGATGAGCAGTTGACCTAGGTCAACCAAGGCTGGGCCCTGGTTGGTCCATGGTAGCTGCAAGAAGACAAAGAATAAATAAAATTCATTATAAATTCAAAATAAAATAGTAAATGAATTTATAAATTTATGAATTTTCGATTTCAACATAAAAAAATGTTTATTATTTAATAAGGTATTTTTATATGTTTTTTATTTATTTTATGGACTTATTTATTATAAGTTTACTTTTACTGTCTTATTTATAGTTCTATTCATATATGTTTTAGGTCTTTTAATTTTTATTTTGTAAATTTGATTTTATTATTTGATTCTCTTATTTTCTAAAATTACAAATTATTTTTATATACTTAAATATTTTTATTATATTTTTCTGACATATTGTTTACGCTTAAATAAATATAGGTGTACATTGTATAGGTATATGTATTGTATATTTATCTATATATTTTTGTGCTTTATTTTATTTTAACATTATATTGATGGTTTTATTCTAGTTTTAATATGCACATATGATATAAATAATATTTACAAAATTATAAAAATAATAAAATAATAAACATAATAAAAAAATACATGAAATGATTATTTTATTCAGTTATATTATACAATAGCGGTCCAAAACTTAACTTTCACACCTTAATTCTAAAAAATATGAAACCACCTTCATTAAAATTGCTTATTAGAAGTTATATACAATTAAAGTAAGTTTGATGATTTTGAGTTTTATTTGAGAGATATGTGTCTGTGAAGTTAGGATTTTGGAATCCTATTCAGAGTATAATTTGTATATTGTATATTATTTTTAAAATAAGTCAATTTTTTATTTTTCTATACATTATTATCTACAACTTTCATGTACAAAGTTTCTTTATTTGAAGAATAAGAAATAAAAAATGAAATAGGTGTAAAAAGAATAAATAATGAATTAATAAATGAGACTTTTTATTGTATTATTAGCCTCTATCTCCCCCTATTTTATTCCTTATCGAGCTAGTCATCAGGATGTCTGGGTCTCGGGGTTTAGGATCATAAAATACCTTTGGTATTTTATTCTTTTCCTTTCCTTTCCTTTCCTTTGCTTTTCTTTATTCTATAATTTTGACATTAAAACAATATTTTATACAGTATCAAAGAATGAATGTTAATTTGTGCAAATTAAGGGTATTTACATGCATTAGCTAGGATTTTTAAGCCCAAAATGATAGAATAAAGGTGATGAAATGGATATTGCTCAATTATGGAGATGGAATGAACCTGTCCCTACTCTCCTCTGAAATAGAGGCTAGCCTCTAGAATTATTTAAATTAAGCAATAATGAGTTCTCCTATCAAGTGGGAAGTCATCCAATAGCTCATAGAAGCCAATAGCCATCATCATAAATGTTGTTTTTCTTTCTCAGTGAAGTAGATGCGATCTCCATCCTCATCAACCATCCCATCTTCGACACTTGACATTTGATGTGCCAACACATCGATTTTTATATAATTTCTCGATATTAGTAGTGTTAGAGATTGCAGAAGATTTCTTTCTATTATGTTGTAACCTCATGAGGGCTTTTATATTAACCGAATATTTTATGTGGCAATTTGTTAAGAGAATATTCTATAGAGTATATTATATAGAATACTCTCCTTTGAGACCTCTAGGGTTTAGTCCTATATAAGGACCCCTAGAACTCTTGAATAAACAATGAATCATCTTTTATTATCATCCTTTCACATGGTATCAGAACAACGGTCCTAGGCCGGTGTTCTGACCTAATCACCCATCTGCCATCGCCAGCCCTCCAAGTCCCTCTACAGCTGTGTGCCGCCTCAGGTCTCTACATCTCCTGCCTTAGGCCCGCGCCGCCCTGGATCCCCAGGCCTTGCCAAGTCTTTGGTACATGCGAGGGGGGCCGGGCTGAGCATCGCCAGGATGCTTTAGGACAGCCAGGTACCACCGCCAAGCCGGCCAGGCCCGCCTCATGCCTCCTCGCGCTGCTAGGAACCTCCGCCAATCCTCCCAGGGCCTCCTTACACCCCCAAGCGCCTCCGCCAGGCTCCTTCAGGGCCCCGTTGTGCCACCTTGTGTCGCCCAGCGCTGTTAGGCGTCTCCACTAGATAGACCAGGCCTCCCAACGTCGCTAGGGCCTCCCCTTTACGTCGCCTCGTACCGTTCAGCGCCGCCAGGCACCTCTGCCAAGAAGGTCAGGCCCTACTCACGTGAGGAGGATGACTCCGCCAGGACCCCTCTGGTTGGTGCTTGTATTGATGAGGATTTAAATATTTGATGATAAATGGAGGCAAGATATACTCTCTAGGTACTTTTTCTTGACCTAAGCAGCCACCATGACATCTGACAAGATCAAGCCCATGTATCCTACTTCTTCTTTGCTGGTATAGGGCACTTGTATCAAGTTGAAGGGCTATGAAAATTATGTTCTATGGTCTCGGTCTTTCAAAGTATTTGTTGGTGTCCAGCGCAAGAGCTACGTTCTTACAAAAGTTCCACCTGCGGAAACATATAAGGACTATGAAACTTGGTTTGTTGATAATTGCCATGTTATCACTTGAATGACGAACATTGTCGATCCAAACATTACTGCAAATCTTCTTTACAAAGACACCGCTAAGGCAATGTGGGAAAACCTTGAGCGTACATATTCTCAGAAGATGACTAAGTCTCGTCTGTCAGACATATGAACAAGGATTTGGTCTGCTCCTCAGAGAGAACCAAGTCTTATTGAATACTACAAGCTTCTTACAAGCCCTTTTGAGGAACTCCTTATTTTTCAGCCTGATAAACAAGTAGGAGAACATACCGAATGATAGGTTTACAAATTTCTCTCGGGGTTAAATCTAAAATATAAACCTGTGAAAGATCAGTTCCCGATGGCTAATAATCTACCTACTCTAGAGACAATCTTCGGACGCTTACATGAGCTAGAGGCTCCAATTCAGCACTCTATCTCCCACACCTCTACAGAGACGATAGCCCACTATACCTACTCATGATACAGAGGGTGTCATAACTATCAAGGAGGATGTGGACGTGACTTAGGGTGTGGCGTGGTTGTCAATATGGATGCAGCCGTGACTGTGGACGCAGACGCGATCGTGGACGTGGTCGTGATTCTTCTGCTTGGTATCTAGCATGCGTATACTGTGGACACTGGAATCACCCTTCTAATCGTTGCTGGACAATGTTTGAGATGCAACCTAATGCCAACAGTGCCTATGATGAAGTATCTTATGATGCAACTGCAGATACATCTGTTCAGCAAACCAATGAGGCACAAACCCCATTCACTGCTTCTGAATATGCTCGCCTACGACAACTGTTGCAAGAATATAGTTCTTCTGATAGTAATACTTCTGCGCCTACTGCTAACCTGGCTACTACCTCTGGTACAATAGCAAACTCTATCTCTTCCTCTAATCATGCATGAATTATTGTTCTAGAGCCTCTACCCATTTGACGGGAGAAGGAAGTTCACTAACTCCTCCCAGCCATCTTCCTCTATGAAGATTGTTCGGGTTGCTAATGGGGATCATTCCCTAGTGATTGTTGTTGGTACTGTTAACTTTTCTTCCAAGCTGCATCTAATAGATGTTCATTGTGCCCATGCCTTTCCTCTCAACCTTCTATCAGTACAGAAGCTATGTCGTCAGCTTAACTGTCGTATTTTTGATGAGGTTTGTTGTTATTTTTAAGACATCCAGACGAGGATGATTTTTGGTGGGGGTCATGAGAAGAACGACCTCTATTACCTCGACACCCCTTTTGATTCCAACTTTGCCGATGCGGTCTCCATCTATGAAGATCCTTTTCTATGGCACCTTCGTCTTGGCCACCCTTCTGCTAAAGATCTCTCAATGACATTTCCTAAACTTTCTATGCTGAAGTCCTTTGAGTTTGAAGCATGTCAGTTTGGTAAACATCATCGAGCTTCCTTTCTTGCACGAACTGAGTGTCGTACTCCTTTTGCACTTGTTCACCATGATATCTGGGGACCCTGTCCGGTCTGAAATCTAAGTGTTCATAAATATTTTGTTGTCTTTGTGGATGACTACAATCAATCATCTTGGGTTTTCCTGTTAAAGAAATGTTAAGAAATTAACAATATTGTCAAGAATTTCTTTTACCATGTCAAAAACATCTTCTCCACTACTGTTAAAATATTTTGTTCTGATAATGCATTGGAATTTACAGAAAATGATTTAACATCCTTCTTTGCTTCCCATGGTGCTATCCATCAAACCTCTTGCCCATATACCTCCCAACAGAATGGGGTAGCCGAAAGGAAACTTCGACATCTCCTCGGCATTGCCTGCTCTCTTCTTACCCAAATGAAGGTCCCCAAAACCTATTGGGAAGATGCTATTCTCACTACTGTCCATATTATCAACAAAGTTCCCTCTGTCTCCCTAAATGGCTCCACACCCTTTGCCTTATGTATCCAAATGACTCACCATTTCCTCTACCTCTGTGAATTTTTGGATGCACCGCCTTTGTTCACAACTTTCATACTGCAGACAAATTATCGTCACATGCAATTAAATATGTTTTTCTGGGTTATTCCCAAACAGAGAAAGGGTATAGATGCCATGATCCTAGTAGTAAACACTATTATATATCAGCTAATGTCACGTTTTTTGAACAAACTCTCTTTTTCAATCAAGATGTGTCTGACATATCATTAGAATTTCCTCCTCCACCAATTGTGTATAAAATAAAACATGTGTCCCCTCTTGTTCATGTTCCTCTACCTGTTCTTTTGTTGCAGGAAAATATGCCATCTTCAAGTGCCCCCACCAACACTACCCTGGATGATCCTCAGGATCTTCCCATTGCCCTACACAGAACAAAGAGGCAATGCACTATTCATCCTATGTCTAATTTCATGTCCACTGATAGCCTATCATGTTTTGATAAAAGATATGTAGATGCTCTTATGACAATATCTATTCCAAGAGACTATCATAGTGCATTACAGGACCACGGGTGGCGACAAGCTATGAATGATGAAATGGATGCTCTCAATTCCAGAGGAACATGGGATCTAGTTCAGTGTCCTCAAGGTGTCAGGCATGTTGCTTGCAGATAGGTCTTTACTACGAAACATTCTCCAGATGGTTCTATTGACAGACTGAAAGCAAGACTTGTGGCAAAAGGCTTTACACATACATATTTTGTTGATTACTTCAAGACTTTTTCACTTGTTGCCAGGATGGGGTCTATTCGCACTATTTTTCAACTGGATGTCAAGAATGCATTTGTATATGGTGATCTTGAGGAAGAGGTTTACATGATTCAACCCTCAGGTTACGAAGTCGAGGGGGAGTATGTTTGCCGACTTCGTAAAAGAAAGTTACGGTCAAAGTTCGAGGGCATGGTTTGGCAGACTTAGTTCAGAGACACTCTGGGCTTTCAAAGAACTACATCTGACCAACGATCAACATGTACTGTCATACTAGATGTATATATGGATGACATAGTTGTTGCAAGTGACGGTGATAAAGGAGTGCTAGAATTGAAGACTTTTCCGCAAAAGGTTTTTGTCACCAAGGATCTGGGGCAACTTCGTTATTTTCTGGGTATAAAAGTCTTACGCACCAAGAAGGGATTCATATGTCACAAAGAAAGTACTGCTTATATATACTTACTGAAGCAGGACTACTTAGGAGTAATCCCTCTGGCATACCTGCAGAACCAAAGAAATATTCTACACCACATGATCATGCCTTTGAAGATACTACAAGATGCAGAAGCCTGGTTGGCAAACTTCTGTACCTTACTATTACTAGGCCAGACATATCATATGTTGTGAACAGAGCTAGCCAATACATGGAGAAACCATGCTATAGCCACTGGCAAGATGTTCTTCAGATCCTTTGCTACCTGAAGGAATCCCCTGGACGTGGTCTATTCTATGGGGCAAATGGATATACTAAGGTTGCTGCTTATGCTGATGCTGATTATGCAAGCTCACTTGAGGGTCGTCATTCTACGACGGGCTATGCGATGATGGTAGGAGGTAACCTTGTTAGTTGGAGGAGCAAGAAGCAGGCGGTGGTTTCCCGATCCAGTGCAGAGCCAGAATATAGGGCAATGGCCCAAGCCACATGCGAAATTATCTGGTTACTGTCTCTTTTGCAAGAACTTAATATTGCTATCACTGCTCCTGTTCCTCTGTACTGTGATAACAAATCTGCCACTTATAGTGTTCCATGAGAGAACCAAACACATTGAGTTCGACTGTCATTTTGTTCATGATGTTGTACGAGAAGGCAAGATTTCTACACCACATATCTCAACAGGCCTTCAGCTTGCACATATATTCACAAAGGCCTTATTAAAGAAGCGCCTTTCCTGGATATCTTCCAAGTTGAGCATGATCGATGGATATGCTCCAACTTGAGGGGGAGTGTTAGAGATTGTAGAAGATTTCTTTCTATTATTGTGTAACCCCACGAGGGCTTTTATGTTAATAGAATATTCTATGTGGCTATTTGTTAAGAGAATATTCTATAGAGCATATTCTATAGAATATTCTCCTTTGAGCCCTCTAGGGTTTAGTCCTATATAAGGACCCCTAGACCTCTTGAATAAACAATGGATCATCTTTTCTTATCATCCTTTCACAAGTAGATATTAAAATAGCTTACGGGGGGTTATCTTGTAGATATCGAGAAATTGTTGCTCCCATGTCAACATGTGGCTCGCACCTCTGCCGCTAGAAAAAAGCGAGAAGTGGAGAGTTGGCGGCCCGCATCACTCCACCACAAAAGGGACGAGAAGCAAAGAGTTGGTTACAATTGTTTTATATAGTTTGAATTTGAGAAGCTTTATATAGCGTGAATGATCCCAGGGTCGGGAGTTTTGGCTAGTACCAAGGGGGTGAAATAGGTGGTCAAATCCAAGCATCAACTCTCTTGACTTTAAATATCTGACTTTAAATATCAACGACTTCTTGAGCGAGGATCAATTGATCAGTTTTTGTTGATATTTCATCGACTATTTATATAAATCAACCTTGCTAACTTGACGATGATAAGATGAACTGATATACTCAATAAATATGAATTACATGAAATTTAGATAACGTTCAAAATAAACAGAGTAACAAGTGAACAATCACATATAAATTAGGAAATTGAAATGTATTTTCGTTCATGTCAAATGTAACTTATTATTACAAGCTCAGAATGAATGAAAATGTGTGAAAACAAAAGAAGTACTACAAATTGCACCCTAGTTATTATAGGTTTACTTGACACTGTAAAACTATAGTTCTATAATATTATGATGATATTGCTTAATCATACTTGTTGGTTTAAAAAAGAAGCAACACGAGAGAAATCTCAAAATTATGTCATTGATATGTAGTAATTATATGGAAGTCAATAAAAGAGATAACTGCATGGTTTATTTATTTATACAATATCTTACATTCCAACCACTTATTTTATATAAAATTCTCTTTTATGTAGGTTGGTTTCATAAGGGGAAGATTGAATGTCAAGCCATAAATAAGAACCTCATTCCTAGCTTAAGCTCTCAAAGTCCACTCAGCATAAACCATAGACAAACCCTCTTCCTATTTAGGCAAAATCATAGACCACAACCCTAACTTATCGTAAAAAACCTAACCCTACACTTGTCAGAACTTATCAAAACCCTTCTGCAAAACCCTAACCAAGAAAATTCAGTAACCTCAACCTAAGTTAGGAGACTAAACACTCAACCTAACCCAAATCCGAACCTTAAATCAATCTCGAACCTAAGTCACTGTACTCTCGACATAGTTTTAACATCAAAACCTAACCCTAGTTAGGATACATCCAGTGCACAGAGACCCGTGATGAAAACCTTCAATCCTATATAAAACTCCATCTAACTAGAATTAAACTTAAACTAAACATAAATTCATATGTTTGGTCTTTCAAAATCCGATCTGAACAATGTTAACCCTACCAACAATCTAGCTAGTCAACTAATCACTAAAACCAAGATATGAACCCAAGGCAAAATCATCTTTAAATAAAACTTTACCCTAACACCTTTGATCATTCAAAAATCACAACGAATAACTTTTAATCACCCCTCCCCCCGCATGCTAAAAAAACTCGGACAAACCTAGGCTTAACCCGCGAATAGGAATTGTGAATGAATTAATCAACTCAATCCCATTTGAGCCTAGACCAATACTTTGAACAATCATAAAGTGAGTTTTTTAACCCATCTCATGTTAAAATGAACTAAGACCAAACCAAGTTGAATCATCCCAGACTGAATGGATCAGCTTTCGTTTACTAGTGACTAAATATGCCACTTTAGGGTCATTGGATCATTTGATCCAATAGTGAAACTATTCATTTCATCCGTTTTACCTCTATTTTAAACCCACCTTGATGGTAAATCGAAATATCTGATGAAATTTCCCATGTCATTTACGAAGTAACACTTTGTGGAAGCACATTATCCATCTGATTACCATCTATGCATCTCAATCGCTTGATCAAATCATCTATACATTCAATCGCTTGATCTAATCACCTACATCAGGTTTTAATCCAATGCCTCCAAGGCTCATAATAAGGGTGCTATGTAATATAACAATGGTTATGGGATCATCATCCAAAAGTTGTTTCTCTCTTCTCCTAAAAGCCTTTGAATCTCATTGTGTGGGTCCTCACAAAGCAATATTTCATAGTAAGCTTGAGACACCATATCCATAAGCCTTACCCATTGTATGTATATGATCCTCTGCATGTTATGCTTTAACATTCATGGAAGCACCTGCACCTTTGCACATCATCACCTCTCCCTTTCTCTCTTGATTGTTGAACCCACATTTAGTTGCTGAGTAGCATACATAAATGGACATGATACATTGTAAACATTCATAACACAAAGACACGTACCATTTCCCTCACCAACATCCTCTTCAGAGAACATAGCATTATGAATATACCCCAAAATTAAGCAATAAATCAAAAAATATCTTCCATAAAAGCGCAAAGAAAGATGAGACCTTCCCTCAACCTTCCTAGATGATGTGAAGAGTCAGATGTCCTAAAGTTCATCATATATATACGCGGGGGATTCTTCTTCTATAAGATCTGTTGCGGATGATATAGCAGCTCCTAGTCCGACAACTAGAGCTAGGGCAGGCGCGAATCGCTCGAATACAGAGATTGGCCAAGAGCTGACCAAGCGAGAGGACCGCTGACTCCTTTTGTTCTAATTCCCGGTCCCGCTCAGTCAAGTCAATCGACAAGAGCAATCGCAGCAACTCCAGTTTCAGTGCCGATTTCCTCTTTCTACATCAATTTCTTCTTCCATAGCTATAGCAACTCTGATTCCTTCAACATAAGTTTCCAAAGCAAAGCTCCATTTGTCCGAAAGTGAGAAATAGAAGAACCTCTTTCCTAGACAACTATTACTATATTTGATTTTCGACTTAGAGAAAACAAGGGTCGAAGTTCAAGCGGAACTGAGACGTCAAACCTCAGGGACTATGTTTCCAATTCATTAAGTTTAGGGTTGTGAGACGTACTTATGTGGCTCTAATTCAAATAGATGTCCCATGACTGTTCATGGAAGGTCGAATCAATATCGATATCGTACCGATATGATATTTCGATGATATATCAGCGATATATTACCGAAATATCGCCCATATCGACACACTTTTGTGAAGGAAATGGCTGAAAAGAAGGATATATCGCCATATCAATACCAATATCAGTCTCATCTCGATATCTATATATCGACGATATATCGCCGATATATCGCGATATTTCCTTCCATGATTCAGGTACCATGTATTTGACTTCATGTTCTGTTCGCATTACTCAAAGTGTATGTTCTCGCTAATCCATGGATCGCTCATGCAGATGACATCTACATAAGCAATTGAAAGGATGTCTAACATAGAATCCATCTTTATAAAGGATCTATTATGCCCTTCGAATCTTTACTTGACAATACCTTGTAACTACTACATTTTGTTATACATTTATTGTAGGTTTGCTGCATACAAATTTCAGAAGAAAGAAAGACTTCTTATGACTCTTTCAGACAAGATTATAGCACTCAAAGGTCCCATAACTTCTATTGCAAGTATTCTAAAAGCATGTAAAATTATCATGACTCTGATTTCGAGTCATCATACACTCTCCTTTATTGGATCTACTTACTCAATAATACTTTATCCAATAATAACAACTAATATTCACAAACATACTGCAATAAAATTTCTATAGAGAAAGTATCTCAGTTTTCCATCACAAAATAAAGCTTACATAGCAAACTGCCCCACTATATTCTTTTACATGTACATCAAGTTGAAAGATGAGAACATAAAAGAACTATTAACTACCTTAGAGTAGAAACAATTACTATTGGTTGGTTGTCTACTTAAAGTCCAGGCGATGGCTCACCATTGTTGTTGGGTTTATAATAATGATAGGGTCATGATAGCCAATGATAAGTAATGGCGAAGAGAAAAGTAAACCAATAATGTAGTTTAGCAAAACTTATCATATCAAAAAATATAATTTCTTCTAATTAGATTGAGTCATATTCCTTCTATTCCATGTCGGGGTAGGTCTAGGTGATATACCTCACCTCTCATAGATTCCGAATGTATGGACACTTTGGGATTGGATGTTGCATTGATATGTTGATATTATGCTGTCTCATGTAGCCTCAATTAATCCTCCAATATGGCGATTTTCTTTTATTTCATTATTCAAGGTTTCAAACCCTCAGCATGACAAACAATAGAGCACATCGGCCTTGAGGACCCGATAGCTTAACCCACATGCTAATGTTTTATCAAATGTACTAGTGGCTTTAAATACATACTATCATGATCCAACAACTATTAAAACACCCGTGCATCCACATGACATAACCACATCTTCAATCAATCAATCCATTGAATGACATTTGAATACCATATAATGCAAATAATTTATTATGCGTACTCAATATTTCATGCAATTGTGTACCACCTAGGTCATGCCTGCTATGTGGATGCTCTTCTGAACAATACAAGTTGCATGACTGACCTATAGTATCTACTCCAAGGCATCCTTATCATAAAAGATAGCATAAAAATCATAATTAGATTAATTTTCACCTAAACAGTACTGCCCATAAATAATAATAGCGACAAAGGTAATTTATTACCCCAACTCATTGTGGAAATTATTTTAATGTGAATCATGAAGCAAGCATGTGAACGCTCCATACTAACAACACAATAAATACTAATTTTATCTAATTTAACTTGAAAATCCAACAATAAAGTAATATTTCATTACCTCACCATGTTAACTTCCTAGTGGTATCAATTTATCTTGATTCTTGTTCGACTACTTAACAGATCCTAAAATGACTCAATTCTATCGAGTGAAGAACATGAAGAATGCAAAGAAAGTGAAGAACAAATGAAGAAGGCAAAGAACATAAATAACAAACAAAGTACGTGAAGAATAGGAAGAATGAATGAAGAACATAAAGAACATGAATTCTCTCATAATTTTGGTGAGTTTCCCCTTTATATCAATTGATATTTTAGGAAACCGAGAAAGTTTTCCCTTGCATGAAAGATATTTCAGATAAAAGTTCAGCAAAGTTTTTCCTTATAGAAAAATCGTAAGAAAATATGTTTTCGAAGGAGTGAATCAAAAAGTGAATTAAAAGACCTACTTACCTCCTTACCGAAGCCGTTGAGGAGAGTAGTATACTATCTTTCTTCTCCACTTCTTTCCAGCAAAGCTTCGCTCGCACTTCCTTTCTTCCTGTCTCCCCTTTTCTCAACCTTCCAACCCTATCCCATGGTGGTGGCAGATGGAATGGAATCATAGAGAATGAAGCAGAGGGGAGGGGGTATTTATAGGCCTCAAGTTTGCCTATGTGTCCTCCTAATCAACATCCAGTCACCTTGCTTGACGAATCATTATTCATCTACTGCATAGTAAGGTCCCAATCAGTTGTCTCGTCATCATTAAAACCATGGCCTTTCTAGGCCATGTTTTTGCTCATGCTTATCATGAAGGCCATAGTTTCTCTACCTTCATTAGAAGTAATAGCAATTAATTAGCATCAATCATGATTAATTATTCTTAACCGTTGTTAATATCTACAAATTCCTATTAACATTCTTTAACCATGATTAGTAAGCTTAATGATCATTTGTACCCTTAATTAGGATTTATTAGTACTAATGATGCTAATTGAGAGCTTATGACAACTTAACCATTGTAAACTACTTTTGCTGTCAAATTCGTAACAATTAAAAATGGCCTCCGATTTTGGCAAAATAAGTTCCATTGGATTCATCTCAATGGGCCGAATTTAATATCCATACATAGGATATGAAGAAGTTAATTTTTAAGGCTTTACAATTATAAAAACTTGAAAGAAAGCTCGTCCTCGAGACTTAGAATGGAAGCATAAAAACCTTAAAGAGGATGGAATTCATAAAAACTTTAAAGAGAATGAATTCAATTTCATTTAAAGTTAAGTGTATAAAAATAAATACATATTATATATATACATATTATTATTACACAAATATATATGGATACTTCTCTCTCATATCTGCCTTGAGTTTCCTTATAGCTTCTTCAAAATATTGGTTTCGCCATAACACTTTGGCAAAAGGTATCTCTTTATTTTCAATCCGTGTCTAATATTTACACATAACTTTCTAGGTATGTTAAGTTTGGCTTAACTTGTATATCATTATAACTTATAAATTGCCCTAGATCCCTGACATACTTCTTCAGATTTGATACATGAAAAATACTATGCATTCTAGAAAGATGAGGAGGAAGTACAAGTTTATATACAACTTTAACAACCTGATGGATAATTTCAAAGAGATCAACAAAGCTAGGTGCTAACTTTCCTCGCAAGCCAAATCTTTGTACTCCCTTAATATCACCCACCTCAAACTTAACGTCTCTGTGTCTAGTATCACTATAACTTTTCTGGTGGCCATGGGAAGTTATCAATATTATTCGAGCAAGCTCCACAGCTTCTCGTGTCTCCTTATTTCTGCCTAAGTCATAGACTTTCTTTATCCAACCTCTATCCAGCATAAGGGAGTGATATGCATACGCCTATATAGTGCCTCAACAGGTGCCATAACAATAGTGACATGATAACTATTATTATATGTGAATTCTACAAGTGGCTAATGCTTAATCCATGATCCTTTCCTTTATGAGGCACATGCTCGCAAGATTATCTTCTAAGATCTGAATGGTATGCTCTGATTGACCATCTGTCTGAGGGTGATATGCGCAACTCAAAGAAAGCTATGTGTCTAATGCTTTCACGAAATTATCCCAATAGTATGAGGTAATTTTTGAATCTCAATCAGAAATTACCACTTTTGGAATAACGTAAGATGTATTACATGGTTAATGTATAGTTCAACAAGTTGATCTGGTGTAGTTAATAAAATAATTGCAATATAAATGTACCACCTTGGATCATCCAAATACTATCTTTACCACTTGTGGTTGGTGGCAAACTGGTGATGAAGTTCATAGAAATACTTTTCTATTTTCATTTAGGGATAAGAAGGGACTGCAATAATCTTGGTGTCATTGATGAGAAGCCTTTACCTGTTGCCAAGTAAAGCAAGAGTTCACAGACTCAACAACATCATTCCATCATTCTTCACTCCGAGCCACCAAAAGTATCAATGAAGATCTTTATATATCTTTATAATTTATATGTGGATCGATAATTTTGAACAGGGTGCTTCTCTCATAATGTCTCTCCTTAATTTAGGCGTGGCAGGTACACAAACTCTATGATAGTTATACTATAAACTGTCATGTATATAAAGTCCATCGATTTTGTTTCTTTATACTTTTTCTCTTAAGTATTTTAAAAGTTGAATTATTTTAAAAGTTGAATTATTGTATCTGTACCGTTATCGAAAGCTTGCCATTCACTTAATGTAGATAGCACACCCCAAAATTGGATTGATGCCACTGTGCCTTGGGAATAAGTTCTACTAAAGGCGACTGCTACCACATTTCCCTTACTCGGTGGTAAGAGAATGTGTGATCATAGTCCTTTAATATCTCTTGCCATAGTCTTTGTCTCATGTTTAGCTCTTCTTAGTCAAATGTGTATTTTAAACTCTTATATCAAAAGTGATGCCATAAAGGTAGTGTCTCCATTTTTTCAAAGTAAAGACAACTAGAGCAAATTCAAGGTCATGAGTTGGATAGTTACGCTCATGTGTCTTCAATATCCGTTATGCATATACCGCTACCTTTCCATGTTGCATGAGCATTGCCCCAAGTCCTTCCTTATATGCATCAACGTATACAGTGAAGCCTTAAGTGTCAGAGGATAAAGTAAGGATAAGTACAATGGTTAAATGTTCTTTCAGTGTCTCAAATCTAATTTCACAAGTACCAGACCATACAAATGGTACCTCTTTCTGAGTTAACCTATTTAAAGGCAAGTCTATTCGTGAAAAGCCTTTCACGAACCTTAATACTGACTAGCCCCAAAAAAGATCGTATTTATGTTACGATCTTCAGACGCTCTCAACTCATCACCACACTAAACTTTGCAAGATCAACAGAGCTGGCATATACCCGCCCCAAAAATGACATGGCCTAGATAATTACTTCGGTCAACCAAAAATCACACTTGCGGTACTTGGTATATAAGTTATTCTTCCTCGGTGTCTCAAGTGTCTAACGGAGATGTTGTTCTTGTTGTTGCTTGTTTTAGAATAGATGAGTACATCATCAATAAATACTATCATAAAGTAGCATAGGAACTGATTAAATGTTTTATTCATCAGATCCATAAAGGCTACTGGTGCATTTGTCAGTCCAAAAAGCATGACTAAGGAGTCGCAATTTCTGTAGTTCGAAAGGTTATTTTAGGAATATCTGAGTTTCTAATTCTTAACTGATGATATCCAAATCTTAAATAAATCTTCAAGTATATAGTGGAACCTATTAAGAGGTCATCCATTCATGGAAAAGGATAGTGGTTCTTTATTGTGCTTTTATTTAACTGTCGATAATCAATGTATAGTCATAATGAACCATCTTTCTTTCGCACAAAAAGCACAGGCGCACCTCTTGGTGAAGTACTCAGACGAATGAATCCTTTATCTAGGAGTTCGTGTAGTTCACCTTTATTTCACATAACTTGGATGATGTCATACGATTTGGTGGAATAGAGAATAGTTGAGTATCATGTACAGAAGTGATTTCAAATTCAGTCTCTCACTTAGGTGGTAATCTAGGTTGTTCACTTAGAAAAACATCAGGAAATTCATACACTATAAGCACATATTCTATCATTTGCCATGTTTTGTGGTGGTAGAAACACATGCTAAATAGCTTTAGCACCCGTGCAACATTAATCGTTGTGTGTGGAAACCATAGAAGTACAACCAACTCTTTGACTTTCCTTCTAACCTGAGTCCGACCTATGCTTCCACTACACTCCTTTCATCTCTAAACAACCATTGCTTAAGACAAAGAATCTCTTATGTTGAATTCAAAAGATTTCAATATAAGAGTATTTTGACATTTATACATGCTTCATTTAGTTCATACAATATGAATATTATGAAGTTTCAAGAATGACTTGAGTATAGACATTAGAATGATGACACTCATCATAACTACATACATCTTAACTCTCAAAGACTTAGGTTCAGGTAGGTACTCAAACATTTTAAGTACATCATCTCCTATAGGTACCATTCTGCATGATGCAGTGAACCATATCATTCATGATTAAATGCCAAGAGCACATGACAATTGCTATCATCATCGACATGTCACTTTCAAAGCACATTCGATGAAAGATCAAGACTATAGAGACATACAAACCCTATGGTTGTAGACTAATGGTCTATTTAATTGTCATTCCTCATTATTACGAGGAAACTTGCACATTACAATCACATACATTATGTGTCCAACTGCAAGTACAATATCTTGATCATGGATCCAATCCATGATATTTTACTGGTTATTATTGAGTATAGTACTGATTGGGTTTAATGAGGATTGTCTGAAATAAGAAAATTGCATAAATACACACACACACACACATTTTACCTTGATTTAGGAATTTTATACCAAAGTTGTATTACCTTGTCAACACCGAATGTTCATTCCCTTAATCACTTTCAATGTAAGAGATATACTTACCACTATATCTCAAGCAAGATCTGAGATCTTTTTTCTTATCTTTGTCACATCCCAATAATATGAGAACTTGCAACTCAGATAAAAAGAAGCGGGAACACATTCGGCCTTACAAGTCCAACTTGCATTCTCAATTCGATCTTTAATAAATGGGCCCACCACACCTAAGGTGATGTTGACCCATCATTAATTGAACCAACCGTCAACAGGAATACAACTCACTATGCACAATCCAATATGGCCCCAATAATATGAGGACTCCATATTGGGATCACTACGCATACGTCTTTACTCTTTCGAGAAACAAAGAGCCCGATCCAAATGGCTTGTATGCAGGAGCTGTCACTTCGGACATGCATCTCCTACATATAATCTCTGGCGACAGAACCTTTAACCTTGATGGGAGATCATGGATATCACTTATGTGATCCTCCACCTCATATTCAAATTTTAATTAATCATTATGAATCATATTCATTATGATTAATTCTTCCGAGGGAATTACAACTGTATTCATGATAGAGTATTTTAATTTTAATTAATCTAATCATATTAAATTAATGATCTAATTAATATCCAATAAATATTCTTTATTGTTACTTGAAATATGGTATTATCTCAAATACATATTATTTCGAATTTTAATAATCAGAAAAATACATCATGATTTCTCAAGCATTATCCGTTCCCTACCCGCTGTCATGGTCAATACCGAAGGGAGTGGGACATACTGCACACGGTGCAACATGCTACCCTAATGCTCCCCGACTAGACACCATATTGGCCTCGGGAAAAAATAATGCCAAGTCGATCACTTTATACTTGAGATGATAATCGGTTTTTCAACTGAAGTCAAACCATATAATAATAATAATAATCAAATCCATTTTAATTAACATTATAAGGAGATTTGCTAAACAAATCCTCAACCCTATTCAAGCAACTTGTTTGTTGGAAAGTTTATGAAGCAAACAATTTGTGATCTAGATCATATCTAATCGATTATTGGTTAAGGCAATGCCATTTAATGAAATAATTATCATCTTTAAATAATTCAAAAATATTTATCAATAATTATCTCAAGAAATTAAGCACTAATTTCTATAGAAATTAAATGACAACATGGTTCATGATCAAGTATGCAATTTCTAGCAGTGGCCCCTACTTACTAAAATAACATATCTCAATCATTTTAAATCCAAATTAAGCAAAGTAAGTTTGCAAAGTTAGATAATTTAATTTGTAACAGAACTCAAGTGATAATCATGCATTTCTAGGCATTTTAAAACAGTAAATAACTCTTTAATTATGTCATGATTCGCTATCCCCGAAACAATGGATATATGCTCAATAAAATGATCATATCTTGAGTTATCGGATTCAATACCAAATCACGCAAACTCAAATTCTACGGTTTCTTTAATTAATAGGGGAACATTATCCAAGTGATAGTTTCATGTTTAAACACTTTGCACAGGGCCGAAATAATCACAAAACATGGATGCAAAAATTGAAATGCGATAAAAATTTTCACGAAGCCTAACGAGCCAAATCTTCTTAAATTAATGGATCTTATCCAAAACATCTAACCTGGCTCTGATACCAATTGAAGGATATAGGAATATCCTTAAACGCATCATGGAAGCGTGAGGATCGCATCGTATGCGATCGGGAATGAATAGTCGTACTAGTCGCTCGATGTAACAAATTTAAAAAAATTGATGTGATGAAACCACATGATCCAAGAATATTTCTAAGATCGTTTCATCCAAACCAAAAAATGTATTAAGTTTACCTCTTGAAGCGTGGTTGCGATCGAGTCTCTAAATGAAGAGACCTCCTGTCTCAAGTCCAATCCGACGGAGGAGACGCTTGCGAGCGCGTTGATGAGACGCGTGCTCCTCGTAATCCATGTTGATGATCCAAGCGGCGAATCTCCTGATCTCATCACATGAGATCCGAGGTCTTCTTCACGAGCAAGGCACATCGAAGGAGAAGGAGATCTACGAGCAAATACTCCAGCAGCACAACGACGATGTTGCAGCGATGACTACTCTCTCTATTGCCCCATGGTGGACAGCATAAGAGAGAAAGAGGGAGAGAGCATTTGGCGTGTAGAGAGAGAGGGAGAGAGCATATGTCATTGTCGTAAACGTGTAACCTGAAGATCAAGGGGTGTCTCTTCTTATAAAGGGTTTTGGGAGTCCATGGATCTCAATCCATGGGCAACACACAATCAATGGATGAGATTGATTTGTGTTTCTTTCAATGGCCATGATATTGTTGTAAAAAACACAACATCAATTGATTTAATTTAAACTAATATATATTGATAAATAAGTATAAATCAATTCAAAATCAAACCACTTTGACTAGTCTTGGAGATAATGAGGAGATTGACTATATCCCCTAAAGAAGGAGGGACTACTACTCATTTGAGATAGAACGGGTCTATCACCTCAAAATCTCATGAGATCTCATTATCTCATGAGATCTCCAAGATTTACAACAATATTTGTTGTAAATTATTTCATAAAAATAATTCGTAATTATCTTGTGAACATTACAATCATGCCATTGAAAAAATATGAATTACATTCACATCCCAACACAAAATGTAAATTATATTTTCAACTAATCATCCAATGTGAATCCAATTCACATCAATAATTAATTAAAAAGTATAAATCACAATATGCTCTCATTAATATATTATAAGTCATATTTATAATATACTTGAATAATATGGATAGTATTATCCATATTATTCTTATCCGTGATAATTAAATCATATTTAATCATCTTGGATCTCAATTCTCACGTGCTCAAATAATCTGAATCACATTCACATTATTCACATATTTGATAATTAAATCACATTTAATTATCTTAGATAACTCTCCTTATAATATGGATCAAATTCATATTATTCATGATAATTCAATCACATTTAATTATCCATTTTTCTCAATGCTCGGATACATATATAAACGATGAAATTATCCATGAACTCTTTCAAGGATAATACGCTTTCTCCGCGAATACTTGGAGATAAGGACAAGGCAATTGTATTGTTCCAAGTATAGTGACTTAGATATTGAGATCACATCTCAAATCCAGAACTTGCAGACCTCCCATAGATGCTTGATTAAATCAAGAATGCAAATCTAATCTTCTCATTACATCTGAATCACATTCAAATCAATGTCCAACATTTAGATTAAGATCAGATTACTTCTCTATGAGAGGAGTCACTAAAATCCAGGCCTGTTTCATCACTCTCCCGGAATGGAAGCGTCATGGTTATACAATCATTTATGATCACATCACCCTTAGGCATTGCTAATACCTGTGCATCCTACATACTGGAAGACCCAGAATAAATCGAAGTTTTAGATCTCTTTTAGACTGTCTCCTTTAGGGTTTTATCATTAAGTTTCTCATTTGACTATTGGGAGTTGGTATCGATCATATACTTTTCAAAAGCATATATTATACCCAGGTGTTGATCATATACTGTCCAAAAGTATATATCAACCCATAAATTCAGTCAAGCTTCCAAAGCAAGACGATCGTACACGGAATTTGATTCTTCCAAATATCTTATGAGTGAGCTCATGTCTTCCTGTTCAGCAATGAACCTGTATGATCCCTTTGAGAGATCGTATTACTCATATGCCCTTGCATGCACACCAGCGCGCCGGTGTATAGACCTTGGTTAGACCGTCAAGCTATTGGTCTGCTAAATGTACATACTCATACATATAATAATACATCTGTCTCTGGTCAGAGGATGCATGCCCATATCGTGATAGCATACAACATAGGTTTTTGGTTATCTCGATCTCGTTAAGTCAACTCTTTGACCTAACTAATCTAACACCTTTGAATCTCTATTCCCATGCAGAGGACCTGCATCAAGAGGTCGGTCAGATACCAACCAAGTGAGAAAGGATTGTCATCTCCTACTCAGACTGGAGATCCTCTCTTAATAATCATTTGATGATACTTAATGAGTCATCAATCTAACTCTTTAGATATTCATCCAAGCACCAACCTCTATGATTCAATAATTGAATAGACAGTTGTATGATCATCAAGACGGCCATGGTACATAACTCTAATTGTACTAAGGGACCGATTATGCTTATTAGTTATTCTTCATTTTAGATCAGGGAATGATATTCGCAATAACATTTATTGCATATCGCTGTGGGCCCACATGTCCAACATTAAGTACCTTAGAATAGTAACAACTACTATAGGATGGCTGGCTTCTTAAAGTTCAGACGATGGCTCACTGATGTCTGTAGGGTTTCTGGAGGTCATAAGGTAATGATTAACTAGTGCTAACTAACAAAGAAGAGAAAAGTAAACAAGTAGTGTAATTTAGCAAAACTTATTATAATAGAAAGTTTCATTTCTTCTAATCAGAGTAAGTTTTATTCCTTCTATTCCATGTTGGGGATTAGTATATGTGATTACCTCACTTCTCATGGATTCTGAAGTTGTGGACACTTTAGGATTGGAGGTTGCATTGATTTGATGTGCTTATATTGCCATATATCACCTCAACCAATCCTTCAATACTACCCTGACTCTTTTCTTTTATTTCATTATTCAGAGCTCCAAACCCTCAGCCTGACAAATAACGAAGCCCACCATCCTTGAGTACCTGGTAGCTTAATTCACATGCTAACCTTTAATCAAATGTATTAGCAACTTTAAATACATGTTATCGTGACCCAACTGTTTTTAAGCCACCCATGCCTCCATATATCACGACCACATCTTTAGTCAGTCAATCCGCCGAATGGCATGCAAGTATCACACACTGCAAATAATTTATTATGATACTCAACATATCCAAACAATCGTGTAGGACCTAGGTTTGACCTTCTATACATATGCTTTTTTAACAAACCTATGATATCTACTCCAAGCCATTCTTATCGTAAAAGATAATATAAAAATCATAACTATATTCCATTTGTACCATATACATTTTCACCTAATATCAATATAGTACTACACATAAATCATAGCAGTTACAAAAGGTGATTCATTACCCCAATCTTATTGTAGAAATTTATTTAAGTGCAAATCATGAAGCAAACATGTGAATGTTCTTCATACTAATGAAAATAATAAACAATAATTTTATCTCATTAAATTTGAAAACCCAATAATAAGAAGCCTGATTTCATTACCTGAACATGTTAACTTCTTAGTGATGCCAATCTTTCTTGATTCATGTTCAACTAGGGCTTAACAACTCTTGAAACTATTCAATTCCATTTGCAAGTCATAAACATGAAGAATGCGTGAAGAATGTAAAGAACATGAAGAACAAACAAAGAATGCAAAGACCATAAAGAACACAAAGAACGAATGAAGAACACGAAGAGCACGAAGAATGTGAAGAATGCGAAGATTACGAAGAACGAATGAACAACAAAAAGTACAGAAATTCTCTCAAAATTTCAATAGAGTTTCCCCTTATATTAGATGAGATTTCAAGAACATTTTGGCAGAGTTTCCTTTTATATTGGAAAATAATTCAGGGAAAATTTTGGCTTAGTGTCTCTTTATATCTAGGGAAAATCGAAAGAAAACACACGTCTTCGAAGGAATGAATCAAAAAGCGAATTAAATGACCTACTTACATCCTTCCCGAAGCGGTCGAGGAAAGGAGCACACCATCTTCCTTCTCCTCTTCATCTAGGCAGCGCTTTGCTCACGTTTCTTCCCTGCATGTCTCCCCTTCTCTCAAACATCCCAACCCTAGCCCTTAGGTGGCAATGGATGGAATGGAATCCTACATAATAAAGGGGAGGGTAGGAGGTATTTATAAGCCTCTAGGCTGCTTACATGTCATCCTAGTCAACGTCTAGTCACCATTATCGATGATCATCATTCGCCTGTTGTGCAAAATTGTATTGATCAACTGCCTTGTCATTACAAAAGCCATGGGCTATCACGAAGCTCATGGTTTCGCTAATGACGCTTCATAAGAGCTAATCATGATTAGTTGGCACTAATTGTGATTAATTATTCTTAACTACAATTAACATCTGCTAATCCATGATTAACATTCCTTGATCGTGATCAATAAGTATAATGACTATTTGTATCGTTAATCAAGATTTGCTAGTACTAATGATGCTGATTAAGAACTAATGATGGCTTAACCGACGTCAACTCTTTTACTTCAAAATTCATAACAATTCGAAAAAACCTCTGATACTGACGAAACAAGTTTCATTAGATGCATCTTGTCAGTCCGGATCTAATATCTATATATACGGTATGATCCGAAGAAGTTGATTTTTGGGTTTTACAAAAATCTTCCCATAAACAATACTATTGATATTTACAATTCTTTTTCCCATTCTAATTCTATTATGTTCATTTGACAAGCTTCTATGCGCATGCTCCTTATTAATATATACTTTGTTAGCATATACTATAAAAGCAATTATCACAACAATATTCACAAACACGAAATTATGGTATCAATAATGTATCGTTGTGCTGTAGCGCTTGCATATTAGAGGAAGATGCAAACAGTGTTAATTGTAAAGCACACAACCTACTATGTCATTATCGATGATATATTTCTAGAACTTTACATCTTTGTTTATGCTTAACTATTCTCTAACTATTTATTGTCTCCC
Source organism: Ottelia alismoides (assembly GCA_037367405.1). Taxonomy (NCBI): domain Eukaryota; kingdom Viridiplantae; phylum Streptophyta; class Magnoliopsida; order Alismatales; family Hydrocharitaceae; genus Ottelia; species Ottelia alismoides. The sequence goes on along the minus strand of JAZKJV010008784.1, from coordinate 371,839 downwards.
CTCACGGCCTTCACGTATGTCGTTGAACAAATGCTCCAATTGACTATTGTTCCATTGAAGAGTTCATATAATAACATATCATCCTCCTATAATTTATGATTTTTTGAGTCACAAAAAATTCTCTCCTCCTGCATGATAAACCTTTGTCCTGATCTCCTTCTCCTATGGGGTTGGGGTGCGACAACTTTCTAGGAAAAGCGTGGTAGGATGCCTCTTCAATGCTCCCTGGTATGCATTGCCATTGCCTCAAGCAGATGTGAGACCTGGCCAATGGGCCGGGGGCCCGCCCGCCCAACCTGCTCATGGGTCGGGTTTGGGCCAAGAGACTTTAGGAATGGGTCGGCCCGGCCCGGCCCGCTCTTTGGCCCGCCCGTCAACTGGACGGGCCGTGGACATGTGCCATAGAACCCGGCCCGGCCCACACATATAAGAAATTTATTAAAAAATTATTTTGCTGATTGAAATGGCTGAATACTTCTAAGTATCCAATTATAAAACCATAGCAACTTACCAATCTGTTCATGTTCAAGAATCATTGGTAGAAGTTGTCTGATTTCTTTATCATTTGCGGCATGTGACTTCAAGAGTGCATTTTGTTGGAAACAATTTCATCTGCCAATTCTACGAGAATGAGGCAGATTCTAAATTTCATCTTTACTACCAGCTCCGAAAACCAGCCAGCTACTCTACTGTTTAGTAGATTTCACTAAAAGTAAAATTACTTCTAGTTTATTAGTATTAGTGACCTGTCTTTATATTAGAATCTCAAAATTTTACATTATGTGATTATGCAGTGATGAGACAAAGGGTAAAAATCGGAATAGGAGTACGAGAAGGTTGGCAGAGGCGCCGTGAGAAGTTGATGGTGCAGGAGACATGTCGATTTGAATGGCAGAATGCTATTGCAGAAGATTCAAGGAGAGGTTACAACGGTGAAAAGGAGTTGCATTGGGATTCTTATGAAATCTTGGATCAACAATTAAAGGAAGAGTGGCTGGAGAGCGTTGAAAAAAGAAAGGCCATGCCCAGGCCTAAAAATATATGTTTAAAAATCATATTTTAGATACATTTAATATTAAAAATATATGTTTAAAATTCATATTTTAGGTACATTTAATATAATATACTTCAAGTTTTTGTTTTTACGTTGTCAATATTACATCTTATTTTATATTTTAGATGCAAAGTAACACATATTATGGTTATTTGGATTTGGAAAGATTAGATGATGATAAAAAATTTTAATTATCTCCGTAAATTTGATTAAAAATTAATAAAAAATACTTTACATTCGGCTCATGGGTCGGCCCGGCCCGGCCCAGACCTGGGTCGGGCGTGGGTCTTGAAGTATGGCCCATGGACCAGGCCGGGCCGGGCTTTGAACAGGGGGTTTTAGAACCCCAGCCCGCTCGGCCCAGCCCATGGGCCGGCCCGGCCCGCACTTTGGCCAGGTTATGTGCACCACCAACGTATCAATGTAGTTGGGCCATTACCACACCTCACCCAACCCTCTCGTCCATGTCGCCAATGGATGTGGTCCCCGTGCCATGCCGCCTCCACCCCAACGCACGACAATCCCTCCTATTACATCATCACGTCGTTAGCATGAAGAAGGAAGAAGAAATGATGAACCTTACTATGGTTTGAATAAATCATGGTTTGGTTCATCTATTGGATGACCGAATTAGCAGGACACTACTGAATGGTGGAAGAACACAAGAACACAATTGTTTATCACAAAAAAATAGAAGTGCAAGTGTATTTACTACAACTCTGAGAAGAATCGATGTAAAAAGTATTACAACTTACTATATACGAGAGATCGTGGGTAGCATGTATTAGCTCGCACGTGTTTATATTAGTATATTTATTATGCATCTTTTTTATTAAAAAAGTTTAACGTGGTTATCAATTCCCCTATCTACATTTAGGGATGAAAACGGATACGGATATATCCGAATATCCACTTACCGTATTCGAAAATTTATCGGATACGGATATCCGTGTCTGAATATTAATTGAATACGGATCGGATATGGATATAGATTGTAAAAATTGGCATGTTGGAAGGCGATATCTTTATCTAGAGATGGGAAGCTCATTATGTTAAAGCTGCATTATCAGTCATCCCAATATTCTTTTTTTCGACCAGGTTAATGCCAGTGGGGGTAAGAAAGAAAATAGAAAAGCTGATGAGAAGATTCTTCTGGTCGGAAGGGAAGCAACAGAAAACTGGCATGCATCTGGTGGCTTGGGATGAGATTACACAACCTAAGGAGCATGGAGGTTTGGGGGCACGAGACTTGGAAACTATGAACAAAGCTTTGATGTCTAAGTGGGTGTTGCGAGTCTGGGGCCCAAAAGAAGATTTGCCTTTGAGATTACTAAGGAAGATTTACGGGGTGAATGGTTCCCTATCAGCAGTCACGGTTCGTTTTGAGTCACCACTCTGGCTGGGTATGTGCGAAGTGCTTAGGCACATTTCTGAAAGACTATCACCACAGGTAGGAGACGGGAGGGATTTCAGATTCTGGAAGTAAGATTGGATGGGGGAAGGGGCTCTGGAAAGGAGGTTCCCAAGGCTCTTTGCGTTGGCTATCTCGAAGGAAGCAACCTTAAGGGAGTTAGCTGAGAGTGGGGGGTGGAGGATCCCCTTTGCAGCGGTCCTTTCTGATAGAATAAGGGAGGAGTTGGTGAGACTCTTGGATGCGACGTACTTGCCAGGAGACTTCTCTATGAGCAGGGATCATTATGTTTGGACGGGCACTAGATTCACTGTCAAGCATCTTTATGAAGATTTGAGAACTGGTGGCGTGGAGACAGATGATCCAGATATTAGCAAGGACATGAAGATCATTTGATCTTGCAGGTTACCAAGCAGGATCAAAGTTTTTTTGTGGTGTTTGAGGAAAAATAAGTTGTGTGACAAGGTGAGGAGGGCAAAAATCTTGGGAAATCAGGAGGTGAGTTGTGATAGATGCGGAGATCAGATGGAGAACGCAGAACATATTTTTTTCACATGCGAGTCGTCAGCAAAGGTCTGGAGGGAAATGGCTATCCATTGGTTAGATGTGAGCAGCTCGATGAACTTTTGGGAGACAATAAGGAAGGTGGGAGGAAGCTCCACAGACGATGTGTCAAAAGCTTTTGCGGTGCTCTGGGCGATCTGGCTAGCAAGAAACGAGTTCATCTTCAAGAATGCGAATTTCTACTCAGAAAATGTTGTATCTCACTGTAGGGCTTTAATTTGTTTATGGGAGGGTCGATAATTTTTGATGTAGTCTCGAGCTCTATTGACTTAATATAATTCCGTGGTGACTCCCAAATTGGGAGATCACCCTCCTAGTCATAAAAAAAAGGTTGTAAAAATTTTCCGAATACGGATACGAATATGGTAATAGCTTGAATATCCGGATTCGGATCCGGATATCCGAATACAATATTTAATATTATTTTATATATTAGTTAATATAATATAAGCTACAACATTACGCTATTATATTAGTATTATATATTATATAATACAATATATTAACAATATTAATAAATTTCTATTTCTTTGGGTATGAGCGCTTACAAAATTTATGAAATCTATTCCCTTTTTGCTTCCGGTCAAGAATACATGTCACGTCGATACTCCCTTTTGTCATGACGCAGCTTATTTATATTTCATTGCTATTTTTAACATCATTATTAACTTTGATAAAAAAATCAGTTCATATTTGTATGTGGTTTTTATTCATCCGTATTCAGATTTCATGTTTATTGGATCCGTACATGGATTTCATTCTTTATTCGATCCATATTCGGATCCGCTCTTTATTCGATCCGTATTCGGATTTGATAAATATCCGATTCGTATTCGTATTTTTACGGATATGATTTCTATAATGCATATCCGAATCATATCCGTATTCGTATTCGTATTCGATATAGATGAAGCGAATATGGAAATGGAAATAGGCATATCCGATCCGTTTTATCCCTATCTACATTCTATATTCAAAGACATGTTCTCTTCCTCTCTTTCTTTTGAGGATACATGATGTAATACCTCAACATAGTCCAACATTGAAACTCACAAAGTGTGAGAGCGTGTTATAAATATTAGCATTACTATTTGAAAAATTTGTGCTTAAGCAATTTGAGTGATTGTAAATGGGACCATTTATGCTTGAACCCAATAAGTTGTCATGTTTAGTTTTCCTCGATAACGGACCGTAAAATTAGCATGCGAGGTTACAAATGGTATCACAACGAGTTCTCTCTGATAGTAGAAAGGGCTACTCGAGAGGTGGAGCCAACATTACAAAGCGATAAGAGGAGAATTCTACGTAAAGCGTACAACCGCCACTTTCACTAGGAATACGTGATGGACCACGTCGCAACAACAACATTGCGAAAATAAGTAAGGTAGGTTGTAACACCCCATCATAGTCCCACATCAGAAAGCAATGAAGTATGTGAGTGTATTATAAGTGATAGGATTACTACTTAAAAACTTGAACTTAAGCATTTTAGGTGTCTGTCATGAGTCCATTTAAGCTCGAATACAACAGGTTGTCAGGATCAATTTTCCTCGATACGGATCAGGTACCTAAACCCAAGATGTTACACGTGGCCCTTCGCCATGTGCTCTCTCTCTCATACGAATAATTTAATACCAAATCACCCTGATAATTTTGTTGTCCGTTCACCATAGATGTTAACAAGGTAATTAAAATGTAGTCCCCCTTTTGTGTCTTGCCCATCCTACATGTCTTGTGCCTAACTGAAGTCGAGTTAATCAACATGTTATATATTATATTATTTTCTTTCAAGTTAATCTCTTTAGGTTTTAGGCTAATTTCTATGTTTACATATTAATCTTGTTTTTATTTCTACTTGGCTCTAGGTCGCTTGGTGTTGGATCCCACACTTTGTTAAATCTCTGTTGATTTTCTAACAAGATAATGTTATTATTTACAGGATTACAGCACTACAACTTATCCTTCTCCACATGAAGTTATCATAAGGATAAGGTTTTGTAATGCGCATTATTATTCATTTACTCATTTGTTGTTGATATCATTTGATAAAAAAAAGAAAAGTATATATTTTATGCCAACTTTCCATATATTTATATTTTTTTCCAAAATCCGAATTACAAATCAATTTATTCTAAATTATATAATAAAGGTTACACAGTTTACATCAAATAAACTTATAAATTTATCCATTTATATATAAGATATTTTTTATTCATCAAAATAGTTTCACGTCAATCATAAAAAAAGTTCGCTACACGAAGATATGTTTGTATAATATGTTATTTTAATATAAAATTCATTTAAATATTAATATCATGAATGCACACTAATTAGTTATTTCTCTACCACTGCTAGTATCCGTATACGTAAGAATATACATTCTTATACATTCTGGATATATTGTAAGGATTATAATTACTTATGTATATCAACTTATTTTCAAAATTTCTAGTTCCGAGCATATTATGTCGTTCATCATTCTTTCTTTCTTTATATTACAATAGATATAAACAAAAGAAGCATATTTTCCTTGTAAATTTATAACTATGGATTCTTGTGAAGAAGCAGAAAAGTAAATTTCAAATGTTAATGCTTGCTTAACAAGTAAGATGGAGTGCCCATATATACACATGTATTTGTATCAAATTCCTTATAAAATGCACTATTTTTCTTAAAGATCTCCATTAGCAATTATATATATATATAAATATTGGTTAGTCCACAGCAGATATTTTTATTTCAAGGCAAGAACGATCAATTTATTGCAAATTTGACAAAAGTACATCAGTTGTCCCATGAATGGAACATTAGATGCAAAGACAAACCATATTATAAAAATTCTCTATTGATAAGCACAAAATAAGCTTAATGATTAGAAATTTTGATCATTTTATTAACCAGGAGCATATGTCTCGTGTGCAAAATTGACATAAGAGAAAAGTTGAGGTAATTCATGTCGGCGGGAACACCCTGCATAAAAGATGGGTGATACTCAATAGAAGATACAAAGTTAGAGTCCCCTATAGTAATAAATTGAAATATGCTATTCAAGTGTAACTTATAACTTTGCTTGAAATTTTAATTTTGAAAGGACATTTCAACATACCCCCATCCAGAAATAATCTAAATATAGTTTATTTTCAAAATATATCAGATTTATATAAACTAGAATAATATACTTGTATTTTTTTTTATTAAAAATGTAATTAAATTGATTAAAAAAAGGATTCAAGGAAAATGCCTATTTATTGGGTGATAATTTATTTTAAAGTGGATATTATCACATAGTGCTAATATGTACAAGGATTCAAATGTACTCATCCATTTCAAAATGTATCCAATTGAAATAATTGCATAGTTATCTCTAATGTAAAAATATGGCTATTTTCTTGATCTTTTCTATAACAAAATCGAGATGTTTTTTGATAGAAAGCTATTAGATTAGTTTATATTGGTAATATGAGTATATGTTTTCAATAGATCTTTTAACATGGTATTAATACCTTATTGTGACGTATATTCCTTCATGCAAAGCAGCTGTCTCTACACTAGTTAAATTACTAATGAATTGAATTTTAAGGTAACCTATATAATGTTTATTTTAAATTTTCTGTCTGAATATAATGTTTTTGATTTTAACGCCATTGCATACTTATATCTACATTTTTATTTTAATTTAACCAAGAGAAGAAATTATTTGGGCTTAACATAGGCCCAGACTAGGAACCAAATATTAGGCCCAATTCTTTAGTTGGGGGGAGCAAAAGCCCACCAACCAACTACTCTTTCTTTTCCGTGAACCCCCACCTCCACCTCTTCTGACAGAAGCACGCGTCTCCATGGCGGAGAAGAGAGGCGGTGGGGATGATGGTGTAGCCAAAGGCAGAGAGATCACCGACTGGCTACCCGACAACGTCCTTCATGAGATACTCTCCACCCTGGACGTCCAATCCATCTGCTCCGCCGCTCCCGTTTGCAGGACCTTCCGCTTCCTCTCCTCCCAGGCCATGTCCTCCGTTTCCACTTTAGATCTCTTTGTGAGCTCCGTTATCACTCAAGATCGCTCCTTTTCGTTGTTTCTCGGCTGATCATTCGAATTTACGATGTGGGTAGTGAGAAAGTTGGGATCTGGGGAGAGATTGTTGTTGGCGTGAAATGGGTCTTGAAGCTATTGCTTTTCGGGATACTTGGTTGGTTTGAAATGGTGGCCTGTTCTGTTGGGAAGTGGAGGTTGGTGTTGTCGAGTTTTCAACTCCCATGGTAATGTCTTTACAACTTGTACCTTTCTACATCAACCCATGGTTCAATATATTGCGATATATCAATATCGGCAAGATGGATCCTTTTCTAGGATATCGACCGATATCTCGCAAGGTATCGGTGATATCTCAACGTATCGAGCCATATAGCTCAAAATGGATGTCTTACAATATAAAATTTCTTGGATATCGATCAATATTGTCGATATGTCAACAATTTTATGTAAGTCAATGATATTGCCCATATGAGGTTAACTTCACTACTTATTTAGCTACTCCCGATGTTAAAACACATAATGTTATATTTCAACGAGACCTTCGTCTGGTCGAATATGGGGTGATGGGGGATGCATACGTCTATTCTTCAACTTGGGGGGATTCGCCTTCCTTCTGGAAATGGAGATGAATCAACTCTAAAGCTAATCAAGTTAGCATCACATATATGGACTATACTCCGATTGGTACTAGTAACTATTAATAATATAGTGATACGAAAACACAGACTCATAACATAGTCCAATCGATTTTCTTTAGTTCAGTTCGAAAAGTTTTGTTTACAAATCGATTTTTATTCATCTTCATTCAAAAATATTATTATTATGAATTTGTTCTTCAAACGTTTATGTTACTATGCTTATTTGCTTGTTTGTTTGATTTCCGATATAACTCAACATTTTGTTTATGTATAATATGTGATGCAATATAAACATAATATACTAAATACATGTCCTCTATGTTATAATTTGTTATTCTTTAATTTTCATCATTTCCTTTCTAATACCTCTCAGCGACCGGCAATCATCGTTTAACAATCATCATTAATGGTCGACAATATAATGTGTGTTATGTGCTAAATATACCTCATTCTTGCATATAAGTATGCATTTATTTTTATTTTATATTTTAAGATTTATGATCTTAATTTTCAAAAAAAAATACTTTTTTTGTCATTTCCAAGATTTCCACTGTATCGTCGATATATCTCCAGTATATCCCTTTTCAGGCTGATCGATACGATATTTATATCGACATTTCGAACCTTGCATCAACCATATCGATTGGTGTATTGACAAAGGTTGTGCTATAGTGATCTTTGCCTCCAATTATGTTGAAGTACACATAAAGGGCAATGAAGAAGTGGGAAAGATCATCATCAAACTGATCAAAATAATGATAGGGACAACCTCACATCTCAGGTTGTGGTGAAAATACGATCAACCAATATTTGGCATTTACTTGTAACCCGTGGAAGGAGAATACTCTTGTGTTTATTCATAGAGCCCAATGATTCTCGTATACAGAAGAGAGAAACCCTAATGGGTAAATTACATACTACAAACAAAATAAATAAATAACCGCGAAACATTATTATAACATAACTCTTCAACACTCCCCCTCAAGTTGGAGTATAGATATCTATCAGGCTCAACCTGGAACATCTCTGAAAGGGTCCTCGGGTTAGAGCATTTGTGAGCATGTCTGCTGTTTTCTCACTAGAACTGACATGAGATGTAGAAATGAGACCCTTCTGAATCATGTCTCAAGTGTAGTGACAATCTACCTCGACATGCTTGATTCTGCCATGGAAGGCTGGATTGTTGCCAATGAACAATGCGACCTGCTTGTCGCATTGAAGATGCATCGGAAGAGGTACATGAATAGCTAAGTCAGTCAAAACGGATCTGACCCACATTATCTCCGTGCTTTCTTGTGCCATAGCTTTGTACTCTGATTCAGTACTTGATCGAGTGAGAACTGTTTGTTTCTTGCTCTTCTATGATACCAATGAACTCCTTAAAAAACGATGAACCCGAAAGTCAATTTCCTGCTCTTGGGACATGCTGTATAGTCCGCATCTACACAAGCTGTAATAGCAAGTGGTGTGCCTCTGTTAAACAAAAGACCCGTGCCAGATTAGGTCTTCATATAACTCAAAATCATATGTACTGCATTCATACGGGCCTATCTTGGCTGCTCCATGAATTGACTCACTTTGCTTACTGCAAAGGATATGTCTAGCCTGGTGATGGTTACATATAGCAGCTTCCCAACTAGCTCCCTGCATCTTCTCTTGTCGACTTCATCAGTGTCGTTGTCATACAACTTCATGTTTGGGTTCATAGGAGTAGTGACTGGCTTGCAATCTACCTTATTTGTCTGTGAGAGGAGATCTGTAACATACTTCCCTAGGGTAATCACAAGACCTCGCTGGTTCGTGGAGAACTCCAATCCAAGGAAGTATCGTAAATTGCTAATGTCGTTGGTCACAAACTGTTGACCTAGGAAAGCCTTAGCTGCTTGAATCCCCTGTGCATACTCCCCTGTAATTTTGATATTGTCGACGTACACCAGTATAGCAACAATGCCCTTTTGGGACCTCTGAACAAACAAGGAGTGATCTGCAGTTGATCTCATGAATCCCTTCTGTTCTATCACATCTGAAAGCTTCTGAAACCATGCTCTCATACTCTGCTTAAGGCCATAGATTGTCTTATGAAGTCTGCAGTCTGCACAACTTCTGACACTCTTCCTCAGCAGCGAACCCAGGTGGTTGTTGCATATAAACTTCCTCTTATAGATCACCCCCGATGAAAGCATTTGTCACATCAAGCTGATACATAGGCCAGTCCCATGTGACAGTGACAGAGAGAAGAACTTGGAGTGTGGAGTGCGAGGCTACCATGAAGAAGATACCATGATAGTCCACTCCATAGGTTTAGGTGAACCCACGAGCTATAAGTCGTGCCTTGTAGCGATCAATACTGCCATCTGCTCGATGCTTCATAGTGAACACCCACTTGCATTCCACAACATACACGTCTGCAGGAGCTGTAACAGTAGTCCACGTATACAAGAATGTAAAGCGATCATCTTCGCTTCCATGGCCAGATGCCATTGGCTCACCTTAAGTGCCTCCTGATATGTTTGTGGGATTTCAGTAACAGATAATCCCACAACAAACTTCTTGAAATCTGGTGAAAGTCGCTCCAGAGGCACATGACCTGCTAGAGGGTATCGAGCACATGATTTTTTGCCTTTTCGAAAGGCAATAAACCACCATAAATCACTCTGCTGGTAGTTCAGGCTCATCTTGTATATCTGTATGCTCATCCTGAGATTGAACATGTACATCATGCACACCACTAGTTCTATTAGTCAAAACCAAGTTTTCAGAATTTACCTGAGGTGTGTTGGATGCTGGGGAAGGCATTGGAACATGAAGGACATGCTGAGGTATATGTCATGGACTCAAATTTCAGCGAAATTCGGTCGAATTTCTGTCGAATATCGATATCATGTTGAAATCGAAATTCGATCGAAATGGTCGAAATGATCGAAATATGGGGGCTCTAGTACAAAAAATGACCGAAACGACTGAAATTTCGGTTGAATTTCGATCGAAATTCGACCGAAATTCCATTTCGGTCGGTCACCAAAATGGTGACCAAAATCGACATTTAGGGACTTGGTATATGTGTAGGTGGGGGTGGAAGAACAAAATCGTCCTCAGACTCAAAGAGACCGAACCTGTCACATGCAGGAGAGTCGTACATGGTGGACTCAAAGGTGACATCAACACTATAGGATTGTCCTTTTATAGGATCAAAACATCGATAACACTTTTGAGTGCGAGAGTACCCAACAAACATACTTTTGGCATCTCGGGGAGCGAGCTTGTCATGACCAGGACGTATGATATGAACAAATGCCACACATCGAAATACTCGTGGAATAAGAGAGAAGAGGTCCTTATCTGGAAAAGAAAGAGGAATGATGCCTTTTCACCCAAATCATCGAGGGCATCCGATTTATACGTAACATGCTGTCATCGCAGCATCGCCCCAGATGAAGTCGAAGCCTGTGTGAGGAGAGTCCTGGTGATATCTCGAAGATGTTGGTGTTTGCATTCAAAGACACTGTTCTGTTGAGAAGTATAAGCACAAGAAGTTTGATGAATAATTACACATGAGCTGAAAAAATGGGACAATTGTCTACTACAGAACTCAAATGCATTATCCGAACGATATATTTTGTTGAGGCAGGGAAAATATTCTTTATTTCAACCACACAATTTTGAATCAATGTACTAGCCTCAGAAGTATTTTTCAAAAGAAAGGCCCAAGACAGTCCAGAAAAATCAACACCAAACAGATAATACCCCTGTCCCTGAAGATCAGGTACACGACTCGAATACCACATATCCATGTGAAATAACTCAAACAGACTCTGACTACTACGACCTTGACGACTTGGAAAGCTAGACTAGTGATGCTTTCCAAGTTCACATGACTCACATTGAAAACTGGACTTGGTAGAGACGCCAGGTATGAGACGACAAACTTTATGATCGATAGATGGTCGAATCTGAGATGCCACGTGTAGGGGAAAATTGACTCTACAGAAAGAGAAATTTCACTAGCATATGGAGACTGAGTCAACTTGTATAGCCCTCCATGTTCACGACCACATCCAATCACCTTGCTGGTGAGTATATCCTGAAAAACAAGGGGAACTAGGGTCAAATATAGCACAACAATGTAAATCTTTTGTAATCTGACTAATAGATAGAAAGTTCATGGAGAAGGCAGGTACATGAAGAACATTCTGCAAATGTATGGAGTGTATTAAGTGAACCTCCCCTGTCTAGTAATCGTGGAATGAGTCCCATCAGCAATCACCACTGATCTATCTGATTGTGCTGGACTATATGTAATCAAACTGTAATCGATCTCTGCAAAGATGATGTAATGCTTTAGAATCCATTATCCATTCTGAAGGATCTAGCTGAGAGCGACCAGTAACTGCATGAGTAACACCTGAGCTACTAGTAGAGGCAGAGGCTACAATGTCTGATGGACCGATACTAGAAGATCCAGCTGCTAGAGGCATGATCTCTCTTAGACGAGCAATAAAGTCATCGTAACGCTGATTAGTGAGATCAAGAGCAGTCTGACCCTGCTCTACAACATGAGCTAATGGTGGGAATCCGTTCTTGGAGTAGCACGTGTCCTCTGAATAACCCAAGGTTCGAAATCTCAATGTCGATTTCGTTTCGGTCACTCCTAAAATCGAAATTTCGGTGAAATTTCAGGAAATTTCGACCGTTTAGGTGGAAAAGTAAAAAATAGCTCAAAAAGCCATTTTTCGACCATTTGTTTTTTGCAAATTAAGATTGTTGACGCATACTTAGTTATTGCGTCTTTTGCTATTTTATTTTCTTGTTATCCTCTCTATGTAATTTACCCATAGGCTACTCTCCTATATAAGAGAGCCTAGGGCTATGGAATAAACAACTCATTCACTTTTTCCAACATGGTATCAGAGCGACGGTCCTAGACCGGAGTTCTCGAAACCTAACCCTAACCCTAACCCCACTCGCCGGCCTCTCTCTCTCTACTCGGCGCCGCCGCCTCTCTCTCCCTCTACTCGGCGCCGCCGACCTTAGCCTCCGGCCAGAGGAGCCCCTGCGAGACCCTCTCTGCGCGATCTGTGCGCATCTGCGCATCTGAGCATCTCACGTGCATGCTCCTCTCACGCGCGATCTAAGCATCTGCGCGATCTGTGAGCATCGAAGCATCTGCACATCTCACGCGCATCTGCGCAGTTGCGCGATCTGCGCGTGCGCCTCCCTAGCGACTGCTGCACACCGGCTGCGCATCTCCTTTGCGCGATCTTCTCAGCGCACCTGCGCCACTCGTGCTGTGCGTCAAGTGCACCAGTTGTGCGTGGGCTCCTTGCACGTGCCTACGTGCCCTAAGCCCAAAACCCTAGGGCACACACACATCATGATATACATGGGGCTAGTTGCTTGACGTCTACACAAGCAACTAATCCCGTCTATGTCAGTGTAGACAAAGATTATCTTCTCTCGGTCACTCCAGTCTTCCGTCTCCAGTATGTCAGAAAGCAAGGCAGATATCCCATCTATGGGCGCATTTCGTGGTCCAGCGCCAATTGTCAAGATGGATGGTACGAACTATGAACTGTGGGCAATGCAGTTCATGAGTATGATGAAGTCTACGGGTAAGAAGCATATTCTTACCGAACCCGAGCCTGCAGAGAAGACTGGAGTTCATGCATCATGGGAGGCTGATGATGCTTATGCCAAGGTGTGGCTATCTGGCACATTGGCCATTGAAATCGCCAATGACATTTTACATCAACCTACAGCCAAAGACATGTGGGATATCCTGGCAGCAACGTATTCTCAGGCGAAGAATGAAACGAAGATCCTGCAGTTACAACATGACATATTCACAATAAAGCAGAATGGCCGCCCTTTACATTCTCTCTATACATCATTGAGAGGGATGTTTGAGAAGCTCTACAGCTTCATGCCTCTTACCGCCACGCCAGAACAGCAGAAAACATATAGGAACGCGACGATGGTGGGTGTGTTTTCTCGCTGCACTTGATCCAGAGTATGAGGCAGCACGTTCACAGATTTTGGCAGACTCGACTATTCCTCCCATGGAGGAGGCTTTTCACAGATTGAGTAGGATCACGGTACCTTCAGCAGCTGCGAGTCAGAATCCCTCAGCCATGGCGGCCAACAGAGGCCGTGGTTCACATTACCAGGGCCGTGGACGTACTCCCCGAGGAAGGGGTGGTCGCACTAGGCCAACGTGCTCATATTGTCACCGAGTCGGACATACTGAAGATACATGCTACTCAAAACATGGATTTCCTGCATCCGCACGAGCTGCTGAGCAGATAGAGCCCCCGTCTGCAGCTACATTGGATCACCGATTTGATGATCTGGTTGCCCGTCTTAGGGGCATTATACCACCGTCTGGCCCAGCACCGTCGACAGAGAATCATACTGAGGCTGCTGCCTCTGCTTCTGCCTCTACGAGTACTTCAGGTAGTACACTTGCTCTCCACAGTAGTAGATCGGATACATTACCATGGATCATGGACTCGGGCGCTACACATCACCTATGTGGCGACCAGAGTCTACTTACAGGATATACTCAGATTCCTCCAGGACGGACGGTAGTGATTGCCAATGGCACTCATTCCCCTATTACGGGTCAGGGGGAGATTAGATTGACATCCTCTATGCAGCTCAAGAATGTTTTGCATGCACCGCATTTTTCCATGAATCTGTTATCGATTAGTCAGATTACGAAGGATCTCCACTGTCGAGCTATTTTTGATTCATCTTCTTTGATTTTTCAGGACATCCGTACGGGCAACGTGATTGGTCATGGCTATGAGCAAGGAGGCCTTTATCGTCTGAACCAGACCCCGTTTGCCGGAATCACAGCCTCTCCCGCAGAACAAGTATCTCCGCTCCTGTGGCATCTGCGTTTTGGTCATTTACCGCTTCAGAAGTTGCGTCTAGTCCTACCCTATAGTCTTCCTCACACAACTGTCCAGTGTGAGGCGTGTCAATTGGGAAAACATCACAGGTCATCTTTTCCCAGTAGTCAAGGTCGGAGTAGTAACTCCAAGTTTGAGTTGTTTCATGTCGACGTCTGGGGTCCGAGTTGTGTTCCCGATCATCAGGGGCACAGGTTTTATATTGTATTTGTGGATGATTTTTCTAGAGCATCATGGGTATTTTTAATGAAAAATAAGTCTGAAGCTGGAGATATTATTATTCACTTTCTAAATGAGATTCAGAATGTTTTTTCCACAACGATATGAGAACTGACAATGCCTTAGAGTTGTGCACCAACAATCTAGCCAACTACTACTCCTCAAAAGGGATTGTTCACCAAACATCCTGTGCTCATACGTCTCAACAAAATGGGGTTGCAGAAAGAAAACACCGTCATCTTCTTGATGTTACAAGGTCACTTCTCATTCAGAGTCATGTTCCGTATTCCTACTGGGGTGATGCAGTCCTTACTGCATGTTATCTTATAAATCGTATGCCCTCGTCTGTCTTGAATGAACATGTTCCTTTCTCACTGATATATCCTGACAAGGATCTGTTCACTCTTACCCCTCGTGTGTTTGGGTCTGTCGCATTTGTCCATCAGTTGTCGCCCGGTTCTGACAAGCTCTCTCCTAGGGCTGTCAAGTGCGTCTTTGTGGGGTACTCCAGAACTCAAAAGGGGTACAAGTGTTTTGACCCTGTGCGTCGGCGGTATATGATCAGTGCAGATGTTACATTCTTTGAATCTATCATGTATTTTTCAGAATCCGGGAACACGCAGCCACCACCATTATCTCCTGATACCGTACTCATGGCACCACCAACATCACAGCCGTCACCACCAACATCACAGCCGTCACCACCTTTACCAACACCACCACCACCACCACCACCACCGCCACCAACAATATCCCCGTTACCATTCCATTACACCCGACGGCCGAATCAAGCTCATGGTCCTGACCAGTCAACTAGCTCGCCTACGGTATGTAATGAAAATATTAATGTTGATGGATCTAACGACACTTCTCAGCAGGATGCATTACAGGAGCAGGGTGCTACCACAGAGGATCTGGATGTTCCAATCGCTCTACGCAAGCAGAAGAGAAGCTGTGCCAAGTATCGAGTATCAGCTGTGGTTTCGTTTGAGAGGCTATCTGGACCATTCAGGACGTTTGCATTGGCACTTTCAGCTACAGATATTCCACGAAATCACCATGAGGCTTTGCAGGATTCTCGATGGCGGCTAGCAATGGAGGAAGAAATGGCGGCACTACAGTCTCGAGGAACATGGAGCTTGGTTACTATACCACCGGATGTCAACCCGGTGAGTTGTAAGTGGGTATTTACAGTCAAACATAATGCAGATGGCTCCATTGACAGGTACAAGGCCCGCCTAGTTGCAAGGGGATTCACACAGACGTATGGAGTAGATTATCTTGACACGTTCTCCCCGGTGGCTCGTCATTCCACTCTGCGGATCCTCCTATCAGTTGCAGTTACTAGAGACTGGCCACTCTATCAACTGGATGTGAAAAATGCCTTTCTGTATGGCGACCTGCAGGAGGAAGTCTACATGCAACAGCCACCAGGTTTTGCTGTTGAGGGGGAGTGTTCCAAGGTTTGCAGATTACATAAGGCTATCTATGGCCTTAATCAGAGCCCCAGAGCATGGTTCCAGAAGCTGTCAGACCTCTTTGAGAAACAAGGATATAAACGCTCCAATGCTGATCATTCCTTGTTTGTACAGAAGACGGCAAGAGGTATTGTTGTGATCATGGTTTATGTTGACGATATCTTGATTACAGGCGATGATGACCAGGGCATTAAGCAGGCAAAAGAAAGGCTGGGGACCGAGTTTGTCACCAAGGACTTGGGAGTCCTTAGATATTTTCTGGGGCTGGAGTTTGCCAGAAATCCGTATGGATTAGTCATGTCACAGAGGAAGTATGTCACAGATCTGCTGAGTGAGACAGGTATGCTAGGGTGTCGACCTGCTACGACACCAATGGACCCTAGCATGAAGCTGTATGATGATGACACAGAGGAGGTTGATAAGAGAAGATACAGAGAGCTGGTAGGCAAATTGTTATATGTCACGATCACTAGGCCAGATATATTATTTGCAGTGAGCCGTGTGAGCCAGTTCATAGAGCAGCCACGCCAGGTGCATATGGATGCAATACACATGATACTTAGATATCTCAAATCTTCTCCAGGTAAAGGTCTGCTATTCAAGAAAGGAAAGGGGATTTCTGTCTCAGCATGTGCAGATGCAGACTATGCAGGATGTCCTAAGGATAGGAAGTCCACCTCAGGGTATGCTGTCTATGTTGGAGATGCCCTAGTCTCATGGAGGAGCAAGAAGCAAACTGTGGTAGCTAGATCCAGTGCTGAATCCGAATATAGGGCTATGGCCCAGGCTACTACAGAGATGATGTGGGTGAAAGCGGTGCTGACAGATTTATGCTTAGACATACCACTTCCTATGAACTTAGAGTGTGATAATCAGGCCGCCTTGTTCATTGCAAACAATCCTGCATTCCATGAACGGACTAAGCATATTGAGGTGGATTGCCACTTCATACGTGATATGATTCAGAAAGGATTCATTACCACATCCCATGTTACTTCAGAGAACCAGACTGCAGATATATTCACCAAGGCATTGTTACGTGGCCCATTTCAGAAGTGTGCTTCCAAGCTGAGCATGATTGACATCTATGCTCCATCTTGAGGGGGAGTGTTGACGCATACTTAGTTATTGCGTCTTTTGCTATTTTATTTTCTTGTTATCCTCTCTATGTAATTTACCCATAGGCTACTCTCCTATATAAGAGAGCCTAGGGCTATGGAATAAACAACTCATTCACTTTTCCCAACAAAGATCTTTCAAGTTATTTACAACATTAAATAACTTACAAATACACAGTTATATCACACATATTGCTCATATATGCCTTTATATCTCACATATCGGTCATTTCGCTGTTAGTGCTGATTATTGATTGATACATATTGGAAATGGATATCGCTAAATCCAAGTTCTTAAAACAACAATTGCTTACAAATGCACACTTATATCACACACATCTCTCATCCATATGCCTTATATCACACATATCAGACATATCGTTGAGCTGACTGATAGATATTGGAAATGGAAATCAAAATAACTAAGTTAAAAGTACTTAGAAGACGTCTTTTGTTCATAAACATAGATAAGCAATTGATTTTAAAATGTATATAATGATTAGTGAGATAATGTTTAGTTCATAGAAATAACTGTCGTAGACGCAGTTCTAGTGAATTACATAATTAATTACATACTACAATAGAGATGATATATTTACGAAGATAAATGACAAAAGGAATGAAGCGAACAAGCTATATCAGATTTCTAGAATCTATAGGGTTGTTTCATCTCCATTGCTAAAACCTAAGGGGGTGAAGCTCCCCAAGTGGAAGAATCATCGTATGTACCCCCCTGTCGCACCATACTCTACCAGACAGGGGTCCCAAAATAAAACATATAAATCATAATGTGTTTTAATATAAAGAATTGGTAAACAAGTAGTAAAATCAAGCTCACATGGATATCGCTGATTTACATAGGTATCGGCGAAATTTCACCCATATCGGTCGAAATTTCGAGAAATTTTGAACTGAAAATCATGAATTTCGACCGATATGGGTCCATATGTCAAAATATCATGATATTTCGACCCATTTCGGTCGAAATTTGGGATCTCGATATATATATATATATATATATGAGTTTCGAAAGAGGAACCCCGTCGATATAAAAGTTTCGGTGAAATTTTGCTGAAAATTTGCAAAATTTAAAACCCTGGCATGACCCAAACAATGGTAGTGTGAACATAATTGATGTGGGTGTGTACCGCCTCTGCCGCGTGTGCTTCATCCTATGAAAGGAGTAGATCCACCTCTACCACGTGATGCAACCATAGCTGACGATGTCTGAGAGGGTGAGGCAGAAGTTAATCTACTCAGCCTGTTGTTTGCTTCCTCCATAGGAGGTATGGTAGCGCCGGTGAGAAGCTGAGAGCGAGCCGAATCATATTCGCGGTCGAGGGCAGTCAGAAACACCTCGGTCATGGCAGAATCTCTGTAGGCCTTATGCTGCTCTGGTGAGGCCATCATGGGTATGTAGCTATGGAGTCGCTCAAACATACCCCTCACAGATGTATACATGGGCGTGAAGAGAATGATCCAACTGTTGGGTAGTGAAGATATCATGCTAGAGGTGCAATATCTTTGACCCATTTTTCGCTTGAAAGTATATGCTTGCGAGGATATCTCACGTCGCCTTTGCTATAGGTTGATTCAGGATATCGTTGGCTATCTCAACAGAGACAGTACCAGACATGCATACCTTGGCATATGCATCGTCAACCTCGCATGAGGTGTTGGTCCCAGTCTTGTCCACCGGCTCATTCTATGTCAGAATATGCTTCTTACCATGGCTTTGCAGTAGATTCATGAACCGCATCGCTCACAATTCATAGTTGGTGCCGTCCATCTTGACAATAGATGTTGTACCCTTGAAGGCACCTATAGATGGTGTACCAACACGGCTTTCTGACATCGTGAACAGATAACTGGAACCTTATACAGATTGTGAAGTGTCTACACAGTCAGAAAAGGGTGGTTGAGGGTGTAGACTCATATCACAACCAACCTTAATCAAATATCAATGCAAAGGGACCAAAACAGTCCGATTTTTCAACTTTTCAGACCAAAACTAGGCCAAAAAAGATTTGAAGTCAGACCTAAACTGCAGAATCAGATCAGAAAATAAAAAAATGGAGCGACAACGGATGTCTGGGCGGTGCTCCAGGCCAGTAGGAAGGGTCCCTGGGCGCCTCTGGCCACTGCTGGGTCCGACCTGCTCACAGCGACGCCGCTACTGCTGGGTGGTGCCCTAGGGCATGGCCTGGCGGCGCTGGGGCTGCTACTGCAACTTGGGGCCGCTGGGCGGTGCCTTGGGGCACAGCCTGGTGGCGGCGTGGCTATCCTAGGCGCAACAGGATGTCGCGGAGGGAGGCTTGAAGTTAGGGTTGGGAGGTAGGGCTAAGGGCTCCGGTCTAAGACCTCCACTCTAATACCATGTGGAAGGAGAATGCTCTTGTGTTTATTCACAGAGCCCAAGAATTCTCTTATATAGAAGAGAGAAACTTTAATGGGTAATTTACATACTACAGACAACATAAATAAATAACTGTGAAACGGTATCATAACATAAAACTCTTCAACATAACCATCTCTCAGTGTACAATATAAAAGGTCATTGTATAATTAACTCTAGAGTTGTATAGCTTCAACTCTTTACCTATGTACATTGAAGGATTACCTGCTTCACAACGGAGCGAGTGATTTGACAGTGGTTTTAACAAATCATTATAACTAGTGTAAAACCCGTGCGTTGCATCGGGAACCTCTTATTTCTGCGTTTAATACGATAATCAATGGAAATGAGTTGATTTTATCTCCATGCTTGATTTAAAGAATGATGCAACATTTGAACGTAGCCTGAAAAAAAAGTGGGAAAAATAAATCTTTAATAGTTAAAAGAGTTTTACAAACATGTTGTATTACAAATAAATCCAAAATACTTCAAAAGTTGTTACAAATATCTTGTATTATAATAGATTACGTAGGAAGAAACGTGATTTTATAGCGAGTGTGTCCCACACCGCGCAATTATAAATGCTTTCTTGCGGCAACAATACAATAACATTGACGACTAAACAAAGGAGTTTTACATGAAAAGTTGGGTTAGTTCTACAATGCATAACACATATAAAGCTGGGCAAAATATGATCATGTCTGTAAAATATTTATACTTGTTTCTTTTAATAATAAAAGATATCAAAGCCTGCTAATCCAGCTAAATAAAATTGGGCAAAGTATGTCCTCGTCTATGAAATATTTACACATATTCTTTTAATAATAAAAAATCAAAATATGATAATCAAGCTCATAAGTATTTGTTAGGAAGTAGTTTGTAAAAAATGCTATATATTTTATATGGAGATGTTGGTAAGAGATATTGCTCACTTATTTTCTCAAAACAACAATATATTAATCACAAGTTACATAAGATTGCGATCATGAGTTGGCGTTCGACGTTCACTGACCAAATCACATATCTCACTCACAAATAAATACCACAACCTACCCAAAGAAGGTAAACTTGAAATCTTTCCAAAATCGAAGACGAATACATGAAATAAGAAAGATATCGATGATGTGCTGACCCTCTAATGTACTGCTAAACCATACTGAAAGAGGGAAAATCTATAATCTATCCAAAATCGAAGTGTTTTGGTGGGGTGGTCTCAATAGTGATTTCAGATGGGCTCTTGCATGGTTGCTCGATGAATCTCCTTACCAAAAATCAAACAAACATATCAGTGACTGTATAGACCAATCCTTGGAGGAGTTGTCATCCCAGTGTCCTCTATCGCCAGCAATCTTATGATTCTCGCAGTTGGAATCGACTAAACCCGTCTCGGGTGGAGGCAAAGAGGGTCTTTGGGCCGATCCATGTCGACGGAGTACCAGACAGAGAAAGTTTACGATTTAGAAATTCACCATAAAGAAGAATCTCGAACAAATCGAACAAACAAAGACATACATCGACGATAGAGGACCTTAGAGGAGTTGTCAAGATGTACATCAGTGATAAAGGACCTTATAGGCGTTGTCAGCCCGAGCTCTCCGATCGGCCGCAATCCTATGATTCTAGTAGGGTGCTCCAAGTAATGTCGTCACTGGTGGTGGTGAAGAGAAGCGATGAGTCAGTTCTGACGAAAAATCAAATGGAAGTTTAGATTTTAAGATTTTAAAAGAGAGGGCGAGAATACCAAGTAACCCTCGTTTTTTTGATCCACTACAATCTATTCCTAACATGTCAGTATTAAAAAAGATACATAGCTCATGTCAGAGCAAGCACATGATATGGCATCTCCAGAAAATTTCCACCGTAGCACATGATAAGAACATCATGTTTATATTGAAATAAAACATACAAAATATCAACAAACCATTGGGGATGAAAACGGGTCAGATACGGATATGATTCGAATATGGATTAAGGAAATCATATCCTTAAAAATACGGATATGAATTCGAATAGGATATTAATTGAATCCGAGTATGTATCAAATAAAAAGAGAACCCAAATACAGATCAAATAAAGAGCCAATCAAAATACGAATCGAGTAAAGAGTGAATACAAATATGGATTCAATAAACATAAACTCTGAATACGGATCGAATAAAACAACATACAAAAATGAATTGATCTTTCTATCAAAGTTCATAATGATTGTAAAAAATAGCATTGAAATATAAGTAAGTTGCATCATAATAAAAGAGAGCGTCGAGATGACATGTTTCTTTATCCGAGCAAAAAGAGGGATAGGGTTTCGAAACTTTTGTTCGTATCCATCCCCAAACAAACAAGAGTATATTAATATCATTAATATATTGTATTATATAATATATAATACTAATATAATAACATGAGTTGTGTCTTATATTACATTAACTAATATATACAGTAATATTAAATGTTGTACTCGAATAGCCGGATTCGATCCCAGATATTCAAGCCATTACCATATATGTATCCGTATCAGGAAAATCTTTACAACTCATATCCATATTCGATTCGTATTCGATTAATATTCGGATACCGATATCCATATTCGGTAATTTTCCGAATACGGTAAACGAATATTCGGACATATCCGTATTTATTTTCATCCCTGCCAACCACTCATATGAGGGTAATGGTACATAATATATAATCGAATATATATATATATATATAAACAATATTCAATATGTAAAAAAATAATGCTACAGGGCCGTGAACAGTGCCATGTCCACGGCCCTTAATATATTGTATGATGCCATCAGAGATCCATATTTTTATGTGATGTACTTGTCTATATCTACCTTTCCTGTTTATTTGTTAATTCTTGGTGATATCACTGAGCTCTAGAGCAATGTGGGCCTCCTCCCGAAAATTATGCACCTATCAAATAAAGCTTCGGAGTCTTTTTGATTAGTATTTTTTGTCACACTTATTGGATCTCTACTTTGGCTAGTAGAGGCAAGCTGGCAAGACTGTAAATGCTTAGTTGATTCTGTTGTCGAGTCATCGATTAGGAACTGGACTGTTCATGATTGTGAACCTTTTTTAATATAAACTGCCTAAGATTTAACTTATATATAAGCTACCTAAGATTTAATGTCAATAATTTTAATTTAGTTTGTTGTTGATGACAATAGACTAGGCAGAAGTCAACTTTGTAAGTTGATAGGGATGGTTGATCAATTTTTTATTTGTTTTTTGTTATCTCATAAATAGGCGTTTGTTTTACTTTATTAATGTTAATGTTGAGCCAAAAACTAGAAAATGGATCTATAGGTGTATGCCTAAGATTTCCTTTTATTATCTGATAAGAATGTGGGCCCAAGTTGCACATTACGCACAACTGCAAGTGACTGATATTTACACTAAGGGAATTTTTCTTAAATTAATTGCACCATTACACTATTACAGTATGTCATAATAGCTTCACTTGAACCTTCAATTGTAGAAGTTTTGGAGTTTTTTTTTGATAAGTTGGAGTACATATTTATCTAGCGTTTTTTGATTTCTATTGCTTAATTAATTGTTACTGTATATGTTGCAGGGTTTCATCCTAGATACTGCAACCTTAGATAGGCTTTTTATAGATAATAAGGTACTTCGATGCCGTACTCTCGAATGTCGAAAGCTGGAAGGTGCTTCAATAATCACCATTGCAAAAGGACATCTTAAAGAACTTGTGCTACTCAAAGGCCGTCATTTCTCTCCACAAGTTCTAACAGTAATTGCAGCGGCATGTACAAGTTTAAGGTATGTAAAAAATGTCAGTATTGCCTGCCATCATGATCAGTTTGTATAGTATAGCATTCTGTTCTACCTAGATACCCTTGTTATTTTCATTTTTCGCATCCAGTCAAAACCTTGGGAAAAATTATCGAATATCATCAGTTCACACACACACACACTCGTGCACACACATACACACAATGTTGAAATTACATGTCACCTTGTTAATGCAAATAGACATTTTTGCTTATACATGTTCTTAGTATGCTCACATAGATATTGTAGAGATAGTTTCTATTATTATTATATGTTTATGTACCCTGTTTATATTTATCTCTTCTATTTAGACGTCCATGTAATTTACCCCTACGGCCTCTCCCTATATAAGAGAGCCTAGGGTTTTCTTATTATTATAACGAAGACTCCCTTTCTTCTAACATGGTATCAGAGCCGCCTTAAGGCTCTCCTCCCTTCCCCACCCGCCGCCCCTCCCTTCTTCTCTCTTCTAGCCGCTGCCTGCGGCACCCAGCCCCTCCCTTCTGCGGCTTCATCAGCCACACCGCTCCTCCCAGCGGCAACCAGCCGCTAGCGGCTCCCAGCCGCCCTCCCCAACGGCTCCTGCCGCCCCAGCCAGCGGCAGCCAGCAACCCTAGCGGCCTCCAGCAGCCCTAGCGACACCCACCTGTCGCTTCCAGCCGTCCCAGCGGCATCCAGCACCCCTCGCGGCAACCGCCAGCCGCTCCCACAGCCCCAGCGACACCCCTTGCTGCCGCCGTTGGGGTTCCAGTGGCCTCCAGCAGTACTTAGGCGTCGTTCTCGAGGCCTTTCGAGGGCTGTAAGCTTCCTTGGAGGCGTGCCCTAGACTCCTCTTTCTCCGGTTTATGGATTTGAGTACGTAAAAGTCTACACACGTACTCAAATCCAATGCAGTTGGTGTAGACATTCATCACAGTGTCTATTATCCCTTCGTCTTCTTCAAGCAGCAGTATGTCAGAATCGAAAGTCGATTCGCCCTCCATCGGCGCATTCAAAGGTCCGGCGCCAATAGTGAAGATGGACGGGTCTAACTATGAGTTATGGGCCATGCAGTTCATGAGCCTCATGAAATCAAATGGTAAGAAACACATTCTTACCGAAGATGAGCCTGCGGAGAAGACAGGGATCTATGCCTCATGGGAGGCCGATGATGCTTATGCAAAAGTATGGTTGTCCGGCACGCTGACGATGGAGATAGCAAATGATGTTCTCCATCAGCCCACTGCTAAGGCAATGTGGGACATTCTTGCTACTACGTATTCGCAGGTGCGAAACGAGACAAAGATGTTGCAGCTTCAGCATGACATCTTTACGATGAAGCAAGCCGGCAGACCTCTTCATTCTTTATACACATCCCTAAGAGGGATGTTCGAGAAGCTATACAGTACCATTCCTCTGACTGCTACTCCAGAGCAGCAGAAGACGTTCCGGAACGCCACCATGGTGGGTGTTCTACTTGCTGCCCTCGATCCTGAGTATGATGCTGCACGGTCACAGATCTTAGCAGATGCAGTTATTCCTCCGGTGGAGGATGTCTACAGGAGGCTCAGTCGTATCCCAGTTTCTTCCAGCTCATCTACTCCACCCCCATCTGCGATGGCAGCTTCGCGTGGGAGAGGTGGACCACCTTCTTGGCGTGGTCGTGGACGTGGCCGTGGCTCTCATGGAAGAGGCGGTCGCGTCAGTCAGACATGCTCATATTGTCACAGATCTGGACACTCGGAGGAGACATGCTACTCAAAGCATGGGTTCCCAGCATCGGCACGGGTTGCAGAGCACTCACAGTCTCCATTACCGTCTACTGCAGATCATAGATTTGACGAACTCGTGGCTCGCCTTCGTGATATTATGCCACAGTCTTCTGGTGATTCATCTGGCGGCTCGTCAGATATTGCTGCCACAGCCTCAGCCAGTTCATCTGCTGCAGCCAGTTCCTCAGGTAGATCTTCAGCCTTCATATCTTCACATGATATATCTGACTGGGTTATAGATTCCGGAGCTACACATCATCTGTGTCGAGATAGAGGAAGACTACAGGCCTACAGGGCTATTCCTCCAGGTCGCTCAGTACAGATAGCAGATGGTTCCTACTCACCCCTTGTTGGCCAGGGGGAGGTTTTCTTATCCTCCACTATGCAGCTACAGAATGTTTTATATGCCCCTGAGTTCTCGCTGAATTTATTATCTATTAGTCAGATTACAAAGGACTTGAATTGTCGCGCTATATTTGACCCGTCTTCTCTCATTTTTCAGGACATACTCACGGGCAAGGTGATTGGCTGTGGCTCTGAGCATAATGGTCTATATCGGCTGGTCCGGAATTCCTATGCTGGCATCTCCACTCACTCTGCTGGACCAGTTTCACCATACATTTGGCATCTTCGTTTTGGTCACCTTCCGCTCCAGAAGATGCGCCATCTTCTGCCCCAGATCTCTCCAAGTTCGTCGTTTCGTTGTGAAACATGTCAGTTAGGAAAGCATCACAGGTCGAGCTTTCCAGGTCGTCAGAGTCAGAGCAGTAGCTCCCCTTTTGAGTTGTTGCATATAGATATATGGGGTCCAAGTCGTGTGCCCGATCATCAGGGGCACAGGTTCTATCTTGTGGTAGTAGATGACTTTTCCCGTGTCTCTTAGGTTTTTCTTCTGAAGAATAAGTCTGAAGCAGGAGATGTTATTAAAAATTTGATTAATGAAGTGCAAAATGTTTTTTCATCTTCAGTAAAATATGTTCGGACTGATAATGCCCTGGAATTTTGTACACGTTCTCTTTCTCAATTTCTGTCATCGAAGGGTATTATTCATCAAACCACCTGCGCATATACATCCCAACAAAATGGGGTGGCGGAAAGAAAGCATCGCCATCTCTTGGATATCACTCGTACCTTATTGATTCAAAGTTGTGCTCCTATTTCTTTCTGGGGGGATGCTGTCCTTACTGCATGCTATCTGGTCAATAGAATGCCATCCTCTGTCCTTGGAGAGAAGATCCCCATTTCTCTTATTTTTCCTGACAAGGAGCTATTCTCACTACCACCTCGTGTTTTTGGTGCTGTGGCTTTTGTCCATCGTCTTTCTCCTGGACTTGACAAGCTCTCTCCAAGAGCAGTCAAGTGTGTCTTTGTTGGGTATTCCAGAACACAGAAGGGATACCGATGTTATGATCCTACTACCAACAGGTACTTTGTTAGTGCGGATGTCACTTTCTTCGAGTCGGTCATGTACTTCTCGCCAGCTGGGGACAGAATGGTACCATCCACCAGCGCTGATGATATTTTGGTTCCACCACCACCTACTTGTCTTTTACCTGACTCATCTCCTGTGTCCATTCCTATGCCAGGACCACCACCACCACCTCCACCTCCACCACCACCTCCACCTCCATCCGGTCCACGGCGAATCGTTTCACCATTTCCTAACCACTATACCCGTCGGTCAAGTCCTGCTCAGCCGACAGCTCAGCCAATCACTACGCCTCAGGTATGTTCAGATAATGTTACTAATGACGGGTCAGGTTCGGTACATATGCAGGATGACTCCTTACAGGTGGACACAGATGGTGATCTGGATGTTCCGATTGCTATTCGGAAACCGAGACGACAGTGTGCATCCTATCCACTTGCTTCACAGGTTTCCTTTCACCGACTCACAGGTGATTTCCAGCAGTTTGCCACAGCTTTGTCTTCTGTGGACATACCACGGACATACCAGGAAGCCTTGAAGAGTGAATGCTGGAGACGAGCTATGGAAGAAGAAATGGGGGCCCTGCAGTCTCGTGGCACATGGTCTTTGGTCCCTGCACCACCTGATGCATCAGTTGTCAGCTGCAAATGGGTCTTCACAGCCAAATATCATGCGGATGGCACATTGGATAGGTACAAAGCACGCCTGGTTGCCCGAGGATTTACACAGACATATGGCGTTGATTACATGGATACATTCTCTCCAGTTGCGAGACACTCGACTCTCCGTATCCTCCTGTCTGTTGCAGTGGTTCGTGACTGGAGCATTTATCAGCTAGACGTCAAGAATGCCTTTCTGTACGGGGACTTACAGGAAGAAGTCTACATGCAGCAGCCACCCGGGTTTACTGCTGAGGGGGAGAAGCATATGGTATGTAGACTTCACAAGGCAATATATGGTCTTAAACAGAGTCCACGAGCGTGGTTCCAACTGTCCAACCTAATTGAGCACCAGGGATTTAAGAGGTCCAATGCTGACCATTCGTTATTTGTCCAGAAATCCTCGGCAGGTACGGTTGTCATAATGGTCTATGTGGATGATATTCTTGTTACAGGAGATGACACTCAGGGCATAGCAAAGGCAAAGGCATTCCTAGGTCGTCAGTTTGTTACAAAGGATCTTGGAACCCTAAGATATTTTCTGGGGTTGGAATTTGCAAGGAATGCACATGGTCTGGTGATGACACAACGAAAGTACATTACTGACTTCCTGGTTGAGACTGGTATGGATGGGTGCAAACCATCTAGCATCCCCATGGATCCCAGCATGAAGATATATGATGACGATACTGATGAAGTGGATAAGAGGAGATATAGAGAGATGGTGGGAAAACTCCTCTACATCACCATAACTCGCCCAGACATTCAGTTTGCAGTTAGCAGGGTGAGTCAGTTTATGGAGCAACCAAGACAGGTTCACATGGATGCTATACACATGATACTGAGGTATCTAAAGACTTCTCCAGGTTCAGGGCTGCTATTTAGAAAGGGCACAGACTTATCTGTCTCAGCATGTGCAGATGCAGATTATGCAGGATGTCCTAAGGGCCAAAAATCAACCTCAGGGTTTGCAGTGTTTGTTGGCGGCTCCTTGGTTTCTTGGAAAAGCAAGAAACAAACTGTTGTGGCCAGGTCCAGTGCTGAATCCGAGTATAGGGCCATGGCTCAAGCCAGTACGGAAATGATGTGGGTTCGCTCAGTACTAGAAGATCTACATGTAGCCGTATCTCTACCTATGAAGCTTCAGTGTGACAATCAGGCAGCGTTGTTCATTGCCAACAATCCAGCCTTCCATGAGAGGACCAAGCATATTGAAGTTGACTGCCATTACACCAGGGACCTAATCCAGAGAGGATTGATATCTACGGCCCATGTTAACTCAGGGGATCAGACTGCCGATGTATTCACCAAGCCATTGCTCCGAGGACCTTTCCAGAGATGTTCATCCAAGCTGAGCATGATCGACATCTATGCTCCACCTTGAGGGGGAGTGTAGAGATAGTTAGTTTCTATTATTATTATATGTTTATGTACCCTGTTTATATTTATCTCTTCTATTTAGACGTCCATGTAATTTACCCCTACGGCCTCTCCCTATATAAGAGAGCGTAGGGTTTTCTTATTATTATAACGAAGACTCCCTTTCTTCTAACAGATATGAAAGAAATTCATGTTTTCGTTGAAGGACGTAGTGAACTCGGTTGAAAATTGCATTGCCATTGGTAATAAATTGAACTACTTTATTGCAATTAAAGATGTGAAACGCATGATAAACAAGAGTTAACTTCTTGATGAATCTATAATATGAATTGTTTGCAAATCAAAGCAAGCTTGTCTGGGAACCAACCAGTTTTTTTCTATCTATATAAATCCATCTTCTCAGAAATATAATCTTGACACGAATGACTACATTAAAAAAATTTCACACCAATGAGGCAAGTAACTGGTAAAGTACAATAAATCGACCAACTATGCTCGTTACCATTTACATAGAAAAGGATTGCACTATTGCAGAATATCACGAGAGAAGATTTCAGTCTTGAAGAACTGAAGAAGTGAGAGGTTCCAAATTACTATAATAAGCATCCAATCAGTAATGATGTGTTGGATGAGAAGAAACTCACTCCATTCAATAGTAATTTGGGTGTAATGATTACAATGTGATGATGTGTTGGATTGTTGGCAGTGTATTTATGGTTTCTATTTCTCATTGAAACACATATGGGGTACGGATGTATTTCCCCATTTTGACTCTCTAGGTTCCATCCTATGTAAGGACCCCTAGACCTCTTGAATAAAGCATTCTATTTTGTGCTCTCATTGTTTTCCACATGATATCAGACCAACATTCCTAGACCGGTATTCTGATCTACATCCCACCACCATCACTAGCCTTAGACGTGCGCAACATCAACGCAAGGCTCCCTAGAAGCCTTCTTCTCGCAGCCGCTACTAGCCGCGGCTCTACAACCCACCGCCAGTCTTCGATGGAGTCCAAGAGGGACTCCTCGTCACTGCAAAGCCAGGAGAAGACCCTAGGGCTTGTCGTCAGCAACCGGGGATGCCCATGTAAGACTCCTCGTCGTCGCTAAAGCTATGAGAAGACCTTAGGGCACACACCAACAATCAACGGTGCCCAGGTGGGCATCCATCACCGTCACCAGTGTTATGAGAGGGTCTTAGGACCCATCGTCAGTGTCCAGGTGGACCCAGGCTGCCACTAACGGCTTAAGAGTGTCTTAGGACCCACCACTAGCCCCAAGCGGAGCCTAGGGGTGCCGCCACCAGTAGTGTACCCCTCCTCGGGTCTCCTACAATTGTCAAATGGCCTCACAACCCTCTATAGGTTTTTTGCAGCTACTGCGTGGCCTCTGAAACACTGATTTGGACACTGGCATCTATCATCTTCACTCAAATCTCCCGAAACAGTGATTTATGTCACCCCTATGTCTGATTAAGACGACAAATATTGTTTAGGTTACTTTTTCTTGACTTGCACGATCACCATGGCATCCTCAAAGATCAAGCCCGTGCACTCAAGTTCTTCTATGATGGTATATGCCACTTCTACAAATTGAAAGGCTCCGAGAACAATGTACTATGGTCTCCATCTTTCAAGGTGTTCATCAGTGGTTAGCACAAGAAATATGTTATTATCAAGGATCCTCCCAACGAGACAGACAAGGACTACGATACCTGGTATGTTGACAATTATCAGGTTATTACTTGGATGATCAACATCGTCGATCCAAATATTATAGCGAATCTCCTCTACAAAGAGACTACAAAGGCTATGTGGGAGAGTCTTGAGCATACATATTCCCAGAAGACAACCAAATCCAAGCTCTCGGATAATTACACTTGGATTTGGTCAGGTGCTTAGGGAGACTTCGGTTTTATTGAGTACTACAGGCTTCTCACGAGCTTGTTTGAGGAGCTCATCATTTTTCAACCTGCAAGCTGTGATAAACATGTAGGTGAACGTGCTGAATGACATGTCTATCATTATCTGTTTGGACTACATCCAAGATACAAGCCTATAAAAAACTAGTTCCTATCTGGTGATATTCTACTCACCATAGATACCATCTTTGATCGTTTGCAAGAACTTGAGTTGCCTGCTGAGCGTCCTCCTACAATTCCATTTGGGGAGACTATAGCTCACTATGCTTCATCTGGGAACAGAGGATGATAAATTTATCAGGGAGGACGAGGCCGTGACTTTGGTCATGGCCGTGAGTCAGGACGTGGCTGTAATTTTGATTGTGGACGTGTTCGTGATCCTACTACTACTCGTTATCCAGCATGCATACACTGTGGACGCTGGAATATTCATATGAGCATTGCTGGTAAAGTTTGGCATACAACCAAATGCCAATAGTGCCTATGACACAACTTCATATGAGGAACCCTAAGATACTGCTGAGGTCTCACACGATCAGTCTTCTGGTGATGCACAAATACCCTTTACCACGTCTAAATATGCCCGTCTGAGGCGGATTCTGCAGAGCTCTTCTGCAGATGACATTACTTCTGCTCCTAACTCTAGTTTGTCCACTACCTTAGGTACAATTGTCAATTATGTCTCTGCTTCTAAATCTGCTTGGATTATTGATATAGGAGCATCTACACATCTTACGGGGGAAGGTAGTCTACTTACCTTCTCACAGTCGTCCTTCTCTGTGAAGACTGTTTGGGTTCCTAATGGGGCCCGTTCTCTTATTACTGCCATTGACACTATGGAGTTTTCCTTCAAACTCCGACTAACCGGAGTTCATTATGCTCCTGTTTTTCCACTTACTCTATTATATGCTTAGAAGCTTTGTACCGAGCTTAACCGTATTCTTATTTTTTGATGAGTTCTATTGCTATTTTCAGGACATCCGGACAAGGAAGATTTTTGGTGGGGGACATGAGAAGAACGACCTCTATTACCTCGTCATCATCCCATCTGATTTTGGTTTTGCTGGCGCGACTTCTATCTTTGAAGATCCTCATCTCTGGCACCTTCACCTTGGTCATCCTTTTGCCAAAGCCATCTCCATGATATTCCCTGAACTTTCTATGCTCAAGCCTTTTGAGTGCGAGACGTGCCAGTTCGGGAAACATCATCGGACGCCTTTTCGTGCATACAGTGAGCCTCATCATGAAGTACCGTTTTTTGTAGTCCATTACGATATTTGATGACTGTCTGGTCCATACTTTGAGTTGACATAAGTATTTTGTTGTTTTTGTTGAGTACTACAATCGATCTTCTTGGTTCTATTTAATAAAAGATTGTTTGGAGATTAATAATATTGTTAAGAATTTCTTTCATTATATCAAAAATATTTTCTGTATTGGTGGTCAAATTTTTTGTTCTGATAATGCCGTGGAATCCACTCAACATGATTTGACAACCTTCGTTGCTTCCTAGGGTACCATCCATCAAACCTCGTTTTTGTATACCTCCCAACATAATGAGGGTAACCGAAAGAAAACTCAGACATATACTAAACATTGCTCGTTCCTTTCTCACCCAGATGGAAGTTCCCAAAACCTACTGGAGAAATGCGGTTTTTACTTCTGTCCATCTTATCAACATGGTCCCCTATGCATTTCTAAATGGCTCCACTCTGTTTGCATTACTTTATCCTACCGACTCACCATTTTCTCTACCTCTGGGAATCTTTGGATGTGTGGATTTCGTCCATAATTTTTACACTACTGACAAACTGTCTCCTCGTGCAATCAAATGTGTTTTTCTTGGCTATTCTCGTACGCAGAAATGTTACAGGTGCTATGATCCTACTAGACATCGATATTATATCTCTGCAGATGTAATCTTTTTTTGAACAAACTAGCTTCTTTACTCAGTCCGTCACAAATATTCCTCTGGATCTTCCTCCTCCACCCATTGTGTATAAGTGCAGGCATATCTCTACACCACCATCTGTTCCATTACCCGTCCCTTTGTTGCAGGATGATATGCCTTCTTCAAGTGCCCCCACCACTACTGTCCCGGATGATTCTCAGGAGCTTCCTATCGCTTTACGTAGAACTAAGAGGCCATGTACTTTTCATCCCATGTTCTACTACAAGCTTTTTATCCACTGACAGAAGATATACAGATGCTCTCAT
This sequence comes from Ottelia alismoides, assembly GCA_037367405.1. Classification (NCBI taxonomy): domain Eukaryota; kingdom Viridiplantae; phylum Streptophyta; class Magnoliopsida; order Alismatales; family Hydrocharitaceae; genus Ottelia; species Ottelia alismoides. The sequence goes on along the minus strand of JAZKJV010008784.1, from coordinate 338,855 downwards.
GACTATTTCTGTTCCCAGAGACCATCATAGTGCATCGCAGGATCTTGAATGGCGACATGCTATGAATGAGGAGTTGGATGTCCTCACCTCCAGAGGGACATAAGATCTTGTATATTGTCCCAAGGGGACTAGACCTATGGCTTGCAGATGGATCTTTACAACTAAATAGTCGCCAAACGGATCCATTGATAGATTGAAAGCTCAGCTTGTGGCTAAAGGTTTACGCAGAGATATGGAGTTGACTACTTTAAGACTTTTTCTCCTATTGCACGAATGGGCTCTATGTGGACTATTTTTTCATTAGCAGCAAACAAGTACTAGCCTATCTTTCAGCTTGATGTGAAAAATATTTTCCTGTATGGCGATTTTGAGGATGAAGTGTACATGATGCGGCATCTTGGTTACGAAGTTGAGGAGGAGTACACATGTCGACTTCGCAAGGCAATCTATGATTGAAGGCAGAGCCTAAGAGCATTGTTCGATAGACTTACTACCGAGATCAGCACTCTTGGATTCAAGAGAACAATCTTTGACTACTCTGTGTTTGTTAGAAGATGACCAATTGATACTGTCATACTTGTTGTTTATGTGGATGACATGGTTGTCACAGGCGAAGATGATGAATGCGTACTAGAGTCCAAGGCTTTCCTTCAAAAGGTCTTCGTCACCAAGGACCTTGGTCAACTTCGCTACTTTCTAGGCATAGATTTATTACACACTGTAGAAATAGTTAGTAGTGTTATTATTTATTTATTGAGTTTGTTGTTTATTCTTTCTTTTCTATAGACCTCTCTGTAATTTACCCTAAGGTCTCTCCCTATATAAGAGAGCCTAGGGTTTTCTGAATAAACATCGAAGTCACATTTTCCAACATGGTATCAGAGCCGCCCTAGGGCTCTCCACCCACCGCCTCCCTCTCCCCACCCGCCACCCTCTCTCTCTCTCTCTCTCTCCTCTCCTCGGCGTGTCTTTCGCCGCCGCCTCTCTCTCTCCATCGTCTAGCGCCCCCGCGCCTAGGCCCAGCCATCCGCCAGTGCCGCTAGCGGCATCCAGGCCGCTGCCAACAGCAACCAGCGGCCACTGTTAGCGCCGCTAGTCAACGCCAGCGGCAGCCAGCCAGCTCCAGTCGCCGCCAGTCCCAGCCAGTCGCGAAGACATATACGCGACCCGAGGCGGCACCCAACAGGCCGGTTCAAGGGCTGTAAGCCTCTTCTTAGGCGTGCCCTAGTTTCTTCCACATCCATTCTATGGATTTGAGTGCGTAACGTCTACATACGCACTCAAATCCGATGCAGTTTTTGTAGACATCCAGCATTACGTCTACATATCCTAGTTCTTCTCCAAGCGGCAGTATGTCAGAATCAAAAGCTGATATGCCCTCCACCGGCGCATTCAAAGGTCCTACGCCAATAGTCAAGATGGACGGGTCTAATTACGAGCTCTGGGCTATGCAGTTCATGAGCCTTATGAAGTCGAATGGTAAGAAACATATTCTTACCGAGGATGAGCCCGCGGAGAAGACTGGGATCTATGCCTCATGGGAGGCTGATGATTCCTATGCAAAGGTCTGGTTGTCCGGCACCTTAACGATGGAGATTGCCAACGACGTCCTCCATCAGCCCACTGCTAAGGCAATGTGGGAAATTCTTGCCGCCACATATTCGCAAGTGCGAAATGAGACGAAGATGTTGCAGCTTCAGCACGACATATTCACAATGAAGCAGAGCGGCAGACCTCTCCATTCTCTTTATACATCCCTAAGAGGGATGTTCGAGAAGTTATATAGTATCATCCCTCTGACTGCAACTCCTGAGCAGCAGAAGGCGTTTCGAAACGCCACCATGGTTGGTGTTCTTCTTGCGGCCCTTGACCCAGAGTACGATGCAGCTCGATCTCAGATTCTCGCAGATGCAGTTATTCCTCCAGTTGAGGATGTTTACAGACGGCTTAGCCGCATTCCAGTCTCCTCCAGCTCTTCTACTCCACCTCCTTCAGCGATGGTAGTCTCGCGTGGGAGAGGTGGACCACCATCTGGCCGTGGTCGTGGACGTGGCCGTGGACCCCAGGGGAGGGGTGGTCGCTTTAGTCAGACATGCTCCTATTGTCGTCACACAGGACACTCGGAGGAGACATGCTATTCGAAGCATGGATTTCCAGCATCAGCCCGCATTGCAGAGCACTCTCAGTCTCCACTGACCTCTACTGCAGATAGTCGATTTGACGAACTTGTCGCCCGTCTCCGAGAGATTATGCCACATGCTTCTGGTGATTCGCCTGGTGGTTCCTCAGACATTGCTGCCACTGCCTCTGCCAGTTCTTCCGCAGCCGCAAGCTCCTCAGGTAGATCTACTACATCTCATGATATATCCGACTGGATTATTGATTCTGGAGCCACACATCATCTCTGCCGAGATAGAGGTAGATTACAGGCGTACAGGGACATTCCTCCCGGACGTTCAGTACAGATAGCAGATGGTACCCATTCGCCCCTTATTGGACAGGGGGAGGTTTTCCTGTCCTCCACTTTGCATTTACAGAATGTTCTGCATGCTCCTGAGTTCTCAATGAATTTGCTATCTATTAGTCAGATTACGAAGGATTTGAACTGTCGTGCCATATTTGACCCGTCTTCTCTCATTTTTCAGGACATACTCACGGGCAAGGTGATTGGCTGTGGCTCTGAGCAGAATGGTTTATATAGACTGGTCCGGGATTCATATGCTGGTGTCTCCTCTCATTCGGCTGGACCAGTCTCTCCGTACATTTGGCACCTCCGATTTGGTCACCTTCCGCTTCAGAAAATGCGCCATCTTCTGCCTCAGATCTCTCCTAGTTCTTCGTTTCAATGTGAAGCGTGTCAGTTGGGAAAGCATCACAGGTCGAGCTTCCCACGTCGTCTGAGTCGGAGCAGTAGCTCCCCTTTTGAGTTGTTACTGTTATAAAATAGAAAGCGGAAGCAAAACATGGAAAAAGAATAAACATCACAAAAGAACAGTGGGATTAACGTGGAACCCTACTCCGAGAGGAGCGGGATGAAACCACGGGAGAAGCCCCTGAATTGGGCGTTTCTTCTATTGAAGTTCTCAATGAGTACAGGGGGTGTGGGGCTCTTTATATAGCCCCACGGACAGACTCAACAATGACCGCTCCCCCATGTGGTACTAAACACATGGGTAGGCTCTTTTCTTTTCCAACACTCCCCCTCAAGTTGGTAGCTGGGACAGCTGCAACTTGCAACAATAAAGGAAAATATACACCATTACATCTTCACTTGAAATCACCACAATAAACGTATGTATCCGCAACTGGTAGACAACCCCGCTTGCTGACGGGTATATCAGGTCACCGGAACGTATCTCTGTCGTGCCTGGAAGGTCACCGGACTGTCTCTGTCGTGCCTGCATGGTCACCGGATCTCTGTCTCAGTCGTGTCTGCGGGTCACCGGACTTTGTCTCCGTCGTGCCTTGAAGAAAACAAATCCAGTGCGGAGTCGATGTCGAGGATAGAGACACCACGACGAAGATCGATGCACAGTGAAGATGGCTTGATATTCTGTGAAATCCGGAGTGTTTGATCTGCCAGTCAATGATGTAGGATGCATATGGCTTTTACTCCCCCTTTCTCCCAAACTTGTGAGAATAATGAAAATAAAGACAAGTTGGGAGAAGCAAACATGAATCACATTTTTTATGCGTACGACTTTTTCCTTGTACGCGACTTTTTTTTTCGATTTTTTTCTGTTAACATATGCGTACAGCTTTTTCTTGTACGCGCCTCTTTCTCTTTCTCTCTTTTTTTTTCTCGGCTTTTCATCTCTCTTTTTTTTGAAAATTTTGCGTACGTCTTTTTCTTTTCTTTCTTTTTTTTAACTTCTCTCTCTTTTTGGAATTCTTTCCCTCTCCTTTTTTTTAAAAAAAATTGCTCAACGGTGGGCCCAATCATACGGCTCTTCTCTTCCCCTTCTATTTTTTTGCCATTTTTTTTAAATAACGAATAGCCCTCTTGGGCTTTAACGCTTTTCATTTAACCCCTCTCGCATGAACTGCAGCCGTGCCTCCAATTTTTTTTTATAAAGTGCGCTTAGGGTTCCCCATCGCGGAACCCCTTGGAATGCCGCCGCCAAGAGGGGGGTCCTCTCGCCTGGGAAGGATTGCACGAGGTGGAGCCCCTTGGAATGCCGTGCGCTAGGGATCCCGCAAGGGCAGGAGGCGTCTGGAGCTTGCGTGCCTGGAATCGATGTCGGCGCGAGTTGCGATATGTGCCGCTAGAGTTGAGGGTTCGGAGGAGGACGCGCTATGCGCGCCTGAATCTGGAGCTCGGCGGGAAGGCGCCGCCTGCGCGATCGGAGCCTCGCATGGGTTCGCGGCGATGCTGAAGATCCTGTGATTTGTGCGAGGGCCTGCCCGAGGTCGGGGAGGCCGAGCAACGCGTTGCCTGGAAGCAGGTAGTCCCCGCCTGGGGGGTTCGAGATGGAGATTCGCGTGAGGGCTGGATTGCCGTGCAGGCTGCGCAGCGGCTGAACAAGATTGGCGCAAGGGGCGGCGCTTGTGGCTTCACAGCTGGAGGAACTCGCCGCCTGGGGGGTTGCGCCTCCGTTGGAGGAGATCGAAGGCGCGTAGGGGCTCCTTCGCCTGGTCGCTCTGATCAGGGGTGCCGCTTGGGTGCAGCCTTGGGGACACGCGCGCGCGACCTGGAGATGCACCTCATGAAGGAGAAGCTATGTTGCAGATCTCGAGAAATTCCAGAAAATAGGGTTTCATCAAACCCCAAAACAACTTTTGTTGAACAAATCTCGGATTACATAAAAAATCGAATCTCGAACAAAATAAACAGCGAACATGAAATCCTCAACCCCCGCTCTGATACCATGTTATAAAATAGAAAGCGGAAGCAAAACATGGAAAAAGAATAAACATCACAAAAGAACAGTGGGATTAACGTGGAACCCTACTCCGAGAGGAGCGGGATGAAACCACGGGAGAAGCCCCTGAATTGGGCGTTTCTTCTATTGAAGTTCTCAATGAGTACAGGGGGTGTGGGGCTCTTTATATAGCCCCACGGACAGACTCAACAATGACCGCTCCCCCATGTGGTACTAAACACATGGGTAGGCTCTTTTCTTTTCCAACAGTTACATATAGATATATGGGGTCCAAGTCGTGTTCCCGATCATCAGGGACACAGGTTTTATCTTGTGGTAGTGGATGATTTCTCTCGTGTGTCGTGGGTCTTTCTTTTGAAAAATAAATCCGAAGCAGGAAATGTGATCAAAAACTTGATTAACGAAGTGTTCAATGTCTTTTCTGCAAATGTCAAATATGTTCGGACTGATAATGCCCTTGAATTTTGTACATGCTTACTGTCACAATTCCTGTCATCAAAGGGCATTATTCACCAAACCACTTGTGCATATACCTCACAACAAAATGGTGTCGCGGAAAGGAAGCATCGCCATCTCTTAGATATTACTCGTACATTGTTGATTCAGAGTTGTGCCCCTATTTCTTTCTGGGGTGATGCTGTCCTTACTGCTTGTTATCTAGTCAACCGTATGCCATCCTCAGCCCTTGGTGAAAAGATACCTATGTCCATTATTTTTCCAGACAGGGAGTTATTCTCACTAACTCCACGTGTCTTTGGCACTGTTGCTTTTGTGCATCGTCTATCTCCCGGACTTGACAAACTCTCTCCTAGAGCAGTCAAGTGCGTCTTTGTTGGTTACTCCAGAACTCAGAAGGGCTACCGGTGTTATGATCCCACAACTAAGAGATACTTTGTGAGTGCCGATGTCACTTTCTTTGAGTCTGTCATGTATTTCTCTCCTGCAGGTGACCGAATGGTTCCATCCACTACCACTGATGAGATCTATGTTCCTCCACCACCTATATTGAGTACATCTGAGTCTTCCCCTCTGTCTGTCTCCACGCCAGCACCACCTCCACCACCCCCACCACCTCCTCCACCTCCACCCAATCCACGGCCTATCATATCACCGTTACCGAAATTCTATACGCGCCGGTCAGGTCCTGCTCAGACCACACAGCAGCCGATCATCTCGCCTCAGGTATGTTCCGATGGCACTACTACTGACGGGTCAGGTTTGGTATATGTGCAGGATCCTTCAGTTCAGGCTGACACTAGCCCATCTCGTACAGCAGATGACAGTCTTGATGTTCCGATTGCTCTTCGGAAACAAAAGCGGCAATGTGCCGCTTATCCGTTTGCTTCACAGGTTTCTTTTCACCGTCTCACAGGTGATTTTCAGAGATTTGCCACAGCTTTGTCTTCCGTGGAAATACCACGGACATACCAGGAAGCTTTGCAGAATGAATGCTGGCGATTAGCAATGGAAGAAGAAATGAGGGCCCTGCAGTCTCGTGGCACATGGTCTTTGGTCCCTGCACCTTCTGATGCATCCGTTGTGAGCTGCAAATGGGTCTTTACAGTCAAATACCATGCAGATGGAACCCTGGATAGGTATAAAGCACGCTTGGTCGCTCGTGGGTTTACGCAAACCTACGGTGTGGATTACATGGATACTTTTTCTCCAGTGGCGAGACATTCTACCCTTCGCATTCTCTTATCTGTTGCTGTAGTCCGTGATTGGAGTATATCTCAACTAGATGTCAAGAATGCATTTCTGTATGGAGACTTGCAGGAGGAAGTCTACATGCAGCAGCCACCTGGGTTTACTGCTGAGGGGGAGAAGCAGATGGTCTGTAGACTTCACAAAGCGATATATGGCCTCAAACAGAGCCCCAGAGCATGGTTCCAGAAGTTGTCCAACCTGATTGAGCAACAAGGATTCAAGAGGTCAAATGCCGATCACTCATTGTTTGTTCAGAAGTCATCAGCAGGTACGGTTGTTATTATGGTCTATGTGGATGATATTCTTGTTACAGGAGATGATGCACAGGGCATAGAAAAGGCGAAGGCATTCCTTGGCCGTCAATTTGTCACAAAAAATCTTGGCACCCTGAGATACTTCCTGGGGTTAGAATTTGCGAGGAATGCACAGGGTTTGGTAATGACCCAACGGAAGTATATTACAGACTTCCTGACTGAGACGGGCATGGATGGTTGCAAACCATCAAGTATTCCTATGGATCCCAGCGTGAGGCTGTATGATAGTGATACTGATGAAGTAGATAAGAGGAGATATAGAGAGATGGTGGGCAAACTCCTCTACATCACCATAACTCGCCCAGACATTCAATTTGCAGTTAGCAGGGTGAGTCAATTTATGGAGCAGCCAAGACAGGTTCACATGGACGCTATACACATGATACTGAGGTATCTAAAGTCTTCTCCAGGTTCAGGGCTGCTATTCAGAAAGGGCACGGACTTATCTGTCTCAGCATGTGCAGATGCAGATTATGCAGGATGTCCTAAGGATCGAAAATCAACCTCAGGGTTTGCAGTGTTTGTTGGAGGCTCTTTGGTTTCCTGGAAAAGCAAGAAACAAACCGTTGTGGCAAGGTCCAGTGCCGAATCCGAGTATAGGGCCATGGCTCAAGCCAGTACGGAAATGATGTGGGTTCGCTCAGTACTAGAAGATCTACATGTAGCGGTATCTCTACCTATGAAGCTTCAGTGTGACAATCAGGCAGCATTGTTCATTGCCAACAATCCAGCTTTTCATGAAAGGACCAAACATATTGAAGTTGACTGCCATTATACTAGGGACTTGATCCAGAGAGGATTGATATCTACTGCACATATGAGCTCAGGAGATCAGACTGCAGATATATTTACCAAGCCACTGCTCAGAGGACCATTTCAGAGATGTTCGTCCAAGTTGAGCATGATAGATATCTATGCTCCACCTTGAGGGGGAGTGTAGAAATAGTTAGTAGTGTTATTATTTATTTATTGAGTTTGTTGTTATTTCTTTCTTTTCTATAGACCTCTCTGTAATTTACCCTAAGGTCTCTCCCTATATAAGAGAGCCTAGGGTTTTCTGAATAAACATCGAAGTCACATTTTCCAATACACACTACTGAGGGACTCCATCTCTTACATAGGAATTGCATGTACATCCTTATGGAAGTTGGATTACTTTGATGCAAGCCCTCTGGTATTCCTGCAGATTCGAGGAAACACTCTACATCTACTGACCCTATCTTCGAAGATACTACGTGTTGCAGAAGCCTGGTTGGCAAACTCCTTTACCTAGCTGTCACTTGGTCGGATATCTCCTAAGCTGTGAGTAGAGCTAGCCAACAAACGGAGCAACCTTGTTATAGTCACTGTAGGATGTTCTCCAGATCCTACGCTACTTGAAGGAATCTCTTGGATGTGGCCTCTTCTATGTGGCAAATGTCTACATTGATGTTATTACCATTGTTGATGTTGATTATACAAGTTCACTTGAGGATCGTTGCTCTACTACAGGATATGCTATGATGGTTGGAGGAAATCTTGTTACTTGGAGGAGCAAGAAGCGTATTGTAGTATCTATATTTAATGTAGAGACAGAGTACACGGTGATGGTTCAGGCTACTTATGAGATCACGTGGCTATTAACTTTCCTACAGGAACTTGGTATTGTTGTCACCACTCCTATTCCTCTATACTGTGACAACAAATCTGCTACATGTATAGCCATGAATTATTTGTTCCATGAACGGACTAAGCATATAAAGATTGATTAGCATTTTGTTCGCGATGCCGTACGATGAGGCAAGATCACTGCACCATGCATCACGGCAGATCTTCAGCTTGCAGATGTATTCACTAAGGCTCTTTACCTAAGAAGCGCTTTTCATGGATAACTTCCAAGTTGGGCATGGTCAATAGATATGTTCCAACTTGAGGGGGAGTGTTAGTAATGTATTTACGGTTTCTATTTCTCATCGAAACCCCTCTGGGGCTACAGATGTATTTTCCTGTTTTGAGCTCTCTAGGGTTCCATCCTATACAAGGACCCTAAACCTCTTGAATAAAGCATTCTATTTTGCGTTCTCTCATTGTTTTCCATAGGATGATATAGAACCTACATCGGTAATGCTCTTATTTTATATGTAACATGATTAGGTTGCGATGGAGTAATCTTCTGTCAAAAGGTTAGTCAGATTGGCAACCCTTCTGTGAGTGATTGTTATGTGAGTGGTTGGGAGGATTGATTGTTTTGCATAGGATGATATAGAACCTACATCGGTAATGATCTTATTTTGTATGTAACATGGTTAGGTTGGGATGGAGTAATCTTCCGTCAAAGGGTTAGCTAGATTGATAACCCTTCTGTGAATTATTGTTATTTGAGTGGTTGGGAGGATTGGAATGGTAAATTTAATATGAAATCATATTGTTATGTGTTATATTAATTATTTTAATGTTTATGATATGTTTTTTATGTTATTTTTTTACTATAAGGTGGTTAAATAATATTATAACAAAAAAAAAAGTAGGAACCATACAACTAACTCTAACTCATGAATGGAAGGGTAGAACTGGGGAAACCTAGAACCAAGCGAGAGGTACATTATGGATAACCAGTTTAATCAGAATAAACTAACAACCAAACATGCTTGTTGGGTTCTTGATGGCGTTGTGAGAGGGACCAATGTGACAAACTTATAGTTCTAAGTTACAACTCTAGTAATAGAGAATTGTGAGCCATTTAATATATTTTTCTTAATTTATATTTCTTGACTATGTTTATAATCTTCCATTTAACCCTGGAAAACCCCTCTCTTGTATAAAAGATAATACTTGGGTTTCATAATATGATAATAAACAAGTTTCACATTTCTCCTATCCCATCCAAATAAGCCCAATATCCCAAATGTCGTCGGCCCCTCACCTTCAGATAATTGCAACCCAATTGAGTCCCTTTGTCATCGTTGTCAATGGTCTGCCTAGGCCATCTAGCTCATCCCCTATTAGCGATACTCCATCTCGTGTTGCTCAGCCACCACTTATGAACCCCCCATCAGGCATTGCCAACCAAGGGGGCCTCATGCCTGCCTATTCCTTTCATGCGATTGACTCTTGTGCGGGTGTCATTGTGCTTCCATGCTTGCGTGCACACAACTCTGTGCATGAACATATCATTAGTAGTCATGACTTCCATATGTAACCATGTATTGACTCATTGAAAATCAATCTTCTTCATATTACTTCCATGGTTGATGAGACTTCAAGAGATAGAGCCTCTTGTCGCCGTCACCATTATAGTTGTACCGTTGATGTTGTTCCATCTCTGCATGCCATCTTCGTTCGACTTCATCCACTTGATACTATACTACCTACTCAACCCTTTGTAGGGAGTATTCTACACTTGCCGGCTTTTAAAAACGAGGAGAAAGATGTTGTCCAAGTGATTAAGGAGTTGATGTGCTTGAGGAGTTGAGCAATAGGTTATGAATCATGCCTAACAGACCATAGATGCAGACATATATTCTTTCCATGTGTACAATGATAGTGGACCAATCATTTATTTGACAGGTACCAAGTGAAGTTTGGTCAACATCCTAGTCAGTCATACTTTAATTAGTCTTAAAGGCTACTCTACTATTGAGTAATTGACTTGACCTATGAGGCAACTACGAAAATCTACTAAAGTTTACACGGGCTGTTCAATTGCCCTCAATTGATGATCGATGACTCATTTAACTTTTTTAGACTATCCCTACTACATATTTTACCATGGCTAGCCTTATCACTTATTCCACTACAGTAGCTCATATTGTTTTCACTTCATCTCTTCAACGGATCATTAGATTCAAGAGGATCTAATCATGTGACTGAGAAGATGCCACTCTTATCGAGTAATGATCTTCTATGAATATATGGTCGACTGAGTTGCTAATGGATTTCACTTGCCTGTTATCTCTGTTAGTAGAATTCACTCTATCTCTGGAGTTTACTGTACACACAAGTTCCTTTGACTTTACTTTTGTTAGACAATTATATTTTCAACTTGGTTATAGAAGTAGTTTTTACCATACCTTTTGTTATTTTCAAGACATTCAGATGCAGCAAATTATCATTGGAGGTTATGAGAAGGATGATCTTTGTTACTTGGTGTCTTGTCTAGCTTTACTTTTATTGGTGCTTTGTTGTTGATCTTCATCAATCCATTTGTATGACATCTTCATCTCGGTCCCTCTGCCTCAAGCCTCTCTCATGCTCCCTGGACTGTATCCGCTCAAGATTTTTGAGTGGGTTGTATGCCAGGTTGAAAAAACACTATCGAGACATGCTTCTTCACTACTTAAAGTCTTGTCAATCGTCCTTTTTTTTAATTTTTATTGTGATGTAATACTAATTTATTATCTATCTAGATGATTTCAGTAGAGTTACTTGGGTACACCTATAGCTCGAAACAAATTGAGGTCGCAGAGCAGAAACCGAGACACCTTTGTGATGTTGCTTGTACTCTTCTTACTAAGATGAAGGTTTTAGAGATCTTTAGCATGATTTACTCTTGAAAATTACTTACTTGATCGACATGGTTCCATCATTAGTTCTTAATAAGGCAATCACCCTATTTTTCACTCTTTGTTAACTCAATTGAAAGTGTCCTCTTCTTAGGATTTAAGATTTAACATGTTTAATGCTCTTTTTTATGAATATTTTTGCTTTGGAAAAAGCAATCTTGTATGGAGATCTTAAGGAGGAGGTTTATATTTGTCAGTCGCCTGGCCACACACTATTAAGGAGTGTACATGTCAACTTAGGAAGGTCATTTATCTTTAGAAACAAAGTCCTAGAACTTGGTTTGACATGCTCAACACGAAGATCAGGACTCATGGAATCCACAAAATCTCTTCAGGGCACTGATGGAAGGTGTGATTATCTTTGCAATTCATGTTATAGGAGATGTTGCCGGTATCTAGGAAATCAAATCTTTTCCATAGAAGTTTTTTTTAAAAAATCCTTGTTGTGCAATGATGCTTTTTGGACATTGAGGTTACTAGTTATTTGAGAGATCTTCTTCGAACTAACTAAAGTATAATTTTGATATGTTAGAGGATGCTATCTTATTTGGTTGCAGTCCTCAATATTTACACAGACTCAACAACAACGATGATTTTTTTGAGGTCCATAAAGGGGAAACACGCTATGGTGTCCGCCCCATTGATTAATAAAAAAGCAGGAAAGTTACAGAAGCCAGGACTCAAGGACTATCCTAGAGTGAATAAAAACATTTTCACAGTAGAATCGCTGTGAGGACCAAAGTACACCATTTCCAGCCAAGTAGCCCATAATCTGCCAAATGTAAGAATAGTTCTTCTCTGGGTTTGTCTTCCACCTCAGTCAACGAGTTCCAGAACGACTCCAAACTCTGAATGTCGATCCAACTCGGGAAAGCGTCACCCCAAATTGGTGAAGTAACTGAGCAATGAAAGAAAAGATGATCTATAGTTTTAATTTGACTCTGACACAAGGTTGCAGAAGTCGGCAGTCGGTACTCGGTCGGTAGGGTCACTGACTAAGGATTAATCGGCAGTCGGGAGAGTAATCGGATTTAGTCGGGCATTAGTCAGTTTTGAATATTTTTATTATTTTAATATATAAATCAATTTTTATAACGTATATTGCCATTTATATTCATATATTTAGTAGTTTTAATATTTTTAAGAGCTTAAAAAATTATTGCTACAACCTACATTATTCGGTTTTAATTTCTTTTAATTATTTTAAATATATAAATCAATTTTGAAGAGCTTGTAATTGTGCAATATTCAATATTGAAAATGACAATATTGCTACAGCCTACAACCATGATATATAACAAAAATCAGGACTTATACTTTTTTGTTACATATACGAGACTTGCGTGTGGTGCTTTAACCTTTGGCTCTTACCCATCCAACTCTCTTTACTCTTTGCTGAACATTTATGCCTGATCATAAGAAAAACCTATTTTTTGTCATTTATTATACATAATCATTTAAGTGGAATCTGCATTGCTCCAGAAATCAAATTTGAATATAATCTATGCATATAATGAACGATCCACATTGTTATTAAAACTATCAATCGAAAATCTAAATGTCCTAATCATATATAAAATCAAATACCAACAAAAGATGTCCTAATCATATCTAAAAGTTAAAAAAAACGAAAAAACCAAACCTGGGAGGTGAGATCGGGCGCTGGAGAAGCTTCGAGGAGAGTTTTAGCTGCAACAGGAAGGAGCCTTGAGGTCGGTGATGCCAAGGCGGAAGGTCCTTCGACTGTTGTCGGAGGAGATGCAGTCTGACGACGCGGTTTGGCGGAGGCGGAGATGGAGGGTGCATCGAGGGTTTGGGTTTTCGGGGGCTCGGGTTTGGGTTTTTAGGGCATGATGTCGAACAATTAGCTCCTCTGTTATCGGATATCCGGTTATCAGGGGGTTTGGAAAAAATGCCTATGCAAAAAGCGGCCGAGTAATCGGCCGAGTAAACCGACTAATTGGCAGAGTAATCGGGCTGGTCCGATTATAGAGCGACTTTGGCTAGTCGACTCGGCTACCCCACCGAGTCGATTAATCAGACCGACTAATCGGATTAGTCAGCCGATTTTTGCAACACTGCTCTGACATATGGGGCAAATGTTTGACATAACTAGAAAGAGTTTTGCACATCGGTCTCTTGTCATGATATGCTTCCTTCTGAACAACCACATAAAAAATCGATTCTTTCAGGAAGTTTGAGCTTCTAGCTCGAGTTGCAGTCCCTGACCACATTTTCGGTCTTAGATGGTGGAGGCCTGCAAACTGCACCGTACACCTTTTGATCGAAAAAGAATTTCCCTTCTACATCTAGTGATCTCGCCCGTCAGAAGGCTTGTCAAGCTGCCTTAGAGACTTCAGGAGCACAAGGAATTCCTCCAAACGTTGGTCAGAGAAATTCGTAGCAAAAGAAGGCATTCGGTTATGATTCACCCAACAATTAGCAACACGAGCATCATGATATGCCGCCAAAGCAAAGAAATGAGGAAATCTGTTAGAGATATGTCGTTCTCCAATTCAATTATCAGTCCAAAAGGCGAAAGAGTTGCCATTCCCAAGAATAGGACGAAAGAGTTCGTGGAATCTAGGCAACACCGATAAGATCCCCCTCCAGAATCACACTGTCCGGTTGGCTGATGTCATAGATGCTTCGTATTAGTCTGCAACACATCTTTATTTCTTCCCCAGATTCGACCCACCCATTTAAGCAGTAGCTTCTCATTCATGGCCTCTAGATGTTTGACACCAAGGCCACGTTCAGATTTCGGTAATGTTACCGTCTCTCAGTCCACCAATGTATTGTTGAGCCCTCATGACCAGACTTACTCCAAAGGAAACACCTCATCAACTTCTCAATTCGCTTTCGAATACCAGCAGGCAGCAGTTGCGACGACATGAAGAAAACTTGTATAGCGGACAAGACTGCCCTCACCAACACCAGACGTCCACCCCGTGATAGAATTACCGCCTTCCAACCTGATATTTTTTCTCTATCTTCTCAATCACCGGTAACCAGTCAGAAAACTTGATACTATTGTGAGTTAGAGGTAGACCCAGGTATCGAATGGGCAGATAGCCACAAGCCATGCTAAGCACCTCACTACAACAACACACCTCTTCCTTAGAGAGACCAAACATGATCACACTATATTTATTGTGGTTTAAGACAAGGCTCGACATCTCCCCGAAGATCTCAATGGTGATTTCCATCCTGCTAGCCTCCTCCCTGTCCCCTTCAATAAAAAAGATTGAATCATCTGCATACTGCAGAAGAGGGACAACAATGTCGTCGATTGAGTACCCTATGGTGATGCCATTACGGTGCACCTAGTCCACCATACGCGCAAGAACATCTGCTGCGATAACAAACAACAAAGGGGCGAGAGGACACCCTTGGCTAACTCCTCTCTGCGGCTGAAAGGAACCACCTTCCGGACGGTCGTTGACCAAAACATAGTATAAGGCACGATATCCAGGTGTCAAGGAACCCTCGTTTGTACATTGCAACCCAGAGGAAGCGTCAGTCCACTGTGTCATAGGCCTTTGAGAAGTCGATCTTCCAAAGCAGTCCCTTCATCTTTTTCCTCATCCAGTCCATAATAATTTCCGTTGCCATTACCAAACTATCCGAAATCTATTTCTCAGTAACGAATGCAATGGATGCTGACTGCAAATGAGAAATAAAGTGCTCTAACGCCATTTTCAGTCTAATGGCAAAAACCTTAGCCACTATCAGATAGATTGCATTAGAGAGGGAAATCGGCCTAAAGTCCTCCACTCTTTCTGAAACATCTCGCTTGGGCAGAAGGAAAATAAGAGCCCTACTTAGTCTCTCAAAACTCGCATTGCATCTGTAGCATTCCTCCGCTATCTCCAGGACCTCTGCTCCCATTAACGGCCAAAACTCCTTGTAGAAACCAATTGGGAACCCATCAAGACCTGGGGCTCCCTCCGCATTCAGGCTCTACACCACAATCTTCACTTCCTCCAAGGTGATGCTCTGCACAAGATGATTTGCGTGAACACTAGAAGTCTGAGAGGCCCCGAACCATTCCACCTCCATGGTCTGTCAGCAGCTCTCCTTGAGAAATCATGGAAATGATTCGCAATCGCCTGTCCCATCTCTCTATTACCCTCAACCATGTTCTCATCTACGATAACATAATGAATATAGTTGCGACGACGTCTCCCGCTTGCAACTCTGTGAAAGAAGGCGGTATTCACATCCCCCTCTTTGAACCAAGCATGCCTTGATCTTTGCATCCACTCTGCTACTTGCTTCTTATCATCATTGAGGATTACCCTATGTGCTGTCGCTCTTTGATCTAGCTCCATAGCTTCCAGCTGCCTCTCATCTTCTAACCCATCAAGTAAGGCGATATCTGCCTCAGTAGTTGTCTGATGCGCTATTCTATCTTCTCTAGTCTCTTTTTGAAAACACAAAGTCATTTACAGAGTGCAATAAGTTTCTGAGCCAGGTAAGAAGCCACAGACCCAGACACCACAACAGTAGTTCGAAGGCTCGAGACCATATCTCTGAATGACTCCTCTTGCAGCCATGCCGCTCCAATATGAAGAATCCCCGAACATGAGATATATCCCCCGAATCTCACATCGAAGGGGTATGATCTGATCTCGTACGCAACCTGGAGGAGGGGACCAAAAGCGAGAAAGCACCCAAAAGCTCTGGTGGTGCCAGAAAACGATCAATCCATGAATGAGACCCCGAGCTCATTCAAGTGTACTTCGTGTCAGTAGTGTCGAGCACCTCTAGCTCTAGCTCATCAATAAGCTCAACAAACTCTGCCGAGCTTGGTTCTTGACCTTCTCTCCTTAAATGAGGTCAGTCAAAAGAAAGCAACGAGACATTGAAGTCTCCACTAATAAGCCAAGCACAACCTGGAAACACACTTCTAGCCGCTCTAAGCTCCACCCAAAGCTTATGATTGGGAGTTTGAAGATAAGTCCCGTAAACACACGAGAAAGCAAGCAATAACTCCGTAGAAATATTCTCTAGGAGAACTGGAAGGACATAGGTCCCCTTAAGCTCAGACCGAAAAGAGAACAACGAATCTCTCCAAGCCACCAATAATCCTCCAACCGAGCCAGACGTATCAATAGTCCTGAAGTCGGAAAGCGGTCCAGCCCCAAGTAAAGCCAGAGCAAGAGCTGAGCTTCATTTCCTAGATAAGAATGACATTACAATCCCATTCCACAAACCTAGACCCTAACAACATTCTTTTCTCTAGGTCACCTAGACCCCTCACGTTCCAGGTTAGAACCTTCATTGAGGACCTTGTGACGAGCCCGATGTACGTACATCGCCCGCCACTAAAGCAATCTGGGCCTTGCGTTCCGAGACCACAAGTTCTAGGGCCTTGTTGCACCACCTGCTCCTGTACGTCTTTGTTAACTTTCTCTTTGATGTTGAACTGGAGGAGGGTCCGAGACCTCCTTGTGTTAGAATACTTCGATGTTTTTTCCATAGAGCCCTCGGGTCTCTTATATAGGGAGAGAGCCCTTGGGTAAATTACATGAGAGGTACATAAAGAAACAGAAATAATAAGTAACATTAACGACACACAACTATCTCTACACTCCCCCTCAAGATGGAGCATAGATATCTATCATGCTCAGCTTGGAAGAACATCTCTGGAAAGGTCCTCTGAGCAATGGCTTTGTGAATATATCTGCTGTCTGGTCCTCGGAGCTGACGTGAGACGTGGAGATGAAGCCCTTCTGAATCATGTCCCTAGTGTAATGGCAATCCACCTCTATGTGTTTTGTTCTCTCATGGAAGGCTGGATTGTTGGCAATGAACAACGCTACCTGATTGTCACATTGCAGGTTCATAGGCAACGGAACTTCAACATTCAAATCTTCTAGGACTGCTTTAACCCACATCATTTCAGTGCTTGCCTGTGGCATGGCCCTGTACTCGGATTCGGCACTGGATCTCGCCACAACAGTCTGCTTCTTGCTTTTCCAGGAGACTAAGGAGCTTCCTATGAAGATAGCAAACCCAGAAGTAGACTTACGATCCCGTGGACATCCTGCATAATCCGCATCTGCGCAGGCTGAAATAGCCAAATCCGTGCCTTTCTTGAACAGCAACCCTGTGCCTGGTGAAGACTTCAGATATCTCAATATCATGTACAATGCGTCCATATGTACTTGCCTCGGCTGCTCCACAAATTGACTCACCCGGTTTACTGCAAGTGCAATATCCGGTCGAGTTATAGTGATGTATAAGAGCTTGCCCACCATTTCTCTGTACCTTCTCTTGTCCACCTCCTCAGTGTCATCATCGTACAACTTCATACTCAGATCCATTGGTGTACTTGAAGGTCTGCATTCAGTCATTCCTGTTTCAGCCAGCAAATCTGTGACATATTTTCTTTGAGTCATCACCATTCCTTGTGCATTTCTTGCAAATTCTATCCTCAGAAAATACCGTATAGTGCCTAGATCCTTTGTAATGAACTGACTGCCCAACATAGACTTGGTTATCTCAACCCCTTGTGCATCATCTCCAGTAACCAATATGTCATCAACATATACCATAACAACGATGGTACCTCTAGGAGTCTTCCGGACGAACAGTGAGTGATCCGCATTTGATCTTCTGAAACCTTGTTGTTCAATAAGCTGGGAGAGCTTCTGGAACCATGCACGAGGACTCTGCTTAAGACCATAAATAGCCTTATGAAGTCTGCATACCTTCTGAGTCTCCCCCTCAGCAGCAAACCCTGGTGGCTGCTGCATGTAGACTTCCTCCTGTAGATCACCATACAAGAAAGCATTCTTAACATCAAGCTGGAATATGGGCCAGCCACGTACCACAGCAACCGATAGAAGAATGCGAAGGGTAGAATGTCGCGCCACTGGTGAAAACGTGTCCAGGTAATCTACCCCATATGTCTGTGTAAACCCTCGTGCTACAAGCCTTGCCTTGTATCTGTCAAGACGACCATCTGCATGATATTTGACTGTAAAAACCCACTTGCAGCTTACCACAGACGCACCTGGAGGAATAGGGACTAGAGACCAGGTCCCTCGGGATTGTAAGGCACGCATCTCCTCTTCCATTGCTAAACGCCAGCATTCAGTCTTCATGGCATCCTGATATGTCCGTGGTATCTCAACTGATGATACAGCAGCGGCAAACTTCTGGAAATCCCCAGTGAGACGATGAAAGGAAACATGAGAGGCTAGGGGATATGAGACACACTGTCTTCGCTGTTTCCTATGAGCAATAGGCCGGTCCAAGTCATCCAAACCAGTGCTGACCGGTTGGTCCTCCTCCTGTGGTACAAGCTCCTGCACATGTGCATTATTTAACCCATCACTAATGTCAGAACATACCTGAGGCGTGCTGGATAGTTGAGATGTAGCTTGAGCAGGGCCCGTGCGTCTCGTGTAGAACTTAGGAAAAGGAACAACTGGGGGTGGTGGTGGTGGTGGCGGGGTTGGTAGTGGTTGTGTTATTTGAGACGCTGGAGTGGAGGACGGACCCAGGCTTGGAGGTGGTGGAACATAGACTTGGGAGTCTGATGATGTGGAGGGGACCAATCTGTCACCTGCAGGGGAGAAGTACATGACAGGTTCGAAGAATGTAACATCTGCACTCACATAGTATTTGTTATTGACAGGATCATAGCAGCGGTACCCCTTCTGTGTCCTGGAGTAGCCCACGAAAACACACTTGATAGCCCTAGGGGATAGCTTATCAAGTCCCGGAGATAAGCGGTGAACAAAAGCGACAGTGCCAAAAACCCTAGGTGTCAATGTAAACAAGTCTCTGTCCGGAAAGAGAACAGAGATTGGAGACTTTTCCCCAAGAACAGTTGTAGGCATTCGATTGACCAAATAGCACGCAGTAAGTATAGCATCACTCCAAAAGGTTAATGGAGCACAACTCTGAATAAGTAAAGTGCGAGCAATGTCAAGGAAATATCGATGTTTTCGTTCGGCAACTCCATTTTGTTGAGAAGTATAGGGACATGTGGTTTGGTGGACAATGCCTTTAGATGAAAGAAAGCTGGCAAGAGAGCGAGTGCAGAACTCCAATGCATTGTCAGTACGCACATACTTAACAGTAGATGAAAAAACATTCTGAACTTCATTAATTAGATTTTGAATAACATTTCCTGCTTCAGATTTATTCTTGAGAAGAAAAGTCCACGACACTCTGGAAAAATCGTCAACCACAACTAGATAGAACCTGTGCCCCTGGTGATCCGGGACACGACTTGGACCCCAAATATCTATATGGAATAATTCAAACGGGGAGCTACTGCTCCGACTCTGACGACCGGGGAAGCTAGACCGATGGTGCTTCCCCAACTGACATGCTTCACATCGAAAAGAAGAACTCGGAGATATCTGAGGCAGGAGGTGACGCATCTTCTGCAGCGGTAGATGACCGAACCGAAGATGCCAGGTGTATGGAGAAACAGAGGCCTGGGTATGCAAGGAGACACCAGCGTAGGAGCTACGAACGAGACGATAAAGGCCATTTTGCTCAGAACCACAGCCAATCACCCTGCCCGTCAGTATGTCCTGAAAAATAACAGACGATGGGTCAAAAATAGCACGACAGTGCAAATCACGTGTAATCTGACTAATAGATAAAAGGTTCATCGAGAATTCTGGAGCATGTAGCACATTCTGTAGGTGCATAGAGGGTAGCAAAGCTGTCTCCCCCTGACCGATGATAGGAGACTGAGTGCCATCCGCAATGAGTACAGAGCGACCTGGCTGAACAGCCCTGTATGACTGCAGAATATCTCTCTCACGGCAAAGATGATGGGTAGCTCCAGAGTCGACAATCCATCCTGTGAGATCATGACTATGAAATGGGGCTGAAGGGCTACCTGAGGCATTGGCTGAGGCCGATGTACTGGCTGACGCCGAAGCCGCAACATCAGAAACATCTGCACCCTCTGATGAAGAAGATTGTGGCATGATATCCCGAAGTCGTGCCACCAACTCCTCGAACCTGTGATCTGAAGTAGACGCAGGTGGACCCTGAATATGATCAGCTACTCGTACAGATGGAGGAAACCCATGCTTGGAATAGCATGTATCCTCCGAATGACCAGTGCGGCGACAATATGAGCACGTAGAGCGTATGCGGCCTCCACGGCCACGTCCACCACTTCCCCTGCCACGAAACGAGGACGAACTACCACGTCCCCTGGAGACTGCCATTGCTGATAGAGTCGCAGTCGCTATGTTGGATGAAACAGGTACACGACTGAGCCGCCTGTATACATCTTCTATTGGTGGGATGGTGGCATCTGCCAATATCTGAGCACGTGCTGCCTCGTACTCCGGATCTAGGGCAGCGAGTAATACGCCAACCATAGTGGCGTTGCGGAACGTCTTCTGCTGTTCCGGCATGGCTGTAAGAGGGATGGTGCTGTAGAGCTTCTCGAACATGCCACGAAGCGACGTGTACAAGGAATGAAGGGGCTTCCCGTTCTGCTTCGTGGTAAATATATCATGCTGCAACTGGAGCATCTTCGTCTCATTACGGACCTGAGAGTACGTCATAGCCAAAATATCCCACATCGCCTTAGCGGTGGGCTGGTGAAGGACGTCATTCGCTATCTCCATCGTGAGCGTACCTGAGAGCCATACCTTGGCGTACGCATCATCAGCCTCCCATGAGGCATAGATCCCTGTCTTCTCCGGTGGTTCATCCTCGGTAAGAATATGCTTCTTACCGCACGACTTCATGAGACTGAGGAACTGCATCGCCCACAGTTCGTAGTTGGTCCCGTCCATCTTGACGATTGGTGCCGAACCTTTGAAGGCACCTATGGCGGGCATATCGATCTTCTGATCTGACATAGTACCGGAGAAGAATAACTACTGATAGACCAAGAAAATTGTCTACCAAGACCTTGTAGGATTCAAGTGCATAGGTAGACGATTATGCACTTGAATCAAACATGATGCCGAGTCCGAAGAACGCGGTACCCCTGCAGCGAGTAGAGGCTTTGAGAGCCTCTACTTTGACACGAACGACTGCGGGAAGAGGACGGCGGCGGCTGGACAGCAAGTGGAGCCCTACAGCAGGGGCTCGGCGGCGGTGGTAGGGGCTAGCGGCGGTGGTTGGGGCTGGCAGCAGGGATCCGGCGGTGGGTGGAGGAGCCCTGCGAAGGAGGCGGCGGCGTGAGAGTTGGGCCCGGAGGGGGTTGGGCGCCGAAACCCTAGAGAGGGGGGGGGGGGGGGAGGGGGCGGCGGTGGAAAAAAACCCTAGGTTAGGGTCATGGCTCTGATACCATGTTAGAATACTTCGATGTTTTTTCCATAGAGCCCTCGGGTCTCTTATATAGGGAGAGAGCCCTTGGGTAAATTACATGAGAGGTACATAAAGAAACAGAAATAATAAGTAACATTAACGACACACAACTATCTCTAGACCTTGCAGCTCTCCTTCTCCCCCTGTACTTGCCAAAGGGGCTTGAGTTATCACCATTGCACTCTCCACACGCGGTTCACTTCCTTTGGATTCAATAGGGGAAGCAGGTCGACCATAAAAAAAAGAGATTTCAACTGTTTCCACGACTCCTTCCTCAGGACGACCTCCCAATACAACATCGCCAGGGACTGGACCCTCCATGGCCATCACATGGGCCGGATCCAGAGTGCTGCCAACCTCTGAAGCTCCCAAATCCGGAGCGCTGGCAGCCTTCGAAGAACTTGGACTGGTTGTACCCATCGAGCAAGAATGCTCTATAGCCGGAGCGCAAGATAGGGCATGGTTCTTTTGCCGGGTCGAGACTCTGCTCTTCGGATCCGAGTTAACGAAATTGAAGCAGAGGCTTCGACAACCGGTTGCAAGCGGATCCAATAAGACCTTATCGGTCATACCCGATTGACCGAACCGAGGCTCCGCATAAAAAGCCCCAAAAACCGCCAAAAGAATACACAAGAAGGGCTCCGGTGCCCTAACACAAGAAGGGCTCTGACTGCCAAAGAGTAAATTGACAGCAGCGGGGGCAAGAACTGAACGAAGAGCCTTAACGAAGCTCGCCCTACCATTAGGGTGTAGGACGACTCCGACAAGCAGGCTTTAGGGCTTTCAACCATGACGAGGGTGGTGAGAGGGTCAGAACCAGGTATGCGGCCATATGCAATCACCGTAGTCACCCTGTCAAGAGACCTCATCGCCGCCCCTAAAGCTTCTACAGATCTTGACAGGAATGGAACGCCTATCACCTGCGCCACCCTCCCTCTCTTTTCCAAAGTCTCCCCATCCACAAACCTCAGGAGCCTCCAGGAAACAACAATGTCCCTCTCAGGATCGAGCATGCATTTGATATGAGGAGCTGTGAGGCCCCTTGCACAACATTTCTTTTCACCAATGCGGACAACATCTCCCTCCCCTCGAACTTCTCAGTAAAACGACGATTTAGATCGTCGACGATTGATTCTAGCACGTTATTTCTGAGTCTCCAGGAACCGATAAGCAGACCGGGACAGAACTCCTCTTATTGAGTCCCGGCGACAATTGCATCATAAGATCGACTACCACGGACCTAGCTTGGGTCCTACATCGCTGTTCTTCTTTGCTCTGGTGACTCATTGAGGGGTCGTTTCAGGATCAAGATAGCGCGGGGGCAAGCTATGCCGGTGCCCTTCCAACCCATACATGAAACAATGCGGTGGAAGTGCGCATTCCAAAGCCTGGTGGTCCGATCGACTGCATCTGAAGCAACACTTCCCGTACTTGGCGTGAGAGACAATCGTCCAGTCCGTGCCGGTTCGCTCACCGCTTGTTTTAGTGGCCCTCGCTCTCTCAACAACCCGTCTAGCATTGTCGCTCTTACGCCCCTCCCTCTCGAGTGCCCTCCTCCAAGCCCGATCTCTAAAACTTCACCGCCCAGTGAAGCCTCTCCTTTTTTGCTACTCTCTCCCCATCCGCTGTCTTTTTCCAACAACACTGATGACAAAAATGAGTAGGCAAACTCTTTTACTTTGTTGTACTCGACCAAACATCTTCTATCTTGTTAGCATGACAAGCAAATCTACATACGAGTCCTTAATCTACTCATTGGTTTAACCGCTACTTAGTATACAATACTTAAAGAGCTTGCCTAAGAAATGGATTATCTAAACATTAAGAAATGGATTTTCTAAAATTCACGGTCTTCATGTGTTTTTGTTTATTCTAATGTAGATTATGCTATGTTAAAGAAATGTAGAATGTGCCATTCCCTTTAATGACATGCAATCAACTATTGAGTAGACTACTTTTGTTGAAAGCAATCTTATCACTTGGTGGAACGGAAAGATGAATGTTGTCCCCAATGAAGTGCATAACCAATATACATGGCATTAGTACGAATCACTTGTGAGCTTAGTTTGCTAATTTTCTCAAGGAACTTGGAAGTTCCACAAATGTTCTTATTTGTCTCTACAACGTCGACATATTCATACCTACACCTTCACTATGGTATTCCATGAGTTAAGATGAAATGCTATACTTATAAGATTATTTCTCCACATATATCCTCAGAGATTTTGCTTGCTAAGCATCTTTGTGAAAGCACTTCTAAGAAAAGAGCATTCTTTTCTTACTTCCTAGTTGGATAAGACTTCTGCAAATGCATGGATTTAGTCTAGATATCATGATATATCATTGATATATTAATAATATATTGATATCGTATATCGACCGGTATTGATACTACCCTATATATTGTTTTCCAAGATATCAGTTGATATCTCGTAAGATATCGGTGATATATCAGGATATCGACAGTCATCGATTGAAAATTGAACTTTTGAATGCAAATTTCTTCAAGTATTACGTGCTTCCTGTTGAGATATTAGTCATCTTTTGTGTCTTTTATGTATTATTTATTTTTATATAATTTGCCCTAGAGGTTACTCTCCTATACAAGAGAACCCCAGGGCTTCATGAATATACTATTTGTTCTTTTCTCTCTACATGATATCAGAGCGACGATCCTACACCGGGGTTCTCATACGTATATCCTAACCTTGCCCGCCGCCCATCCTCCACGCGTCATACACCGTCGCCACACCTCCTTGGTTGTCTCTGCGCACGCAGCCCAATCCCATAAAGGGCCTCAGTGCTGCCGTCCAGCCCTCCAAAGGGATGTAGCGTCGCCCTAGAGAGCCTTCGGGGCTCCCTGTGCCATCTTAGAGCCATCCATGGCTCTCTGTAAGTGTCGCACAACCTGCCCTTGGGTTGTAGTGCCACTGCAGTCCCCGTTGGGCCACCATGCATCGACAATAAGCCTTTAAGGGCCCTTTTTATCCTCTCAGGCACTGTACAAATTTGCTGAACTGTCTGATTTTGACTGAAAAACGTGATTTCAAACCTATAAATCACGTTTTCGGGGCTTTCAAATCGATCTACTTCTCCAGCCGAGTTTCATTTTTCGATCATTTTTCCATCATGACACAAAACAAGGGTGATATCTTTCTTCGTCCAGTGCTTTCAAGGGTCCGGCTCCCATCGTGAAGATGGTTGAGACCAACTATGAGTTGTGTTCCATGCAATTTCTAACCCTGATGTAGTGCAATAAGGATCATATTCTGACAAAACCCGAGCTGATGGACAAGACCGGGGATAATTCTTTGTGGAAGCAAGATGTTGCTTATGTGTGTATATGGCTCTCTGAGACCCTCACCACTGAGGTAGCCCATGATATTGTGAACCAGCCCACCGCTAAGGCGATGAATATTTTGGCATCCTCTTATATGCCTAAGCGAAGAACGTGGCCAATATTCTTCGGCTTTAGTTTGATATATACATGGTAAAGCAGAATGACTGTTTATTGCACGTTCTACTCACTTTATGGCATGTTCGAGGAGCTTCATAGCTTCCTGTCGATTATGATTTCCATAGAGCATCAGATGGCATACATAAACTCCACGATGATTGAAGTTTTCTTGACCGCGTTTTACCCAGATTATGAGGTAGCATGGATACAACTCCTTACTAGGGCTACCATACCTCCCATGGAGGAGGCTTTTTTTTAATCTAAAATAGGGAGATCTCCCGAGGCGGGAGTCACCGCAGCGACGCTTTCATTGAACCATGGAGGAGGCTTACAACTGTCTTAGCAGGTTTCTTATTGCACTTGCTGCCCCCATGCAACAATCCTCAGTGATGGCTACTTCTCGAGGTAGAGGGGGTTCTACTTAGTTCGGAGGACATAGTCCCCGTGGCTGAGATGTTGGACGTCAGCGTGGTCCCTGCACCTATTGCCGTCATCCAGGATACTTTGATGACACATGTTATCAGAAGCATGGATACTCCGCATTTGCTCACGTAGCGGAGCAGATTGAGCCTTCAGATACTACAACTCCTCAGGCAGCTCCATGTCTTGATGACATTGTCTCTCATATACGGGAAACATTGACTTCAGTGGTCGGCACTACAACTGCAGGATCCATAGATACTCCAGTTGCAGCTAGAGCCTCCTCGAGCTCGTCAAGTATCACATATGCTTTTACTGGTTGTACCGATGCAGATATGACAGAGTGAATCTTGGACTCTGGTGCGTCTCACCATCTTTGTGGAGACAGAGCCCGGTTCAGGTCTTATAGGTTTATACCTCATGGTAGATGGGTCGTCATTGCAAATGTGATTCACTTACCCATCACAGGACATGGGGAGGTGCATTTGACGCCATCCATGTGTCTGCAGAATGTTTTATATGCTCTTGATGAACTTGCTTTCTATCAGTTAGATTACAAAGGATATGTATTGTCGTGTCATTTTTGACCCATCTTCTCTTGTGTTCATGATATACTCACGGACATGGTGATTGGATGTGGCTATGAGTAGCAGGGGGCTTTACAGACTAATCCAGCCTCCTCATGCTGGTGCCGCTGCTATTCCTATTAGTAAGTCTTACCGTACTTGTGGCACCTTCGTTTTGGCCACGAAGTTGTGTCATGTCCTCTCGCAGATCTCTACATGATCTTCCTTCCAGTGCGAGGCTTGCCAGCTTGGGAAGCATCACCGTTCTTCGTTTCCATCCCTTTAGAGTCGGAGTAGTTCTCAGTGGTTTGAGCTCCTTCACTTAGATATTTGGGGTTCGAGTCATATCCCTGATCACCACGTTTTTATCTTATTGTTGTTGATGACTATTCTATACTTTCTTGTATTTTCTTGTTAAAGAATAAGTCTGAATCTGTTAATAAATCATTTTATTAATGATATAAAGAATATTTTCTCTGCTACTGTCAAATATTTACGTTCTGATAATGCCTTAGGGTATGTTTGGTTGCCAAGTTATCTGGGGAAGGGTAATCCATTTTGTGTGTTGGTGTTTGGATAGAGGGTTTGGGGTTGGGAGGGTTTGTTGTGATATGATTGCATTGAAGTTTGAAAAAAATGAGTAGTTATTGTGATGTGATTGTATTGAAGTTTGGAAAAGTGAGTATAAGTTGCGTATTTTATATTTTTTAGATGATATAATGGTATAATATAGTTGGTGGAATGGATGAAAAAGGAATGATTTATTTAATGTATTAACAGAGAAAGAGTGGGCCTCATATGGGGGGTAGAAATATGTGTTTTGAGGGTAATCCCCAACCGAATACCACCTTAGAGTTTGCACTCTACAACTATCCGAGTTTCTCAGGTCTCTTGGCATTGTACACCAGACCTCGCGTGTCAATACATCTCAGCAGAACGGTGTTGTCGCGTGTAAATATCGCCATTTACTCAATGTGATCAAAACAATTCTAATTCAGAGTTGTGCTCCTCACTCTTATTGGGGTGATGCGGTTCTCATTGCCTGCTATTTAGTAAACTGTATGCAATCATCTATTTTGAGAGAAAAGATTCCTTTCTCGATTGCGTTTCTCGAGAATGATCTGTTCTTACATCACGCGTGTTTGGATCTGTGGCCTTCCTTAATAATCTTTCACCTATTTTTTTTTGAAACCAATTCTTCGGGGGAGGCACGTCGCGGTGCTCGCCCCAAAATTTTTATTAGAAGGCGAAGATGCCCGAGAGAGAAAGAGTTACAAAACCAAAGGATCGAGTGGATCTTGCCGGAAACCCAAAAAGAAGAAGCACTACAACAATGACCAATCGTCGGAGAGCAAAACGGAGTGTGCCAAAATATTCTCCTTGTAAAACCTTTGTCCCCTGAAAATCTTCGAATTTCTCCCAAGCCATATCGCCCAGATGCACGCAAATGGACGAAGGAGCTCCCCCCGCGACCTATCTTTATTCAACCGCATAGAGTCCCAAAATGAGGAAGCAGATGAAGTGTTGATCCAGGGAATTTGGGCCTCCGCCCAAATGTCAGCAGTCCCTGGACAGTGGAAGAACAGGTGCTCCGAGGTCTCCAAGCTGCCATCACAAATCGCACAATCCGTAGAATCGAACCCCACGAATAACCTTGCGCACCTATCACGAGTCAAAATCCGCTCGCGTCTGAGCAGCCAGAGGAAGAAGATGACCCTCTCCGGGAGCTTGATACGCCAAAGAAGTTTAAGATCCGTGCACGTGAGGTCCTGCTGTGAAATCTGCTGCTGCGAGATGGCCCTGAATGCCCGCCTTGTGGAGAACACGCCATCACGCCAAACCTAGTGATCCCGGCCCTCCGAGGGCGTGGGCGCATCCTTAAGCAGTTGAAGGAGAGCCAGAAGGTCAACGAACAACTGATCAGAGAGGTTGCTGGCAAAAGAAGGGAACCAATCATTCCCGCACCTGGAGGTAGCCACCATCGCACGCGGATCCCTCGACAAAGCACAAAGACGCGGGAAGGTAACACCGAGGGGGATCCCCCCCGCCCACCGATCGCGCCAGAACAGGAAAGAGTTACCATTCCCAAGCACCGGTTTAAAGAGATGGGAATAGCGCCGAGTAACAGATATGATCCCCCGCCAAAAGGGGGTACGAGAACGCCGATCATCCAAATCAAGCACCATGTCCACTCCAAGAGATAACACCTCCCGCAAAATGGAAGGGAAGAAGCTGTTCGCACTTCCCCAAAGCCTGTTGACCCACTTCAGAAGCAGCGCGTCATTTACTTGATCAAGCCGCCGAATGCCAAGGCTTCCATCACACTTCCTCTTAGTCACCTCATCCCAAGCCACCAGGTGCGGACCACCCAAAGAAGGTCCCCTTCTCCCCCAAAGAAAGTTCCGCATTAGACCCTCGAGGCGCTTCCTAATCCCCGCCGGGACAATCCAATTCGAAAGGAAGTAGATAGGTATAGAAGCAAGGACTGATCTAATAAGAACGAGGTGACCTCCCCGAGAAAGCATTGCTGCGCTCCACCCGGCGAGCCTCCTTTCCGCCTTGTCCACCACCTTGCGCCAATCGTGAAGCCTAGATCTCCTCGCCCCCAGAGGCATCCCCAAATAGTCCATTGGTAGGAGGAAGGAGGAGTCCCCAGTAATAGCCCACAAGCATCCGCCGAGCCCGCATCCCACGCGAAGGGGATCACTTTGGACTTTGATTGATTAATGAGAAGCCCGATAGCTCGCTAAAAATTTTCAACGTTGCCGCCATCCTTCTGACCTCGTCCATGCCACCCTCGATGAAGACAATAGTGTCGTCCGCAAACTGAAGAGTTGGGACGCTCCGGTAGCCGCAAGAGAATCCCTTGGACAGGCCACACTCAACCACCCTAGCAGCCATCCGAGGCAACACGTCCACCGCAATAACGAAGAGCAAGGGCGCCAAGGGGCATCCCTGCCGCACGCCCCTTCTTGGCTGGAACCGTTCGCCAACGACATGGCCGTTCAACATAATAGAGAAGGAAGCCGTAGTAATGCACCTGCGTATCCACGAAATCCACATCGTTGGAAACCCGCGCGCCCGCAGCACCCTCCAAAGGAATTTCCAATCCAGCGAGTCGTAAGCCTTAGCGAAGTCCACCTTCCAAAGGACCCCTTGCTTCCCCGACCTCACCCAGCTCTCCACATCTCCGAAGCAAGAGCCGTAACATCCGCAATTTGGCGACAGCGGATGAATGCAGCCTGGGAGGGCTCGAGCAAGTCATCAAGCAACGGCGTAAGCCTCCGCGCCAGAACCTTAGCAACGATCAAGTACAATGCATTGGAGATCGCAATCGGTCGAAAGTCTTCAATAGCGCGCGGAGAGGAGGTCTTAGGCAACAAAACAATGAGAGCCCTATTGGCCTGGTCGAAGCCCGCATTTCCTTTGCAAAATTCCATGACAACCTCCCAAACATCCTTCCCAACCACCTCCCAGAAATCCTTGTAGAACGCAATTGGGAATCCGTCCGGGCCCCTGGCGATGCGTCACCGTTGAGATCCCAAATAACACACTTGACCTCCTCCAAAGAGACCTCCTTAACCAACTCAGCGCAAAGCGAGGGCGAGATTTGTGGAGTACCCTCCCCCGACCAGAACCACCGACTGGGCGCACGAGCAGAAGAGAAATCCCTGTAGTAGGCGGCCACCTCACCCCTCAAAATCTCCTCTCCCACGATCTCCCTCCCCCCGAAAGAAATGGAATGGATATAGTTAGACCGCCTCCTGTTGGACGCCACCCTATGAAAATAGGAGGAGTTAGCATCCCCCTCCCTGATCCACTTGACCTTAGCCCTCTGACGCCATTCCGCCACCCTCTTTCTTTCTTCCCTTTCCACCGCGGCCAACGCCGCCGACCTGGAGAGAACCTCCTCGGGGTTGAAGTCCCTCTCCCCCTCCAGAGCATCCATTGCCGCGACGGTCATCTCCGCATCTTTCCTGGCAGACGCCCTTGCCTCCCGCGTCATTTTTTTGAACGAAGACAAAGCGCTCCGCAGACGTGTAAGCTTCTTTCCAAATCTGACCACCATCGAGCGACCCTCGCACTCCTCATTCCAGATGGCA
Organism: Ottelia alismoides; assembly: GCA_037367405.1. Taxonomy (NCBI): domain Eukaryota; kingdom Viridiplantae; phylum Streptophyta; class Magnoliopsida; order Alismatales; family Hydrocharitaceae; genus Ottelia; species Ottelia alismoides. The sequence goes on along the minus strand of JAZKJV010008784.1, from coordinate 308,553 downwards.
GCCACCAAATCCCGGAAGTTATCCTCTAGCAATTAACACCTCTCATATCTAAAGAAACCCGCAGAGGGACGCGAAACATTGGAGACCCAAACGATGGGAGTATAATCGGAGAAAGAACGCGCCCGAGAGAGAACATTCGCGAGGGGAAACAATGACATGAAAGCCTGAGAAGCGAAGAACCTGTCAATGCAAGATTTAGAAGAAGAGTTCCTCCAAGTGAACTTAGTGTCCGACGCCCGCAGATCTTCCAAAGCCATGGAGCTAACGAAATCCGCAAAATCAGCTGAGCCCGGATCCGCACCCCCCTGAACCGCGGACGATCAGAAGCGCGCAAAGTAACATTGAAATCTCTCCTTATCAGCCAAAGAGAATCCGGAGAGTCCTGACTGACCCGCCGAAGCTCGTCCCAAAGCTCCCTTCTCGTAACAGCAGAACAAGGGCCGTATACACAGGAGAAGATGATTGTTTAAGAGTCGGCCTTCCTGGATAGCATGACCGAGATTGAGTGACTGCCCATGATAGCAGAGATAAATGAGAAACTCGATGACTTCCATGCAACAAGCAAGCCCCCTGCATGGCCGTTTGCTGGCAGAGCAGGGAATTTATCCAGATCCCCCGCGACAAAAGAGCGCCAAACATCCTCGTCGAATATGGGCAACTTGGTTTCCTGCAGTAGAATCACATCGCACCCCCATTCTTTGAATCTGTTACCTAACACTCTCCTCTTGTCCGCATCTCCCACGCCCCTCACATTCCAAGTTAAAACTTTCATTTGGAACCACTGATGAAGCCCCACGAGTGTACCACCCCAGCCGCCTCCGCCACCAAATCTTCGAAAGTGTGGCAAGAATGATGCTCCCTGGACACCGAACGCGAGGAGCGCCTTCGTCTGTAGCGCTTTGAAGACCTCCTCGTTGATTCTCCTTCAGACCCAGCAGCACCGAGACTCCCCACATCGCCGACGGGAGGGACACCCCCAGAAAACACTCCAGCGCGGGGAGAAGAAGGTTCGGCCCGCAAAGCAGCTGAGTCTAACCCCGAAGAAAGAGAGGGGGCGAACACCTGAGATGACGTATGGACCACAGAGCCCGGATCCGCCGCATGCATAACAGGACCCGGGTCTGCCCCCACCGAACCCGCCTCCAGAAGCTCAAACGGGTCAAGTTCGACCACCCGACAACCCGGTTCACGGGGGGATCCGAAGGAGTGGCCCGCACCGACTTCCATAAAACCAAACCCGGGAGAGAAAACCCGGAAGGCGGAGTTTGGTTAGGCAACCGAGAAGGCCAAATCCCCACCGGTAAGCGTGCACCTACCCGCCATGTCACCCCTGACACCGCTAAGGGCGGTTACCATGCAACGGCTCCATGCGAGAGGATGGGCATCACGTACGAGAACAGGTGAGGGCCTTACGAAAACACCATGACACGGCGAGACCCCCGAAGTGAAACCCATCTGCGGAAGCTTCTCCTCGAAAACTGAAACGACCCCCTTACCGGCCCTCCCACCTTTGGCACTCCGGTCCGGCACAGGGGGCGGAGCTGGTGGCTCCACCACTGACAACTCAACCCTACAGTAGAATCTTCCAAGCTTTAATTCCCCAAAGAAAATCTGATCCGACGTCCGATCGAGGAAGGCCTTGTTGCACTCCATGAGAACCGTCGTGGAGGAGGGATCGGAACCCGGCGATAACCCGTCGTCAGTGACGGCCAAGACTTCACCCCATCTCCTCAGAGGACGCCGAAGACATTGGACGGACCTCGAAAGAAAAGGAACACCTCTGACCACAGCTACGCATACCTCCAGCTCCGAGCATGCCCCATCCGCAAAGCGCAAATCCCTCCAAATAATGCCTCCTTGAGGCCCTGCACGCAACAATCGAAGCCGCTGCTCAAACAATAAACCTCGAGTGCAGCACCTTTTTGTCCCTAGGAGGACCACGTCTCTTGAGAACTGGCCTCCCAAGAGCTTCCCGAGAGTGTTGTTCAACGCCTCGATCGTCATGCAGTGACCCAGGAATACACCCACGATCGCCCTTGGACCCCAAGTGCAAGTTGCATGCTGCCCCCATGCGTTCGAAGAAGCCGCAACCCCTGCAACGTGAACCCCCTCTTCGACGAACCCGCTCGCAAAGCAGCAGCCTCCCTTCCACTGCTCCCCTCCGTAGTTGCATGTATGCATGCCTCCCCTGCGACCACCTGCGCGAAAGATCTGTGAGCCAAGACTGAAGTACCCACATCAGACCTAGGACCCGTTGAATGCACCGAGGGCCTTCCGAGAGAGAAGTGACTCGCATCCCCCCTCGCTCTTGCACCGTACCCTGCTTGCTTGTGACCCAAGTCACCGCATGCAAAGCATCGCGGTCTAGCAACACACACCGAAGCGAGATGGCCCCTAACGCCGCACCGCCAGCAAACACGCCCCGGCTTCTTGTGCGAAACCGGCACCCACCTCTCGCCTGCTGAAAACGCCGCCTCCCCCTCTGCAGCAAGGAACTGCGGGCTCTCGTTGCGAAAGCCAGACGCGATGACCTCCTCCGTTGCGCGCTTGCCATCCCTCGATCGAGGGAGAAACCTCTCAGCTGAAGTTCCCGTCGCCCCGCTCTGAGAGCTCCCACCCTCTCGCCATCTCAGCTCCCACCCTCTCGCCATCTCCCCCATCTTTCACCTAGTTTTGACAAGCTCTCCCTCACTGCTGTCAAGTTTGTTCCACCCTAGTTTGTCTTTGTTGGCTATTTGCTTTGGCAGAAATACTTTGTTAGTGCTGGTATTACATTCTTTTAGTTTGTTATGTATTTCTCTTCTACCAGTGATAGACTGACTCCATCTGACTTTGATGAGGAGATCTACATGCATCCACCTCCTACAGCTCTACCACCTGCTGCACCTGCTCTGCCACCTCCATCACCTCCCTCATCACAACCACCATCGTTGCCTCCACCACCTCCAATATCTACACCTGCCCTTGTTGCTGTTCGGGGTCTGTCCTTGGCACAACACCCACCTTGACTCAGTTTTTACCACGTGTGTTTATTTGCAGGTCTCGCTCTGTCCCCCCTACCCTTGTTACTGCCCAATCCCGATTCTCTCAACGGGAATGTCCATAGGTAGTATTAGGTAAACAAGGTAACATGTCTTTTCCATCATCCAACATGCATTACGTATGTAATGAGAACATTGTTTCTACTAATGGTACTACTGAATTATCTATGTAGTAGGATTCTTTGAGCATGTACTCTCTCAAGAGGGATACTTACATGTTCAGAAGATGGCAGATGATCTCGATGTGCCTGTTGCTCTACGAAGCAGAGATGTACTTGTGCTTCATATCCTTTTGCAACCCAAGTTTCTTTGAACGAACTTTTAGAGGATTTCATGAGATTTACCTCAGACACTGTCAGTCGTGGAGATACCACAGACGTATCAGGAGGCCATCCAAGATAGTCAGTGATGTCTTGCCATGGAGGAGGAGATGACCGCGCTACAGTCGTGTGGTACTTGGAGCCTTGTTTCAGCTCCAATTGATGCATCCGTTGTTGGGTGCAAAGTGGGTGTTCATGGTGAAGCACCGAGCAGATGGTAATGTAGATCGCTAAAAGGCGAGACTTGTGGTACGTGGGTTCACCCAGACATATGGGGTGGACTATCAGGATAATCCAGACATATGGGTGAATTATTAGGATACATTCTCTCTAGTGGTCAGGCATTCTACTCTGCGTATACTTCTATCAATCCAGTGACATGGGATTTCATGGGATTGACCCCTCTATCTGTTTGATGTGTGTTGGGAAAAATGAAAGAGATGTTTATTCCATAAGCCCTAGGCTCTCTTATATAGGAGAGTAGCCTATGGGTAAATTACATAAAGCATACAGCTGAAAATAAAAATAATAGAGAGACACACATACAACTAATATATGCGTTAACACTCCCCCTCAAGATGGAGCATAGATATCAATCATGCTCAGCTTGGACGCACACTTCTGGAATGGGCCTCATAGTAATGCCTTGGTGAATATATCGGCAGTTTGATTCTCTGAGGTGACATGCGATGTAGCAATGAACCCCTTCTGAATCATGTCACGTATGAAGTGACAGTCAACCTCAATATGCTTGGTCCGCTCATGGAAAGCTGGATTGTTTGCAATGAACAAGGCTGCCTGATTATCACATTCTAAGTTCATAGGAAGTGGTACATCTAGACATAGATCTGTAAGTACAGCCTTCACCCACATCATCTCTGTGCTAGCCTGGGCCATAGCTCTATATTCGGATTCAGCATTAGATCTAGCTACCACCGTCTGTTTCTTGCTCCTCCATGAGATTAGAGAATCTCCAACATAGACTGCAAACCCCGAGGTGGACTTCTTGTCCTTGGGACAACCTGCATAGTCTGCATCCGCACATGCTGAGATAGAAATCCCCGTTCCCTTCTTGAATAGCAAACCTGCACCTGGAGATGATTTGAGGTATCTAAGTATCATATGTATGGCATCCGTATGAACCTGACGTGGTTGCTCCATGAACTGGCTCACACGACTCACTGCAAAGGATATATCGGGCATAGTGATCGTGACATACAACAGTTTGCCTACCAGTTCTCTGTATCTTCTCTTGTCCATCTCCTCTGTGTCATCATCATAGAGCTTCATGCTGGGGTCCATTGGTGTCGTGGCAGGACGACACCCAAGCATACCTGTTTCACTCAACAGGTTCGTAACATATTTCCTCTGCGACATTACTAATCCATACGGATTTCTAGCAAATTCCAGCCTCAGAAAATATCTAAGGACTCCAAGATCCTTAGTGATAAATTTGCTCCCCAGCTTCTCTTTCGCCTGCTTTATGCCTTGCTCATCATCTCCTGTAATCAAGACGTCATCTACGTAAATCATAATTGCAATAATACCTCTTGAAGTCTTCTGTACAAACAAGGAATGATCAGCATTGGAGCGTTTGTATCCCTGTTTTTCAAAGAGGTCTGAGAGCTTCTGAAACCATGCTCTGGGGCTCTGCTTAAGGCCATAGATAGCCTTATGAAGTATGCACACCTTGGAACACTCCCCCTCAACAGCAAAACCGGGTGGCTGTTGCATATAGACTTCCTCCTGCAGGTCTCCATATAAGAACGCGTTCTTCACATCGAACTGATATGGCGGCCACTCTCGATTTACTGCGACTGACAGCAAGATCCTGAGAGTGGAATGACGGGCTACTGGCAAGAATGTATCAAGGTAATCCACCCCGTATGTCTGTGTAAAACCACGTGCAACAAGGCAGGCCTTGTATCTGTCAATGCTGCCATCTGCATTTTGCTTCACCGTAAATACCCACTTGCAGCTCACCGGGGTCACATCTGGAGGTATAGGAACTAGACTCCAAGTTCCCCTAGATTGAAGTGCTGCCATTTCCTCCTCCATTGCTAGACACCATCTACTATCCTGCAGAGCATCTTGATAATTCCGTGGAATATCCACAGCTGACAAGGCCACCACAAAGTTCCTGAAATCCCCAGATAGTCGTTCAAATGACACAGAAGCTGCCAATGGATATGTAACGCAACTCCTCTTCGATTTACGTATAGCAATAGGAACATCTAAATCAGTTGTGTCCTCATCTGGCCACTGCAACATATCCTGCTCAGAAATATCATTAGATCCATCAAGAGAAGTATCTTCAGTACATACCATTAGCGAGCTAGGAGATGAGCCATGACCATGAGCTGGAGGAGGCCTACGGGTATAATGGAACGGTAGTGGTGAAACGGGGATCGATGGTGGTGGTGGTGGTGGTGGTGGTGATGGTGGTGACGGTGCTGGAGGTGGTGGTGTCATGTATATGGCGTCGGTAGTCAGTGGAGGTAGCTGTTGATCACCTGAGGATGAAAAATACATTACGGATTCAAAAAATGTAACATCTGCACTGACCATATACCGCCTATGCAAAGGATCAAAACACTTGTACTCCTTTTGAGTTTTGGAGTACCCAACAAACACACACTTGACAGCCCTAGGAGAGAGCTTGTCAATACCGGTAGACAACTGGTGGACAAAGGCAACTGAACCAAACACACGGGAAGTAAGGGAAAACAGATCCTTCCCAGGATAGATAATGGAAAAAGGAATCTGTTAATCCAAGACAGAGGACGGCATACGGTTAATTAGGTAACATGCAGTGAGAACCGCGCCACCCCAGTAAGAATAAGGAACATGACTCTGTATAAGAAGTGATTTTGTGACATCTAGTAGGTGGCGATGTTTCCTTTCAGCAATCCCATTTTGTTGAGAGGTATAAGCACAGGATGTTTGATGTATAATCCCTTTTGAGGAGTAGTAGTTGGGTAGTACATGAGTGCACAGTTCTAGGGCATTATCACTTCTTACAAACTTCGCAGATGTGGAGAAAATATTTTGAATTTCATTCAGAAAATGGATAATAATATCGCCTGTTTTAGATTTATTTTTCATCAAAAATACCCATGACACACGAGAGAAGTCATCCACAATAACTATATAAAATATGTGTCCCTGATGATCAGGTACACGACTCGGACCCCAAATATCAATATGAAATAACTCAAACTTGGAGGTACTACTCCGACCTGGACGACTGGGAAAGGTAGACCTGTGACGCTTTCCCAACTGACAAGCCTCACATTGGATAGATGTGTGAGGAAGACCCTGGGGTAACACACGACGTAACTTCTGAAGCGGTAGATGCCTAAAGCGCAGATGCCACAGTAAAGGAGATACAGGTCCAGTGGGAAGGGATGAGGTTCCTGCGAATGGAGTCTGATTTAGGCGGTAGAGGTCTCCTTGCTCATAGCCACGACCAATCACGTTGCCCGTACGAATGTCCTGGAAAATAAGAGAAGATGGATCAAAAATTGCCCGACATTTGTAAATCCTTCGTAATCTGACTGAGTGACAACAAATTCATTGAAAAGTCAGGTGTATGTAGCACATTCTTGAGCTACATAGAAGATGTCAGTCTAATCTCCCCCTGACCAGTGATGGGAGAATGTGTACCATTGGCAATGACCACTGTTCGGCCTGGAGGAATCTGAGAATATCCTGTAAGTAGACTCTGATCGCCACATAGATGATGTGTAGCGCCCGAGTCCATAATCCACGGTAATGTATCTGATCTACTACTGGTAAGTGCAAGTATGCTACCTAAAGCATTGGTAGACGCAGAAGCAGAAGCAACAGCATCAGATTGACTCTCAGTAGTAGGTGCTGGGCCAGATGGGGAATAATGCCCCTTAGATGAGCAACTAGATCATCGAACCGCTGATCCAAAGTAGCAACAGATGGAGGCTCTATCTGCTCAGCGACTCGTGCAGATGCAGGAAATCCATGCTTCGAGTAGCATGTGTCTTCATTGTGTCCAACGCGATGACAGTAAGTACATGTTGGCCGAGTGCGGCCTCCTCTGCCACGAGGTCCACGTCCACGGGTCTGATGATGAAATCCGCGACCCCTGTTGGCGGCCATGGCTGAAGTATTCTGATTCGTGGCCGTGGAAGGAACGGTGATCCGGCTCAGTCTATGGAAGGTTTCCTCTATGGGAGGAATAGTAGAGTCGGCCAAGATCTGGGATCGTGCCGCCTCATACTCTGGATCAAGTGCAGCAAGGAACACACCCACCATAGTTGCATTCCGATATGTCTTATGCTGTTCTGGCGTGGCTGTCAGAGGCATGAAGCTGTAGAGCTTCTCGAACATCCCTCTCAGGGATGTGTAGAGTGAATGTAGAGGGCGACCATTCTGCTTTATAGTGAATATGTCATGCTGGAGTTGCAGAATCTTTGTCTCGTTCTTCGCCTGCGAATTTGTTGCCGCCAGAATGTCCCACATATCCTTGGCCGTAGGTTGATGTAGAATGTCATTGGCAATCTCAATTGCCAACGTACCAGATAGCCAAACTTTGGCGTATGCGTCATCGGCCTCCCAAGAGGCATTGGTTCCAGTCTTCTCAGCAGGCTCTGGTTCGGTAAGAATATGCTTCTTACCTGTTGACTTCATCATGCTCATGAACTGCATCGCCCACTGATGGAATCTAAATGAACAAAGAACTAAATGGCGTTCCTAACAATTGAACTAAGGGTTTAAAATGACGAAAACGAACAAAATAATGTGCAATACGCAAAAATCAGCAACGACAGACGTTGAGATACTCGAGTTTAGCACCGGTTTCTCCACAAAATTAGGGCAAAGCAAATAGTTATGGATTATGGGAAATAAATAGCGATATTTGCGGCACGGAATCTCAATAATTCACCAAACCAATTAACAATACAACAACCCACAAACTAATAATATGCGGTGGAATCTAAATGGTGGAGCTGGCACTCATACCACAACCGGCACGAGAGGGGAGTGCTCGTTTCAGATCTGGTCGGCGGCGGACTTTGGCATCTTGGGTGCTTCCAGCGGCAACACGGGGGCTGGCACCACGCGGAAATTGGAGGATGACGTACAACGACGCGTCGGGACGGTCGACAGGGCGTGGGGTGGCAACCGCGTGAAGGGAGGGGCTGCTCAGCACGGGAGTCGAGAGGAAGGGGCAGGGGCGGCAGTGGAAGGGGCGGAAATAGGGAGGCGGAGGTCTGGATGCAGGGGGAAGTTCGGGCGGAGGCCACGGGGTCAAGGAGCTCGCGTGAGGGGAAAGAGACGGCTGCGCAGGGAGGATAGGCGGCGGCGATGGCGAGAAAGGGGTTGGGAACGAGGAAACGCCGAAGGGGAGATGGGGCGTGGGCATTGGCGGCTGGGCATTGGTCGCGGACGTGGGGAGGGCGAAGAGGGGGCGCGCTGGGCAGGCGCACGTCAATGGGGGGGGGGTGGAAGAAGAAGGTGCGGCGGGCTGGGAAGGAGCGGGAAGAGGAGAGGGGGAAACCAGGAGGGGAGATGGGCGGCGAGAGGGAGAGGGAGGAGAGGGGAGGGAGGCGGCGGGGGGGGGGGGGGGTGGAAGGCGTTAGCGCACGGAGGAGGGGAGTGCGGGACCGAGAGAGAGAGAGGGAGAGAGAGAGAGAAAATTAGAGAGGGAAAAATTAATTATTCACTTCAACTTAATTCCAATCCTAATACAAGGGGGCCTTTTATAGAGGCTATTTCCCTCAAAATAAGCAACAACTCCCTAAAATTAAGGAAAGAAGAAAACAAAAAAAAGAAAGGATAAAAAGGCCTTTTATAATGAGCCTTTTACATAGGAAATAAATAAGTAAAATAAACAAAACAAATGATAAATAAAAATAACAAAACAAATGTTCCTAAAGTTGATATCATGCTGCATCAACTCCCCCTGCTGAAAAGAATCTCGCTCCGTCGAGATGGCATCGTGGAAGTTCTGAAGTATATTGGGGCGGAGTTGTTGGAGTTCATCCTGGTCAATCCAGGTGCAATCGGTAAGAGGTCGTCCCTTCCATTTGACTAGATATCGTCGGAAGAGACCACACCTACTCGTCATATCTCGGATGTCTGTAATATCTTCAATCTGATCGGCATCGGTTGCGGCTGGCGGTTGGCGCATATCATCATCAGGAACCGCTGGTGCGGTGGCATCTGTCTGTTCCTCTCCATGATATAAGAAGAGATCTGATACATTGAAGACTGGCGATGTCTGGACATCTGGCGGTAGGTCGAGTAAGTAAGCATTGGGCCCAATCCTCTTGAGGACTCGGAATGGACCAATCTTCCGTTCACTCAATTTTTGGTGGACTCTCAAAGGAAACCTCTCTTTTTTTAGGTGGACCATCACTAATTCTCCAACTCTGAACTCGCTCTCTCTTCGGTGTAGGTTGGCTTGGGCTTGGTATTTCTGGGTCATGGTTTGGAGTTTGGCTCGGATTTCAGCATGGGTATGGGTTAGGTGTTCGACCAGATCCTCAGCAGCTGCACTACTTCTCCCTTGCATGGTTGTGGGCTTTAGGTCTAAAAATTGGGTAAGTGGAAAGCCGTACACACTCTCAAATGGCGATTTTCCGGTGGACCTATTAGTGGAACTGTTATACGCGAATTCAGCTTGGGGAAGAATTAGATCCCATTTGGACGGAGAGTCCCCTACAAGACATCGTAATAAATTTCCTAATGATCTGTTAACTACTTCGGTTTGTCCATCTATTTGTGGATGATAAGCGGTGCTATATTGCATATGAGTACCAAGACGAGACCAAAGCGTGCGCCAAAAATGACTCAAAAACCGAGTATTACGATCCGAAGTAAAAGAACGAGGGACACCATGCAATCGTACGACATCACGGAAAAACAAATCAGCGACATGAGATGCATCTGAGGTTTTTCTACATGCAATGAAGTGTGCCATTTTAGAAAATCTATCCACAACCACAAAAATAGAGTCAACTTTCCGTACTGTGAGGGGTAAGCCTAGCAAAAAATCCATGGTGATGTCTTCCCAGGGTCGCAGAGGAATGGGCAGAGGTGTATACAGTCCAGTGTTCTGCCTGTGGCCTTTGAATCTCTGACATGTTTGGCATTTCTGTACGAATTTTGTAACATCCTTTCGCATCTGCGGCCAATAAAATCACTCTTGGAGAAGAGTCAAGGTCTTGTCCCTTCCAAAGTGTCCAGCTAAGCCTCCGTTGTGTAGTTCTGAAATTAGATTCTCACGAAGGGACATGGCAGGGATGCACAGTTGGCGGCCTTTGAATAGGAAACCCTCATGAAGAACATAAGTGACTGTTGGGTCCTGCCCAGTACCAACACATTCGGCATGAACTTGACCGAAGTCAGGATCAGTGGGGTAGAGGTCCTTGAGAGTGTCAAATCCTGTTGTGCTGATGGTCATTGTGGTCAGGGCATGTGCTCGCCGGCTCAATGCGTCGGCCACACGGTTTAGGGTTCCGGCTTTGTGCTTGAGATGGAAGGTATATTCTTGGAGGAAATTAACCCATTTGGCATGATGTTTGTTAAGAGTCTTCTGAGAGTTCAGATACCTTAAGGCTCCATGATCAGAGTTAAGGACAAATTCACGTTGGATCAGGTAATGCCTCCAATGCTTGAGGGCTTGCACCACGGCATAGAATTCGACATCATACGTGGAGTACCGTGATCGGGCTTCATTCAATTTCTCACTGTAGAAGGCAACAAGTTATCCTTCTTGACTCAGAACAGCACCAATCCCGACATGTGATGCGTCGCAATCGACAACAAAAACCTTGGTGAAGTCAGGGAGTGCCAAAATAGGAGCATGTGTCAATTGATGTTTTTGATTTTGAAAGCTCGTTTCAGCTTCAAGGGTCCAAGCGGGAGCGCCTTTACGCGTGCAATCTACCAACGGTGCGGTACAGGTGCTAAAGTTCTGGATGAAGCGTTGGTAGAAAGAAGCCAATCCCAGAAAGCCGTGAATCTCAGTGAGGGTTTTGGGCACTGGCCAACTCTGAATGGCCTGAATCTTGGAGGGGTCAACCTTAAGTCCGTCGACAGTGACAATGTATCCCAGGAAGAGGACAGTGTCAGACATGAAGGAGCATTTCTTGAGGTGGACATACAGTCGTTGGGCTTTCAGGGTTTCCAGGACTTGTCGTAAGTGAGATAAGTGGGCTTCTTTAGTCAAACTGTAGATCAGGATGTCATCGAAGTACACAACTACAAACTTACCAATGAAGGGTCGCAAGAAATGATTCATGGTTCGCATGAAGGTGCTGGGGGCATTCGATAAGCCGAAGGGCATTACCGTCCATTCATACAGGCCCTCTTTGGTCTTAAAAGCAGTTTTCCCACTCGTCTTCAGGTCGGAGGCAAATCTGATGATAGCCACTGAGAAGATCCATTTTGGAGAACAATTTGGCGCATGATAGCATATCAAGCATATCATCAAGGCGCGGAATGGGAAAACGATACTTGATCGTTATCTTGTTGATTGCACGGCTGTCTACGCACATCCTCCATGTGCCATCCTTCTTCGGGGTAAGCAGAGCAGGAACCGCCACGAGGCTCATACTCTCTCGAACATACCCACGTCGCAGCAGATCAGTAACCTGCCGGTTCATCTCTTCATGCTCACTTGGGCTCATTCGGTAATGGGGTAAGTGGGGTAGGCTTGGCTCCAGGGACTAGATCAATGTGATGTTGAATGTCTCGCAACGGGGGTGTAGTCCTTTAGGAAACTCTTCAGGCATGATGTCAACAAACTCTTGGATGATGGGCTTTATCTCAGGCGGGACTTCAGGGGGAGTTGTCTCTCGATTGTCCACTTTACGTCCCATTAATGCATAGATGGTGGGAGTGCTCCTGCATTTCACGTTGGAATGTTTGGGCTTCCATCATACAACACGGGGCCCCGTGGTCACAGTCTTTGATGGTGTAGTTAAGTTTGGGCGGTCGCAGCTCGAAGTGTAGCCACTTGGCGAGGGCTAAGGGCTTCACGTTGTGGTCTGAGGGTTACACGCACTTTGTCTATGAGAAAGGTGTAAGTGTTCAGTTTTCCTCGGTGTTCAGTGTCTCGATCGAATTGCCACGGTCTCCCTAGAAGTATGTGACAGACATCCATAGGGGCTACATGGCACCACACCTCGTCCTTATATGAAGGACCAATGGAGAAGTTAACAAGGCTTTGACGGTGGATCGGGAGTTGGGCACCACCACGAAACCATGCCACACTGTACGGTTTCTCGAATGGTTGAGTTGGCAGACCCAACTTATCGACCATTTATTGTGAAACGAAGTTCTCAACGCTTCCTCCATCAATGATCAGCGAACATCGTCGTCCTCCTGAGGTGCAGGTGGTTCGGAAGATGCTGCGTCGCAGCCAGCTATCAGCATCGTGGACAGCGGGGGTGAGCAGAATGTTTGTGGGTACGTTGTCAGGAGCGATAAAGTTCTCGTGTTCAATTACCAGGAACGGACCGGATTCGTCTCCATCCACTCCTAGAGGCTCATAGTCGTCGGCTCCATGGTGTCAGCAGTCAAAGTAGTCGGTTCCTCCATAGGTGATTCCTGTGGTTCAGGGTCAGGGTCTTCAGGGTCGTCGGTGGCGCATAAGTGGACAGGTCTAGCCTTAGGGTTTGGGCACTCTGCTGCTCGGTGTCCCTTTTGATAGCATCGGAAGCAAGTATCAGGTCCTACAATAGGTCGACTTCCCAAGATGCCTGGGCCGGAATTTCCAATATGCAGTCGGACGACGGCAGGGGTCGATGGTTTGGCTTGAGGTTTACCCGCAACTATGGATGAGGAACCTATCGGTTTGGAGGTCGTCATCAGGGTACTGGTGCGAGGGACGGAGTTCGTAGAGAAAGATATCTTCCTTGTTTGGGCTTTAGCGAGCTTGGTCTCAACCCGTTCAGCCTGCTTGTAGGCTTCGTCGACGTCTCGGCAGTTGTGGAGGTAGAGTACATCTTGGATAACTTGGCGAAGGCCTTGCATGTAGCGGGTGACTTCCTGAATAGGAGTCTCCTGCAGGCGGTTGCGATGGACTAGGGCTTGGAACCCTTCGGTGTATTCCCTCACGCTCATGGTGCCTTGTCTCCCGATTGCAGTCGTGCGTATAGATCTCGTCTGTAATCTTCCGGCACGAATTTGGTTTTCAGTTTGGCTTTCATCTTGCTCCAGCTGCGGATCTTACTCTTTCCTTTTCGTTTGCGTTCAGATTGCGAACGGTCCCACCATAGCAGCGCATGCCCTTTTAATTTTATAGTGACGAATCGGACTTTTCGTTCGCTAGGCATGTACTTCCACACAAAGAAGTGTTCGACGGCTTGGAGCCAATCCAAAAAGACGTCAGGATCTCGTCCTCCGTCAAATTCTGGAACATCGAGACGGATGTCGCAATCACATCCATCATCGAACCGAGGTCCATTTCGTGGTGGAACTTGATATTCGCCAGGGGGTTGTGAAGTATACCCAGAGGTGTGTTGGTCTTGAATTTTGGAAGTGAAAGGGGTGTAGTCTCATGATCCTTCTTTTTCGCTTTCTTGTGAGTGATCATCGCTAACGTGTCCGTCAAAAGTAGATGAGCTAGAGTCGTGGGAAGTGTGACCCCGTAAGTATCTTTGCCGACTAGTATGTCGATCTCTGTTTGGTGTCTCATCATTATGGTCTTTGCCTAACATACGACTAGTCAAGGTAGCAATTTGTCCGCTCATCTGCTCATACATCCGTTGCATGTGTTGCATTTGAGCAGCTAGGGATTCTAACGATAGCTCAGGGTGTGAGATGTAGGTGGGTTTAGAGGCACTAGGTTTGTCGGTCATGGAAATTCTAGGTTTCCTGCTCTCTTTGTTTTGGGATTTTTTTTATTATTTTATATTTTTTTGTGGTTTTGTTTTGTGGTTTTTTTATATGCAATGAATAAAATGGGATGCAGACGAATGCAGAATCGTTAGGCTCTAATACCAAATTGATGGAATCTAAATGAACAAAGAACTAAATGGTGTTCCTAACAATTGAACTAAGGGTTTAAAATGACGAAAACGAATAAAATAATGTGCAATACGCAAAAATCAGCAACGACAGACGTTGAGATACTCGAGTTTAGCACCGGTTTCTCCACAAAATTAGGGCAAAGCAAATAGTTATGGATTATGGGAAATAAATAGAGATAATTGTGGCACGGAATCTCAATAATTCACCAAATCAATTAACAATACAACAACCCACAAACTAATAATATGCGGTGGAATCTAAATGGTGGAGCTGGCACTCATACCACAACCGACACGGGAGGGGAGTGCTCGTTTCAGATCTGGTCGGCGGCGGACTTTGGCATCTTGGGTGCTTCCAGCGGCAACACGGGGGCTGGTGCCACGCAGAAATTGGTGGATGATGCACGACGACGCGTCGGGACGGTCGACACGGCGTGGGGTGGCAACCGCGTGAAGGGAGGGGCTGCTCAGCACGGGAGTCGAGAGGAAGGGGCAGGGGCTGCAGTGGAAGGGGCGGAAATAGGGAGGCGGAGGTCTGGACGCAGGGGGAAGTTCGGGCGGAGGCCACGGGGTCAAGGAGCTCGCGGGAGGGGAAAGAGACGGCTGCGCGGGGAGGACAGGCGGCGGCGATGGCGAGAAAGGGGTTGGGAACAAGGAAACGCCGAAGGGGAGATGAAACGTGGGCGTTGGCGGCTGGGCACTGGTCGCGGACGTGGGGAGGGCGAAGAGGGGGCGTGCTGGGTAGGCGCACGTCAATGGGGGGTGGAAGAAGAAGGCGTGGCGGGCTGGGAAGGAATGGGAAGAGGAGAGGGGGAAACCGAGAGGGGAGATGGGCGGCGAGAGGGAGAGGGAGGAGAGGGGAGGGAGGCGGCGGCGGAGTAACAGGCGTTAGGGCACGGGGGAGGGGAGTGCGGGACCGAGAGAGAGAGAGGGAGAGAGAGAGAAAAAATTAGAGAGGGAAAATTAATTATTCATTTCAACTTAATTCCAACCCTAATACAAGGAGGCCTTTTATAGAGGCTATTTCCCTCAAAATAAACAACTCCCTAAAATTAGGGAAAGAAGAAAACAAAAAAAAGAAAGGATAAAAAGGCCTTTTATAATGAGCCTTTTACATAGGAAATAAATAAGTAAAATAAACAAAACAAATGATAAATAAAAATAACAAAACAAATGTTCCTAAAGTTGATATCATGCTGCATCACCCACAGTTCATAGTTTGTGCCATCCATTTTGACGATAGGCGCCGGACCACGAAAGGCGCCAATGGATGGGATATCCGCCTTGCTTTCTGACATACTGGAAACTGAAGACTGAAGCGATTGACTGAAGATAAGATTTGTCTACAATGACATAGACGGGTTTAGTTGCTTGTGTAGACCTCAAACAACTAAACCCATGTAGGTCACGGTGTGCTCTTTAGGGTTTCGCACACGCTTAGGGCTCCTTGGTGCCCTCTGACCTCACAGAAACGTGCACCGTGAAGTTACGCACAGGCGTGCACCGTGAAGATAAGATCAAGCGCACAACCGCGCGTGAAGTTGCGCGCACAGGCGCAGACGAGCGCACAGCCGCGCGTGAAGGAGCGCGCACAGGCGCAGACCTACGCGCACAGGCGCGTGAAGGCGCGCGCACAGGCGCATGAAGGAGCGCGCACAGGCGCAAACCTACGCGCACAGGCAGGCGTACAGGGGCGCACAGGCAGGTGCGCAGGTGCGTGGGCACCGGCGGAGGCGCAGCGGCGGAGCAGAAGTGCTGGCGGCGCCGGCGATGAGAGAGACGGGCTCGCGGGTGGGGTGGGGTAGGGTTAGGGTTTCGAGAAGTCCGGTCTAGGACCGTCGCTCTGATACCATGTTGGGAAAAATGAAAGAGATGTTTATTCCATAAGCCCTAGGCTCTCTTATATAGGAGAGTAGCCTATGCGTAAATTACATAAAGCATACAACTGAAAATAAAAATAATAGAGAGACACACAGACAACTAATATATGCGTTAACAATGTGAAGAGTGCTTTTCTCTATGGTAACGTACATGAGGAGGTTTACATGCAAAAACCACCATGATTTGATGCCGAGGGAGAGTTCCAGAAGGTTTACAGGCTTCACAAGACGATCTATGGCCTTAAACATAATCAAAGAGCATGGTTCCAGAAGCTCTCGAACTTGATAGAGCAATAAAGGTTTGTAAGATCGACTATCAATCATTCACTATTTGTTCAGAGGATTCAGGGATACAGTTGTCGTACTTGTGTATTTTGATGATATCATTGTTATAGGAGATGACGAGCATGACCTCCAGGCTGCTAAGGATTTCCTAGGTAAGCAGTTTGTGATCAAGGATCTTGATAGTTTATGCTACTTTCTTAGACTGGAGTTTGCCAGGAACCATCGAGGTATTGTGATTACCCAGAGGAAGTATGTTATTCTCTCTGAGACATGCATGGCAGATTGCAGCCTTACCATTACTCCTATGGACTCGAGTATGAAACTTTGTGATGATGACACTGAAGATGTTGACAAGAGTAGGTACATGGAGCTTGTTGGAAAGTTTCTTTATATGACCATCACCAGGCCAGATATATCCTTTGTAGTGAGCAAAGTGAGTCAGTTTATGGAGCAACCTAGACAGGCACATATGGATGTAGTCATATGATTCTGAGGTATCTAAAGGCCTCACTTGGAACTAGTCTTCTATTTTGCATAGCTACATCCCTTGCAGTTACAACATGTGTAGATGCAGATTATGCGGGATCCCAAGGATAGGAAGTCTACTTCAAGCTTCGCAGTGTTCATAGGAAGTTCCTTGGTGTCATGGAAGAGCAAGAAGCGGACTGTGGTTGGCAAATCTAGTGCAGACTCAGAATACATGGCCATAGAGCAAGCTAGTACATAGATGATGTGGGTTAGGACCATTCTTACTGACCTGACTGTTGAGGTGCCTCTTCCCATGCACCTCTAATGTGACAACCATGCTGCTCTCTTCATTGCAAATAACCCAGCCTTCCATGAGAGGACCAATCACATCGAGGCAGACCGTCACTATACCCGTGACAAGATAGAGAAGGATCTTATCTCCACTACTCATGTTAGCTCTGGAGGCCAGACAACAGATGTACTTACTAAGGCCCTACCCAGAGGGCGTTACCGGAAATGCTGCTCCAAGTTGAGCCTGATAAATATCTACGCTCCAACTTGAGGGGGAATATTGAGATATTAACCATCTTTCATGTCGTTTATGTATTATTTATTTCTTTTGTCTTTATGTAATTTGCACAACATGTTACTCTTTTATATAAGAGAACCCTAGGGCTTCATGAATTGACAATATATTCTTTTCTCTCCACACTTCCCTTATCAGGTGTACTTCAGAACTTTTATGAGCAATCTCCAAGCTATCATGCAGCTTTGATTTGATGCTCCAAGCTGCCCATGTGCGTGCATGTGCTATCAAGCATTTATGCACATTTCCAATCACATACTTTAGAGATGCATCAAATCACTGCCCAAATTAGTTGTTTCCAGCTAGGCCTTAAATGTCATTTCGATTTCGTTTCGGTAAAAGCTTGGAAAGAGAAATTTGGTGGAATTTCGATGGAATTTTGGTGAAATGACCGTAAATCGGGAAATTACTTGAAAACTCATTTTTATATAAAGATTTCTAATATTCTTTAGATCAATAAATGAGATAGAAAGATAGTTCTTTTGCTAATAGTAAAATATTAATATGATATGTTACATTAAATTTCCATCCAATCGTCCCAACAGTCAAAAAGTAGTATGCTGCTCAGAATCGGAACCAAATTTGGAACCGTAATTAGAAGCCATTAGTTTCTCCTCTTGAACACGAAGAGAATGGTGACATGTGAGATCCTCTTCAATAGGAATGAAATGACAAATATGATATGTTGGGAAAAATGAATAACTTGTTTATTCCATGAACCCTAGGCTCTCTTATATAGGAGAGTAGCCTATGGGTAAATTACATAAAACATACTAAGAGGAAAACAAAATAACAAAAGGTACAGATACTACTATTATTGTATACGTTAACACTCCCCCTCAAGATGGAGCATAGATATCAATCATGCTCAGCTTGGAAGCACACTTCTGAAATGGACCTCGTAGCAATGCCTTGGTGAATATGTCTGCAGTCTGATTTTCTGAAGTAACATGAGATGTAGCAATGAATCCTTTCTGAATCATATCACGTATGAAGTGACAATCCACCTCAATATGCTTGGTCCGCTCATGGAATGCAGGATTGTTTGCAATAAACAAAGCAGCCTGATTATCACATTCCAAGTTCATAGGAAGTGGTACATCTAAACATAGATCTGTCAGCACCGCTTTCACCCACATCATCTCTGTAGTAGCCTGGGCCATAGCCCTATATTCGGATTCAGAACTAGATCTAGCTACCACAGTTTGTTTCTTGCTCCTCCATGAGACTAGGGCATCTCCAACATAGACAGCATACCCTGAGGTGGACTTCCTATCCTTGGGACATCCTGCATAGTCTGCATCTGCGCATGCTGAGATAGAAATCCCCTTTCCTTTCTTGAATAGCAGACCTGCACCTGGAGAAGATTTGAGATATCTAAGTATCATATGTATTGCATCCATATGCACCTGGCGTGGTTGCTCCATGAACTGGCTCACACGGCTCACTGCAAACAATATATCTAGCCTAGTGATCGTGACATATAACAGTTTGCCTACCAGTTCTCTATATCTTCTCCTGTCCACCTCCTCTGTGTTATCTTCATAAAGCTTCATGCTGGGGTCCATTGGTGTCGTAGCAGGTCGACACTCGAGCATACCTGTTTCACTCAACAGATCAGTACCATATTTCCTTTGTGACATGACTAGCCCATAGGAATTTCTGGCAAATTCAAGCCTCAGAAAGTATCTAAGGACCCCAAGATCCTTAGTGACAAACTCACTACCCAGCATTTCTTTCGCCTGCCTTATGCCCTGCTCATCATCTCCTGTAATCAAGATGTCATCAACATAAACCATAATGACAATGATACCTCTCACTGTTTTCTGTACAAACAAGGAATGATCAGCATTGGAGCGTTTGTATCCTTGTTTCTCGAAGAGATCCGAGAGTTTCTGAAACCATGCTCTGGGACTCTGCTTAAGGCCATATATAGCCTTATGCAACCTGCATACCTTGGAGCACTCCCCCTCAACAGCAAAACCAGGTGGTTGTTGCATATACACTTCCTCCTGCAAATCTCCATACAGAAATGCATTCTTCACGTCCAACTGATAGAGCGGCCAGTCTCGAGCAACTGCAACTGACAACAAGATCCTTAGGGTGGAATGACGTGCCACTGGCGAGAAGGTGTCAAGATAATCCACCCCATATGTTTGTGTGAAGCCACGTGCCAACAGACGTGCCTTGTACCTGTCAATGGATCCATCTGCATTTTACTTCACTGTGAACACCCACTTGCAGCTCACTGGATTCGCATCTGGAGGTATAGGAACCAAAGTCCAAGTTCCTCTGGACTGAAGTGCGGCCATTTCTTCTTCCATTGCAAGCCGCCATCTACTATCCTGCAGAGTCTCATGATGATTCCGTGGAATATCTATGGCTGAAAGTGCCATAGCAAACGATCTGAAATCTCCTGATAGCCGCTCAAAGGACACAGAGGCTGATAATGGATATTTGGCGCAACTCCTCGTCGACTTCCTTAAAGCAATGGGTACATCCAAATCAGTTGTAGGCTCATCTGGCTCCTGCACTACATCCTGCTCAGAAATGTCGTCAGATCCATCAACATTAATATTCTCATTACATACCATAGGCGAGCTAGTAGACGAGTCATGACCATGAGCTGGTGGAGGAGGCCTGCGGGTATAATGGAACGGGAATGGTGAGATGGGCTGTTGTGGAAGCGGTGGTGGTGGTGGAGGTTTGGATGACAGCATCTGAGGTGGTAGTGGTGTCATGTATATCGCATCATGTGGTGTAGGTGGAAGCTGATTGTCTCCAGATGCTGAAAAATACATACTAGATTCAAAAAATGTAACATCTGCACTAATCATATACCGCTGACGCAAAGGATCAAAGCACTTGTACCCCTTTTGAGTTCTGGAGTACCCGACAAAGACACACTTGACAGCCCTAGGAGAGTGCTTGTCAGTACCCGGTGACAACTGATGGACAAACGCAACCGACCCAAACACACGAGGAGTGAGAGTAAACAGATCCTTGTCAGGATAAATGAGTGAGAACGGAATCTGTTTATTCAAGACAGACGAGGGCATCCGATTGATTAGGTAACATGCAGTAAGAACTGCATCACCCCAGTAGGAATATGGAACATGACTCTGTATAAGTAGAGATCTAGTGACATCAAGTAGGTGACGGTGTTTTCTTTCAGCAATCCCATTCTGTTGAGATGTATGGGCACAAGATGTTTGGTGAACAATTCCTTTTGATGAGTAGTAATTAGCAAGAAAATTAGTGCACAACTCTAAAGCATTGTCACTTCTTACACTTTTCACAGACGTAGAAAAAACATTTTGGATTTCATTCAGAAAGTGAATAATTATATTTCCGGCTTCAGATTTATTTTTCATCAGAAACACCCACGACACTCTAGAAAAATCATCCACAAATACAATATAATATCTGTGTCCCTGATGATCAGGTACACGACTCGGACCCCAGACATCAACATGAAATAACTCAAACTTGGAGGTACTACTCCGACCAGGACGACTGGGAAAGGACGACCTGTGATGCTTTCCCAACTGACATGCCTCACACTGAACAGATGTGTGAGGAAGACTATAAGGCATTACTCGACGTAACTTCTGAAGCGGTAAATGACCTAAACGCAGATGCCACAGTAAAGGGGATACTTGGCCAGAAGAAGTGGATGTGGTTCCAGCAAATGGGGTCTGATTCAGGCGGTAAAGGCCTCCTTGCTCATAGCCACGACCAATCACGTTGCCCGTATGGATGTCCTGAAAAATCAAAGAAGATGAATAAAAAATTGCCCGACAATGAAGACCCTTCGTAATCTGACTAATTGACAATAGGTTCATTGAAAAATCAGGTGCATGTAGCACATTCTTGAGCTGCATAGACGGTGTCAATCTAGTCTCCCCCTGACCAGTGATGGGGGAATGTGTGCCATTTGCAATGACAACTGTCCGTCCCGGAGGAATCTGGGTATAACATGTAAGTAGACTCTGGTCGCCACATAGGTGATGTGTAGCGCCTGAGTCCATAATCCATGGCAATGTATCAGGACTACTACTATGAAGTGCAAGTATACTACCTGAAGCACTGGTAGAAGTGGAGGCAGAAGCAGCTGCATCAGAATGACTCTCTGTAGTCGGTGCTGGACCCGATGGTGGGATAATGCCCCTCAGACGGGCAACTAGATCTTCAAATCGCTGATCTAAGGTAGCAGCAGATGGGGGCTCTATCTGCTCAGCGGCTCGTGCAGATGCAGGAAATCCATGCTTTGAATAGCATGTATCTTCATTATGTCCGACTCGGTGGCAATAGGTGCATGTTGGCCTAGTGCGGCCACTCCTCCCACAGGGTCCACGTCCACGGCCCTGGTACTGAGAGCCACGACCTTTGGTTGCTGCCATGGCTGAAGAGTTCTGACTTGCAGCTGTTGAGGGAACTGTAATCCGACTCAGTCTATGGAAGGCTTCCTCCATTGGAGGAATTGTAGAGTCGGCCAAAATCTGTGATCGTGCTGCCTCGTACTCAGGATCAAGTGCAGCTAGGAACACTCCCACCATAGTGGCATTCCTATATGTCTTCTGCTGTTCTGGCGTGGCTGTCAAGGGCATGAAGCTATATAGCTTCTCAAACATCCCTCTCAGTGATGTATAGAGAGAATGAAGAGGGCGACCGTTCTGCTTGATGGTGAAGATATCATGCTGGAGTTGCAGAATCTTTGTCTCGTTCTTTGCCTGGGAATATGTAGCCGCCAGAATGTCCCACATATCCTTCGCTGTGGGTTGATGGAGGATGTCATTGGCAATCTCAATTGCCAACGTGCCAGATAGCCAAACTTTGGCGTATGCGTCATCAGCCTCCCAGGAGGCATAGGTTCCAGTCTTCTCAGCAGGCTCTGGTTCGGTAAGAATGTGCTTCTTACCCGTAGACTTCATCATACTCATGAACTGCATTGCCCACAGTTCATAGTTGGTACCGTCCATCTTGACAATCGGCGCTGGACCACGGAATGCGCCACTAGATGGGATATCTGCCTTGCTTTCGGACATACTTGATACTGAAGACTGGAACGATTGATAGAGAATATGACTTGTCTACAAAGACATAGACGGGTTTAGTTGCTCGTGTAGACCTCAAGCAACTAAACCCATGTAGACTAGGGTGTGCGCTCTAGGGCTGATGCGTGCCCCCCCCCCCCCCCCCCGTACGACCTACTGGTGCGCTGGATGAATATGCGCAATACACGCACTGTTTGGCGTGTTGGGATGCACGCTAGGGTACCACGGATGCCCCTGGAATATGCGCTAGTGCGCTATGTGCGCACGAGAGAAGAGGCAGGGGCGCAAGGTGCGCAGGTGCGCCGTGTGCGCTGGTGATGGCGATGCACTGCACGCAGGCGATGCACAGCACCGCACTCTCGTGTGCTCTCTACCGCACGCACGCACGAAGATGGCGCAGTGCGTGCAGCCCGAGACGAAGAGAGAGGCAGCGTCGATCGAAGAGGAGAGGCGGCGCCGATCGGAGAGGAGAGGCGGCGCCGATCGACGAGGAAGAGGCTGGCGGGTGGGGGTGGGATTAGGGTTAGGGTTTCAAGAACTCCGGTCTAGGACCGTCGCTCTGATACCATGTTGGGAAAAATGAATAACTTGTTTATTCCATGAACCCTAGGCTCTCTTATATAGGAGAGTAGCCTATGGGTAAATTACATAAAACATACTAAGAGGAAAACAAAATAACAAAAGGTACATATACTACTATTATTGTATACGTTAACATGATAACTACTAATTAAAACATATATATCAAAATAAAGAAAAACAAAAAAATATAAATATCTTCGGTTAAAACTTTAATTTAACTCTTAAATCTTGTATTTAACTGATTTTATTTGGATTTAGATACAAATATATAAACTAACTAAAGAAACTTCTTTAAATAATGTAAATCACTCAACTCAACACATTAGCAAATAAATAAGTGAAAGTTCATTAATATATGCAAAATTCGATGAAAGCGAAGGGTAGATTCCCTTATTTTTGTTGTTTTGTCGAAACGACATGTAATTTCGATGAAATTTCATTGACATTTCAATGATATTTCATGGAAATCCTGGAAAAAGAAATAAGGGAGCGTTTTGATTTCGGCGACCTAAAGAAATGGGAATTTCGAAGAATTTCGGTGGAATTTCTTTGAAATTTTCGGGTTATTTTGGCATAATTTATTGTTTTTTTACTATCCAATTTCTCTCTTTGTACCCTTTACTTTTCTCACCCTGTCTTTATATAATTTCCTTGCCTTTCGTCTCCATATATTCAGAGGTCATTTTGTATTTTTTTGAAAATATACCGCATTAGATTTTCCTGTGGTGCTTCCAAAAATGTACTCATCGTTAGTTCTACAACTGAAGTATACATGACGGTTCAAAATAATGGTCTCATAATTATGCCATTTACATCAACAGATTGTGCAGGATGGATTTTTTCCCAATCACAAAAATCTAACCATATAGATTAAAAATATTTATTTTTTTCTCTAAACCTGTCAAAGTTCTTATAAATCGGATGCCCGTAACTTTTATAGCAAAATCGAAATGTTTTGAAATGGTTCTAGAATTTTATGGATTTTGATATTTTAAGATAGAAAGAATTATCGGTATCAGACTAAATACAGAATTTGATAGATTTGAAGAACAAAAGGATACTTTCATTCTATATGATCATATTTTAGAATCGGATTTCACAAAAAAAAACAGGGGTACTGCCTAATCTGCAGTAGGTCTCCCACTGCATAGAATCTGCCCTGTAGTTTGTTAACTGAGTTATTTTCAACTTACTCATATGTTTACTTTCTGATGGGAGATCACTCTCCATTTCATTCTGATCTAGGTTATTGAAAATCTAGGTAGATTCCTATGTAAATTAAACCTATACGACCGGTCAGTTATATGCAAGTTTTGTCCAATATTTTGGTCAAAATATATCTAAGAAACTTTTTCTTCTAAAATATATTAACTCTGTTGATGGTGAAATGACCAATTCTATTTCAGATCTTTGTAATTGGAAGCAACTATTCGATGTGCCCATGATTATTTATCTTGGAAGAGGAGCATAGAGGGATTTCTTCAAGTATGTTTGTTCTTGGAGGTGAAGTAAGAAACTCTCCTTTAGCCGATGATAGTGCTTATTTGACTGTGCAACAAAGAAAACATTTTTTTGCCTTGGAGTAAAGTAGATTTTGTTCAAAAGTACCTTGAATCTATAATTTATATCACATGGGCTATATAATTTATTTGCATGTTTCACTTTATTTTTACTCGTCACATTAACATCTATGATACTTGGATGCAGACTTTTTGGGTAAAATATCAAAGTGAAGATCTTCTCGGTGCAATCCCTGAAACTTTTCAACTTAGTCGAGGTTTGCCAAGGAGTTTGAAGGATGTAGTTTTACAACCGATTACGGAACATCAAGCAAGAAAACTTTTCCTCCATAAGGTGGGCAGTGAAATTCCGACCAGGACTTCTTCTGACGTTCACTTCCACTGTAATCTTATATTAACCGATTTCAATTTGCGGTCCTCGTCTCTCGTATTGGACATCATGACGGATGCTTTACTTTTTCTTATTGCTGGCAATCTCCCTTTCCTATCTAATCTTCGTCTTGAAGACCGACCAGTAGAGGAACCACCATTATATCAGGACCTAACAAATAAAGGTTTGCACGTTCTGGGTTCTATTGACAACTGGACATGCCTATCTCTTACCAGCAGCAGGCAACACTTCCCAACTACATTTAAAAGGATCGATGACAGGGGTGTGTTCCTCTTGGCGGAGGGGTGCAAGAACCTTGAGATGATTAGACTTGGTGGATTCTCGAAGGTGACCGATGCCTGCTACATTTCCATTCTCCATTCCTGCAAGGGTTTGAAAAGATTTGAGATTGTCAATGCGTTCTTCCTGTCAGACTTGGCATTCCATAATCTTGCGGAAGCCCCGTGTTCCCTTGAAGAGCTGAAACTGATATCATGTGGTCTCCTGACCTGTGAAACTGCACGAAGCCTTTCTCTCCGCGAAAGTTAGCGGTCTTAGACTTATCTGGCTGCAAGAGCATTGGAGATCACAGGCTTGTGACGATCTCGAAACTTTGTAAATTGACAACATTGGATCTCAGTGCAGACATTACTGATAGTGGGCTGAAGGCCCTTGGAAGTGGAAGTTCACCCATTTCTTCCCTTAGTATCTGAGGTTGCAAAAGAGTTTCTGACCGAGGTGTTGCACATTTACTTCTTGGCAGTGGAATGATCAGTAGGACCCTATCCAGCTTCGATTTGGATTTCATGCCAGGAGTCACTGACAGGGCAATCTTCACAGTCTCGGAAATCTGTATAGAGTTGCGAGAGCTATGTCTCCGAAGTTGTTTTTACATCACTGATGCATCCGTGGAAGCATTGGCCTCGATGACTGAAAGGAAATTTCTTAAAAATCTCGATCTTTACCAGTGCACGGAGTTATCTAGTAAATCGTATAAGATGCTGAGTGGACGGTCATTTCGTAGCCTGCATTGGATCGGTGTTGGGCGGGCCTCTCCTTCGCAGAAAGTGATGACTAATCTCTCTGCAAAATTTAGAGAGAGGTCTTGGGTCACGGTGTGTTTTAGCGGCTGTGAGATAGGCTGCAAAGATGGATGGCACAATTGCAAGCATATTTAAGGACCACTGAAAAAGGGGATGATACTGGAGTAGGAAGAACTTTTTCTATACTTGATGACCAAGAAATGCCATCATCAGCTTAAAAAGGAAGGGACAATCTAGGAAATGGGAGGTTCAAGTTGGTATTTTTTGTGACTTTCAATGGTGTGGAGAGGGACTTGTTGGTTTACCATGAAGTGGTTTAAAGAGTGACCTACGTGCACTCAGTCAACTGCTTAGTATTTCCAGCAGAAGAAAAATTTGAGCAGTCAATGTTCAGAATCTTGGGAAGGGTTGTCAGCGGCTTTTGACATTAAAAATCACAAAAGTTGCTTTACTATTTAAAATGTTGATGGGAACTGTTGTCTGAAAGGTCTCTGGTACTGATAGTCTTGTATCTTCATCTACGGGATACTCTGCGTGTTCACAACTCCGAGGATGAGGCCTGTTTGAGCCGATAACAACAGTATATGGAATGCATCAATGATTTTACCTTATCTTTTTTGAAATTTGTAGTTCGGGTGAATCAAATTACGGGAGGATACTTGTGGCTCTAGACCATTGCAACCGATACATGGAAGCAACTGCCAAGCCAACTTTGATGCGAAAGACTGGCAGCATCCGTTGCATCTGCAATTCTGATGGCACAAATTCTTGCGAGGTAGATCTTCTCCTGCATGCTTTCATCACGATCTCTAAGAAAAGTTGGTGAATCTTCAGCTTGTGTGGATGCAAACATGATTTTGGGATCGCAGGGTGTACTTGGATACTATGCTAGCAGCGTTCTCAGTTGTTGGATGCGAAAGGCTCTCTGAATCCAACTTCTTGTGTTCTGAATATTCAAGTTTGTGGGTATTATGACGAGGTTAGTTGTAATTTCTGTGTGAGATATGTAGTTTTATTCAGTGCTGGAGATATTGTATCCGATTTCTTTCTTCAGGACCTTTGTGCGCTAAATCTGGAAGGTGCATGTGCATATATTTTAAAGTTAGGGTGTATTTGAGTCTGTATTTAACATTTGAAATTGGTAAATAACTGAATCAGATACCAGGCATCAAGCAGACAAGTTTAAAATTCGAACAAATTAAAGTAGACAGGCATCGGTTTTGGATTTTCTAGCCAGTTGACTCGTACGACCTTTTTTTTAATAGTAAGCCCGGTTATTTCGGGGGTATGGAACGTTCCCTTTGGGATTCGAACCTGGGTAAAATTGGGTCAGATCCGGGGAAGAGCCCGGACTAGGCCCGAAACAAGTGTGCAAACACATGAACTAAAATAAGGAATGGATCCTTAGACATGCCTTCAGACATGCTCTTTCCTCAAATAGACAGTACTCATGAACACGATCGATCAAGCAAGACGCAAACACACAAGCTTACAAGGTTTACCCGTAATGTGGCTACGTCCTTGGATGGCGGTGATTTATCTCACTGTAGAGAAAGAAGAAACCCTAACCTTAAGGAGTTTATATACTACTCTCCTACATATGAATCCATGTCTTGTTAAGTATGGTGCGACAGGAGGGGGTGTATCCTGGATTCTTTAATCTGAGTCACATGGTTAGGATTTAAGGCATATCAACACAGTTCTTCTCTATACCAGAGTTTATGGATCTTCTCATTTAGGGGAATCTGTCCTACGGGAATATTGTATAGTCTACTACAATTACGTCTTTTTTATGTCCTCCAAACCACTTTTTTCATCACTGAGAGAGTAGAAGATTCGCCGATTCCCTTGTTTAATTGAGGATGATACATGCATATGTATTGGTTGTGTTGCTTGTTCGATTTGCAGCTATGTTGACATTAAAATTTCCAGATCTCTGCGTTTTATTATCTTTATTCGTAGAACAGATTCTTCTCTGGATGAAGGATTAGAGGTGTAGCGGATAAGAGAGGTTCGTCATTCATCCCTGTTTGGTCGTTGCGTTTGGCTGTAAATGGAAGGATAAGAGACACGAGATTTGTGGTACTTATGCCAGGATAGGTTTGGTTGTCTGAGTATAAAAATTTACGTTATAGTTGCTGATTTTTATTTTAGGGTTATAATGGACATGATCCTCCAATAAGTTCTAAAAAGATTATCACCATCACCATTGAGAACAAGGTGCAGAAGTCATTAGTTGGTACTTGATCGGTCAGATCACTGACTAAGGATTAATTGGCATTCAGACGTCTAATCGGATTTAGTCGGTCTTTAGTCGATTTTGATTTCTTTAATTATTTTAAATATATAAACTAGTTTAGACATTTGTTTATATATTTATATGTATTACATTGATTTGTACATTTCTATACTATTATAATGAAATAAAAGAATTAATTGAATTTAAATAAGACAATCAACCCAGTCGATGAACTAGTCTGTTCATCAACTATTGACCGATTGGTCAATAGTTAGCCAGTTACCATACAAACTTGACTAGTTGGACCGACTAGTAAGCTTAGTCAGCTGACTTTTACAACAGTGATTGTGGATGCTTAAGTATATTTTCTTTTACCATAACAATTGTACAATAATCACACACATTTTAAAAAGGGTAAAATGGGGCTGCCCCCTTGAGGGAGAGCTAACTTGGCTCCTCCGCCCCATTTTTTTCTTCCATTTATTATTTTTTTTGAAAATTTCTTCTGTTGATTTTCATCAATACATCCTTATATTATGCTATTAAAATTTCGTGCGAAATAGAGACTCCTACGACCTCCATCCAAACGGGGTCATTTTTAGCAATTCTGTTACCGTTAAAAAATGACTGTCTGGATGGAGGCTGTAGGAGTCTCTGTTTCGCATGAAATTTTAATAGCATAATATAGGGATATAGTGATGAATATTCATGAAAGAACTTTTCAAAAAGAACTAAAAAATGAGAAAAATGGGACAAGGGAAGCCAGGTTAGCTCCCCCATAGGGGCAGCTACATTAAACCCTTTTAAAAATGTGTAAATTTATAAAATATTGTATAGAATACAAAATATTATGCAATAGATAAAATTATATAGAAAGATACAAATGTTATCCAACTTGTACTTTTGTTTATATTTTTTAGTCAGTCTCCAAATACATCATCATGCATGTAATAGGGATAACCTATGATGTTAGTTGCGTACATGTGGTAACTTAGAGGGTATTTGGTTCGGAAATAAATGGAAATAAGGATGGCGAATAAGTTGGAATAAACAATATTACTGTTCAGTTGTACGTATAAGGATAAGAGGAATAAGGAGGACTAAATGTAGATAAATATTATTCGTCGTTCAATTGGCACATTAGGGGCACATTAGGGGTAATGTATAAGAGTTATAAATTAATATATAATATGCAAGGGAAGATGAGAAAGGGGATAAGGGAGTGGATAAGGAGGAATAAGGGAATATGTGAATAAGAGAGTGGACAATGAGGAATAAGAGAAGATAGAAATACAAGATTATTCTAATCCCTATTCCACTACCAAACATGCTCTTAGAGTTAGTCATCATAGCCATTACAATGATTAGTACAGTGTAATAATGACGGTGATCGAACTTTAACATTGAATTGGGTGTTCATCCTTAACCCAAATATGCTCTTTTCAAGGCATATCATTATCATCATATAAGTTGGAAAATATATGCTCTTACTATAGCGTATGCACAGGGTTTGATCACATATACCCTATACGTTGGCTCAATTTGATGCATAAAACAATCTAATGCTG
Source organism: Ottelia alismoides (assembly GCA_037367405.1). Classification (NCBI taxonomy): domain Eukaryota; kingdom Viridiplantae; phylum Streptophyta; class Magnoliopsida; order Alismatales; family Hydrocharitaceae; genus Ottelia; species Ottelia alismoides. The sequence continues at coordinate 278,576 of JAZKJV010008784.1, read as the reverse complement.
GGGTTGGCACATGGCACACGATAGCAAAAAGACCGCCTTGCACACGACTACAAGGAGGTGGTCAACCATACCAAATTTCCTTGATGAACAATCTACTTACCCGCGAGCGGATCCTCTACAGTACTGCAAGGATCTGCAATAAACCACGACGAGGCTCGAGCTGCTCGATCAAAATCGAGCTGTTCGCATGAATTTTGGATTTTGTGGGGCCCTTACCGTGCGAACCGCTCCATCTTGATCGAGCGACTTAGGCCTCCTTGCGGTTTACTAGTCTGCAGTACCACAAAGGATCCGCACTCTACTTACCCAGTCACCTATAACATAGTGATTTTTGAACAGGTGCAACATGCATTCATCGATTTGAACATACGAATTTAATTGGATATTTATACCACTGAAAGAATTTCACTGTAGTATTTAATTTTTCTAAATTTTTTCAATTGTAAAACAATAAAAAGTTTTCGCCTTTTCATGAATAACTTCTTAAGAATTAAAAAAATGAAAATTTATTATTAATCTTTTACCATAATCTATAAGAAAAATGCGTGGGAGACTGTTTTGGATTTAGAATTATAGTTGTTATTTTTATATTCACTTCAAGATGAACTCATCCACTATCAAAAAAATTTAGTTATTTTTGTATGAATAATAATCCGACTATGATTTCAAGCATACTTTTTTTGGAAAAAAAATACGTCAAAAGATACCCTTAGTTGTATGTTTAGTTGAATATATTTTTGTGGATAATCATATACAAAATAATATGATGTAAGAGATATTATGATGTATTTGTGTATATTATTTTGTATATCACAATTATATTTGTATTTGAAAATAAATATATGGATACGCATAGGGATATTTGTAGATATCAAAGTGATATTTATATTTGTATAAGTAGAAATCACACACAATCAACCACAAAAAGGAGACAAGGATATACGTGAAAATCCTATGATCTGGGAGAAATCATGGCGGCACAAAACCCTAATCCCCCACACCAGTGAGATTAGAGCTCTCTTCATATGAAAACATAACATGGAAAGGAGGGGGAGTGTACATAAATAGGAGAAAGGGTAAACGGTCTCTCATCCATAGACACGTTTATCTACCCAATTACAATTCACTCAACACTCCCCTTCAAGTTGGGCATACATGTCAACCATGCCCAACTTACCTACATTCATTTCGAATTGCACCGTAGGAAACCTCTTTGTGAAAAGATCAACAACCTTGATCACCATATTTCAGATAAGGTTGACACAATTGTTCGGCATCAACCTTTTCTCTAATGAAATGACAATCTATCTCCACGTGCATTTGTTATATCATGCATCACAGGATAGTTGACCAAATTTATAGCAATTTTGCTAGGGCAGAACATTTTCATTGGCATAGTGTCTTCAGTTCTCAATTCTTTTAACACCAATTATAACCACAAAACTTTGGTGATGCCATCAACGAGAGCCATGTATTCAGCTTCAACACTTGATCTAGAAATAATATTTTGCTTCTTGCTTCTCTAATAATCAAGTTCCTACAAAAATACACTGCATACCCTGATGTAGACCACCTATCGTCAATTGAACTAGCCCAATCAACATCTGTATAGTCTTCAATAGTAATGCCATTGTATTTCTTCATCATAAGCCCCTTGCCAGGGCACTTCTTTTAGCTCAAAATTCGGTCAACAACATTTGCATGAACTGTTGCAGTGGCATGCATAAACTGGCTGCCAATATTCACTACAATAAATGATGTCAAGTCTTGTGAGAGTGAGATAAATTAATTTGCCAACTAACCTCTGATAGCACCCTTTATCTACTTCGTCAAAAGATTCATTGTCCTCCTTACTCATTTTATGATTTGCTTCTGCATGATAGGGTGCGGGTTTATAACCAAGCATGCATGGGTCATTAAGTAAACTAAGAGCATAATTTCGCTGATTTAAACACATACCTTATGGAGATCTAACCATCTCAATACCAAGGAAATACTTCAACTGTCTTAAGTCTTTTACTTCGAATTCAGTAGCCAGAATCCTCTTTATGCCACACAATTCCTCTTCATCATCTCCAATAAGGATCATGTCATCAACATACACAAGAAGAATAGTTTTCTTAGTTCCATTCCTTTTGATGAAGATGGTATGATCTCCATTAGCCTGAGTGTACCTACTTTTTACCATCACTACTCTAAGCCACTCAAGCCATGCTCTGGGAGACTATTTCAGCCCATACAATGTCTTTTTTAACTTGCAACATCTGCCAATTTGACCATACCCAGGGGACATCTTCATGTAGACTTCTTCTTATAGAGTTCCATTTAAGAAGGTATTTTTGACATCCACTTGATAGATTTTCCAGGAGAACTGAACAACAAGGTAAATAATAACTCTGACAATGTTTCTTTTTACAACATGAGCCAAAGCCTCAAGATAGTCAATACCATATTTCTGACGGTAGCCACGTGCAACCAACCTGGCTTTGAATCTATCAATTTTCTCATATATTTTATACTTGATCTTGTAGATCCATTTTGAGCCGAACAAATGAGCACCTTTTAGGATTTTGACAATATCCCACGTATCATTTTTCCATAGCCTCCATTTGCTCCTTCACGGCTTTTGCCCATTTAGGGTCACATTGAGCTTCAATTGCATTCCTGGGGATAACATGAGTGTCTAATATTGCAATAAAGCTTTTGTAGTTTGAACTTACCTTAGAATAAGAGATATATTTCTCCATAGGATAACGAGTTGGAGGTCTAGTTGATCTTACAACCTTTCTCACAGTAATAAGAAGATCATCCTCCATATTCTTAGTGTCACCACCCAAGTCATTCAACATATCGTTAGTATTAACAACAAGATTATAAAGGGAAGAAGAACTACTTACAATGTTATCATGACTTGGTTCATTCGAGGAGAAATTGGGATAATGTTATGGTATCATATGCTCCTCACGATCACACCAATTTGAATAAAGGGAATTTCATTGCCATTGTAATTGTTGTTCACAATCTCAACATTGTTATCCATGGTCTCTTTTCTACCATCAGTTTGATCAAGGAGAATTTCATTATCATCAACATTACTGTCAACAATCTCATTCGGGAAATAAAGTTCACCTTCATTTTCCTCAACAATCATTCTACTACCCTCCCCCTGAGGAAAATGCTTTGCATAATAGAATTAATGCTCATGAAATGTAACATCCTTGGTAAAATGATGTTTCTTGTCAACTGGATCATAGCATTTGTACCCTTTTTGGGTACTAGAGTAGACAATGAAGATACATTTCATAGCCTCGATTCCAGTTTTCTCATGCCAGGGAGATGTGAACATAACAAACACAACCAAACATACAAGAACTAAGCTGAAAGGAAGTTTATCAGGCTGAAGAATGGAGAAAGGATATTGTTTGTCAATCACTAGAGGGATGCATGTTTATAAAATGAACAACCTCTTCCCAATATGACTTAGGAGCATTCCCCTGAAAAAAGTAGGGCACAAGTAACCTCTAAAAGGTGACGATTCTTTCTCTCAACTATGTCATTCTGTTGGAGTGTGTAACTATATGAAGTTTCATGAATGATACCATATTTTAAGGAAAACATGAAGAGATCCCTCCAAGTACTCTTTAGCATTTCCAGACCGTAAAATTATGATGTTGGTGTCATATTGATTTTTGATCATGCTAACAAAGCTTCAAATGATATTCGGTACTTCACTCCTAGTCTTCATTAGTACACATGAGTATAACAAGAAAAATCATCGACGAAAGTTATAAAATAAAGATGATCTCCCAAACTTTTTAGATTTGATGGACCCCAAACATCAGAATGAACCATTTGAAAAATAGAATTACTTTTACTACCAGAGACAGGGTAAACAGTTATAGTGTACTTTGAGAGCTCACACACTTTACAAAAACGTATCATTCGGTCAACATTATTGAATAATTCAGGAAAAAATGTGAAGAATAAGATAACCATGATGTCCAAGATACTCATGCCATCGCTTCAGAGTCAAAGTATCATCAGTTTCTCTAGCACTATTTGCAGCAACCCAAGCAGTGACCATACGAGCAGGAAGGCGATAGAGCCCATCAGTAACCAAACCAATCCCAATATGCCTCCTCGTTACCAAGTCTTGCACAACACAAGAGTTCTCATAAAAAAATAGATGGTAGTTCATATTCTTGGTAACACGATAAACAAAGACTAAGATAATTGGAAAATTGAGAACATGAAGAATGTCTTTTAACATGAGTTTATCTATGATAGATATGCTCCATTTTCCAACCACAATAACAAAAGACCCATATGCCAAATTGACATGTTCTCTACTTAAGGCAACTTTATCATTAAGAACATCTTAGGATTACCCCTCATATGATAAGAAGCACCACTATCAACAATCCATTCATCATTAAAAAATGCGTACCTTCACTTTTCTTTGCATCCATTGCAACATTCATAAAATTTACATCATTTGTACTCTTATCAGACATAGATATCTTCTGAACATAAATATGAAGGTTTTTAATCTGCTCCTCGACCAGTCTCTTGCTATCAACAACCGTAGCAATATGTTTCTTTCCTTTGTCCATCTTCCTCTTTGAATGAAATTCCCAACAATAATCTACTCCATGACCAGTTTTCTTACAATGAGCACATTCCTTATCTTCTCAATATCCACTTTTGCTCCATTTACTAATTAAGGTAGACCTCTTCAAGGACATGACATTTTCATCTCTCATAACAATACAATGTTGTTCTTCAGATTCAATGGCATGATGGACTTCCTCATTATCAGAGACTATCCTAGTTGTCAACAGGTGACTCCTAGTATCCTCCAACTCATTTGAAGACTGCCAAGGAAAATAAAAATACATTGTTTCCTCATCTTATCCCAGAACTTCTTTTGATCATTAGTACTTGTCAACGTGTCATCACAATAATAGTCAATATTCCCCATTTTGATTTAAGGGCAACATAATATCTAGCAACATATATTTCCTCCTATTTCATATTGTAAACTTCCTTAATTGATACATTCGGATATCTTGTCTCTTTTGTCCATACATGCTCTCAAGAGTGAGCCACTGCTCTCTAGCGGATTTTTTTTTCAAAGAATAAAATGTTGGCTATTAGGAGCCACAATATTTATAATTCAATTCCTACACTGACTATCTTCACCATATCATTGCTCATATACTTTGTTAGTAATAACAAGGGTCGGACTTGAGACAGACGATCTCCTCGTTTAGAGACTACGGTTGCAACCATGCTTCAAGAGATATTCCTACATCTTCTTTTTTTAGATAAAATTATTCAAAAAGTGTTCTCGGATCATGTGATTTCATCGTTCGAAATTTTTTTAAATGTTGCTGCTCCGAGTGACAAGTGCGACTAGTCGCTCCTGATCGCATATGATGCGATCTTCACGCTTTCGTGATGCGCTTAAGGTTCTATCCATAACTTTCGAGTGGTATCAGAGTCTTGTTCGAGGTCTTGAATAAGATATAAAATCCTAGGCGATCAAGGTTCATGTTTTGGATGCGTGAGAATCATTGTTTTTGCATTGGATGCAAAATTCGAATTGATTTTTCGCTAAAATAAAAATCTAAAATTTTTTGTATTGTTTGAAAGTATTTTTTTTATTATTATAATGTATTTAGAATGTCTAAATATATCTCAAAAATAGTAACCTAATATTGGTACCAAAAGTGCATGAATATGATTTGAAGAGTTCCCTCTGTGAAAATTATTTTTGCATATATTGACGTATCTGTAAGAAAATTAATTTTACTTACTATTTTTCCATCATAAAATATGAAATAAACAACTTGGATTATGTAGAGAATCAAAGCAGCAAATCATCCGAATTTATTTCACACGATTCCGACTCTATTTGCCTAGATATTCCATATTTATTGGAGATGGGTTGAAAGATGATTAGATTATCAAATCTCTTTACTTGATATTTTTGTTATTAAATGAAAATCATTAAAATTATGAATTTACCTTGATTAATTATGTTGTCTAATAATTATGAAATTAATCGATTAATCATCATTTGCTATAGAATGGATGTTTCAAGAAAATCCTAGTTTGTCCAATAGTAGTTGTAGAGATAGTCTTTACATGCAAAACATGGTTGCGTAATATGCTTAGAAATTTTAGGATATCTAAATTATTTATGATGCCCAATATTTATGAATGATTATTATATAGTATAATTCTAGTCATCAAAGTTGACCATTAAAACTTCAAGTACATTGGCATTATTTTGTACTATTCTCAATTGAAATGGTGAAGACGTCTAGTTCGGTTATGCTGGCTTGGTTTACTAATTAGTGCCTTGCATGACAAGGAATTGCTCCCTCCCAACATGACTCGAGTGTACTGGACGGATGTATTTTTGAAGAAATAATAATATGAGTAAGTTAAGTTGTACTCTAATTATTAAAATACAAAATATTGTGTACTTGTGAGAGAGTATAGCATATAGTAATATCAAGCAAACCCTAATTGTTTCATTGATTGATTGAATTGGATCAATAATTAATTTAATATGATTAAATTAATTAGATCCAATTAAAATAAACATTCTATTATGAAGAGAGTTATATTTACCTTAGAAGAATTAATTATGTGAATATAATTAATAATAATTAATTAAAATTTGAAAATGATATGGAGGATCACATAAGTGACATACATGGTCTCCCGTCAAGGAGAAGGGTTTTGTTTCCATGGATTGTATGTAGGAGATGCATGTCCAAAGTGACAGCTTCCGCATACAAGGGTACATGGATCATGCTCTTTGCTTCTCGAAAGAGTAAGGTCGTATGCGTAGTGATATCAATATCAGTTCCACATATTATTGGGATGATATTGGATTGCGCATAACGGTTTCTAATCCTGTTGATGGTTGGTTCAATTAACGAGAGGTCAACATTGCCTTAGGGGTGGTGAGCTCAGGTGCTAAAGACTGAATTGGGAAATACAAGTTACACTTGCAAGGTTGAATGTGTTCCCACTTCTTTTTACCTATGTTACAATTTCTTGGGATGTAACAAAGGTAGAAAAGGAGATCCCAGTTCTTACTAGATATATAGCGATAAGTATATCTTTTGCTTCGAAAGTGACTAAGGAAATGGACCTTCAGAGTAGAAAAGGAAAGACTAATTTGATTAAAATCTTTAATCAAGGAATTTAATATTGAATATATAACTATTTACATGTTCGAATATAATGCATTCTTAATTTCAGATAGTGAAGTCCATGAACCTACTCAGTAGGCTCATGAAGGGCAACTAGTTGACTGTACCAAATTACTCGGATTGGGTCCGTAATTTAGATCTTGTCCTTTCTGTAGACCGCATATCTTATGGGTTGTCTAAGGACAAGCATGCACACCATAAGATACCGCATGAAATCAAGTACAATGAAAAATATGACGAATATCATTCATTAGTTATATGTTATATTCCAGGATCTCTCTCCAACGTCCTTTAGAAGCAACATGTGGAGATGGATCAATGGTAGGATATAATGCAGAATCTAAGAGAGATGTTCGGAGATGTCAACCAAACTCAGTGCTATAATGTCATAAAAGAACTAATTCGATGTAAAATGTAGGAAAGGACTTCAGTCCGAGAACACGTGATCAAAAGGTTTGGTTACCTCTCGGGGCTGGAGACTCTCGGGGCAGGACGCAGATATGTAGTCTGACTTCATTGTGTTGTTTCTCCCTAAGTCTTTCACCAAATATGTGATATCATACCGCATGAATAAATTGACATTAACTAGCGTTGAACTCATAGTTTCATTAAAGTCGGTAGAAGGCGTAATGAAGAAAGCGAATCTCTCTAGCTGTACAAAGGTTGCACAGGTTAAAGGACATCATAGTCGGAAGCAAGAGTCTCGGAAGGGTTCGACCTAGAAGAAGAAGAAGAAAAAGAAGAAGAAGAAGAAGAAGAAGAAGGGTCAAGGTATGGGTGTTGGACATGCGAGCCCAAAACGAGCCATTATGCAATAAATGTTATTGCACATATCATTCCCTGATCTGAAATGAAGAATAAATAATTTGCATAATAGGTCCCTCTGTACAATTATGGTTATGTACCATGGACATCTTAATAATCATACAGGTGCTTGGATGAATATCTAAAGGGTTAGATTGAGGACACATCAAGCATCGTCAAATGATTGTTAAGAGATGATCTCCAGCCTGAGTAGGAGATGGCAATCCTTTCTCACATAGGTTGATATCTGACCGGCCTCTTGATGCAGGTTCTCTGCATAAGAATAGTGATTCAGAGGTGTCAGATTAGTTAGGTCAATGGGTTGACTTAATGAGATCGAGATAACCTAAGTCCTATGTTGAATGTTGTCACAGCATAGGCACACATCCTCTGACCGGAGACGGATGCGTTACTATATGTCTGAGTATGTACATTAGGCAGACCAATAGGTTGATGACCTAACCAAGGTCTATACACCGGCGCGCTGGTGTGCATGTAAGGGCATATGAGTATTACGATCTCTCAAAGGGATCATACAGGTTCACTTATGATCCGGAAGACATGAGCTCACTCATGAGGTATTGGGGCCGATCAAATTCCATGCATGGTCGTTGTGCTTTGGAAGCATGAAATGAATTTGAAGGTATGATATATTCTTTGGGAAAGCATATGATCGATATTAATTCTCAATGACCAAGATTGAGAAACTTAGTGATCAAACTCTGAAGAAGACAGTGTAAAATTGATCTTGATCTTCAGGTTGATCATAGGTCATCCAGTATGCAGGATGTACAGGTATTGGGAATACCTGAGGGTGATGTCATGATAAACGATTGTATAACCATGACGCTTCCATTCCGAGGGAGTGATGAAACATGTCTGGATTTTAGTGTCTCCTCTCAATAGAGAAGAAATCTGATCTTAGTCCAAGTGTTGGACATTGGTCTGAATGAGATTCAGATGCAATGAGAAGATTAGATCTGCGGTCTTGATTTAATCAAGCATCTATGGGAGGTTCGTAAGATCTGGATTTGAGATGAGATCTCAATATCCAAGTCACTATACGTGGAACAATACAATCGCCCTGTCCTTATCTCTAAGTATCTATGAAGAAAGCACATTATTCTTGAAGGAGTTCAGGAATAATTCCTATGATGATTTTTGTATCCAAGCAAGAAGGTCTTGATGATTAAATGAGATTTAATCATCAAAGTATAATATGAATAAGATTCATATTGTGAGAATGATTATCCAAGATAATTAAATGGGATTTAATTATCAAGGATTACAGAATATAGATAGTACTATCCATAATATCTGAATATTTTAAATGTGATTTATAATATATATCAGAGAAAGAGAAACTTTGTAAATAACATTTGTTAATTATTAATGCGGATTGGATTCATATTAATTAATTAATTGGAAATGTAATTTATAAATTAGTTTGGGTTGTGAATATGATTCACATATTTATCAATGGCATGATTGAAATATTCATAAATTAATTTGGAATAAAATTGGTGGATAATTTTGTGATAATGGTTATTACAAAATTATTAAGAGATAATGGATAAAATAAAAAGGAGATAAATCACCACAAAATATAGGTGGCGTCATCTATAGGTGACGCCCCCTATTTTTGGGGGTGATTAATTATCTCCTCCTTTTTTATCTTGTTATCTCTTGATAATTAATTTATGTTAAATTAAATTATATCGATGATAATACAACATACGTTTGATTTAATATAAATTAATATTGTTGGTTTTTTAGCCAACTACAATCACGGCCGTTGATGGATGCATGGATCAATCTAGCCATTGGATCCATGTGTGCCAGGGATTGAGATCCATTGGACCCCAAACTAATATATAAGGAGGGCAACCCTAGCCTTTTCAGGGGATATGATCAAGAGTTGTACAAGCCTACTACTCTCTCTCTCTCTCTCTCTCATTCTCGCCTACTCTCTCTGTCTCTCCATTTGAAGGTGGCCGATCATCTTATGTGTTGAGAGAGAGCTTCTTGCCTTCGCCTTCGACGACTCGAGGATCTCCATCTTCTTTGGGGTTGCTTTCTCTAAAGGAAGACGACGGATTTCATTGGACGAAATCAGGGGATCAAATCTTGGATCTACATAGAGGATTGCGGGAGGAACGCGTCTCATCATCGCGCCCGCAAGTGCCATCTTCGTGGATCGGACTTGAGACAGGAGGATCTCTTGCTTTAAAGATCTCGTGATCGCAACCACGCTTCAAGAGGTATTTCTAATACTTTGTGCTTTGATGAAATGATCCAAGACATATTCTTGTGATCATGTGGTTTCATCACTTGATTAAAAATTTTAATTTCCGCTGCATCTTGCGACTAGTCGCCCCGATCGCATGAGATGCAATCAACACGCTTCCGTGATGCGCTTGAGGATTCTCAATATCCTTCAAGTGGCATCAGAGCCTTAGGTTGAATAAGGTTTTGGATATGATCCATAGACCTAAGACGACTTGGGTTTGAAAGGGTCGTGAAAATTTTTGTCGCATTTCAATTTTCGTACCACTGTCTAATTGGAATTTTTCGGCACTGTTTAAATTATTTAAACACGAAATTTGAAATTGAATTTTTTCCCATTAAATATGAAAACTAGAAGATCTGAGTTTATGTAATTTGGATTTCATTTGCTCAAGATATGGTCCTTTGAATAAACATGTATTCACTGTTGCGGAACAGCAGATCTGAACGTGATTAATGAGTTAATTATTGTTTTAACGCGCCTTGAAATGCATGAAATATCACTTGAATTCTGTCATAAATCAAATTAGCAACCTTAGGAAATTGATTTTCCGTAATTTGGGTTTAAATTGATCAATATAAGTTGATTTTAGTGATTGGGGGTCACTGCTGGAAATTGACAATCTTGATAATGAACCTTGTGATAAGTCATTCAAATATGATGATGAAAATTAATAGTTAATTTTCTGAAATAATTAGTGATAAATATTTGTGAAATATTTAAAGAGATAATTATTTCATTGAATGACATTTGCCTAAACTAAGATGATAAGATAGTTGATCTTGATCATTAATTGGTTGATATGAAATCATCAACAAACACTATTTTCATGAAGAACCTTAGTTTATCCTACAATAGTTGTAGGACAACTCTTACATGAAAACCCTCTTGCTTGAATAGGATTGGGGATTTGTTTAGCAAATCTCCTTATAATATTATCAAAATTGTTTTGATGTATATTATATGGTATAATTTCGGTTGAAAAATCAATAAGCATCTCAAAGTACATGATGGTCTATCTGGCATTATCCTTTCCTGATGTGGATATGGTGACTAGTCGGAGAGCATTGGGGTTGCGGGTTGCAACGTATGTTGTCCATCCCACTCTCGTCGGTATTGGCCATGACAACAGGTAGGGACTCGATAATGCCGGAGAAGTCAGAGTGTATTTTTCTAATTATTAAAATTCGAATAATACGTACTTTGAGATTATACCTACTATTCAAGTAATAATCAAGTTTGTTGATTGATGATTGGATTAATGATTAATTTAATGTGATTAAATTAATTATATCCAATAACCACTCTATTTATGAATAGACATGTAATTCCCTTTGAAATATTAATTATGTGAATATGATTCACGATAATTAATTATTAAATTTGAATATGAGGTGGATGATCACATAAGTGACATCCATGGTCTCCCGTCAAGGCGAAGGATTCCGTCGTCATGGATTGCAGGTAGGAGACGCATGTCCGAAGTGACAGCTCCTAAATGCAAGCGCATCTGGATCGGGCTCTTTGCTTCTCGAAAGAGTAAGTCCGTATGTGTAATGACCCCAATATCGAGTCCTCATATTATTAGGGCGATATTGGATTGCATATAGCGAGTATTAAGCCTGTTGACGGTTGGTTCAATTAACAACGGGTCAACATCATCTTAGGGGTGGTGGGCCTGGGTGTTAACAACCGAATTGGGAAATGCAAGTTGGACTTGCAAGGCGGAATGTGTTCCCGCTTCTTTTTATCTGAGTCGCAAGTTCTCATATTATTGGGATGTGACAAAGATAGGAAAGGATATCCCAGATCTTGCTAGAGATATAATGGTAAGAATATCTCTTACATTGAAAGCGATTAAGGGAATGAACTTTCATTGTTGACAAGGCAAGACAACTTTGATATAAAAATTCCTAAATCAAAGTAAAACATGTATATATAATATATATACCCTTATGCAAATTTCTTATTTCAGATAATCCTTCAGTAAACCCACTCAATGTTATACTCAATAATAACCAGTAAAATATCATGGATTGGACTCATGATCCAGATATTGTACTTGCAATTGGACGCATAATGTATATGGTTGCAATGTGCAAGTTTCCTCAACAAAATGAGGAATGACAATTAAATAAGACAATAAGACCTCACCTTAGGGTATGTATGTCTCTATAGTCTTGATTTTTCATCGATTGTACTTTGGAAGTGACATGTCGATGATAATCGCAATTGTCAAAAAAATCGTTATAAAATCTAAGAAGATGTTCTGGCATACATATGTGCTCTAGACATATAATCATGATTGACATGATTCTCTGCATTATGCAGAATGGTGTCTCGAAAGAGATGATGTATTCAAAATGTTTGAATACCTACATGAACCTAAGTTTCTAAAAGTTAAGATGTACGTAGATATGATGAGTGTCATCATTCTACTATCTATACTCAAGTCATTCATGAAGCTTCATAATAATCAATTTGTATGGATTTAGTGAAGCATGTATAAATGTTGAAATGTTCTTGTATTGAAATATTTTGAATTCAACATAAGAGATTCTTTCTCTTGAACAATGGTTGTTTATAGATGAAGAGAGCACAGTGGAAGCATGGGTTGGACCCATGTGAAAAGGAAAGTCAAAGAGTTGATTGTACTTCTGTGACTTTCATATGACATCCAAAGAGTTGGATGAATGCCAATACTGCAATAAGTTGGTGTATTGATAGTATGACTATCAAGTCTGTCTAAAATCCTTAGTGAAGGACTCATATAGAGCATCAGAATAATCTACATATAATCATTGACTTCGACTTACTTATTTCATATGATAAAGTCTGATAATTGTATCCCAATCTTCTAATGACATTTGCAATTGGTTGCATATATATATTAGAAGATTAGAAATTTGATCTTAAGGTTTAATAGTCACCTACATGGATATTGATGTAATTGTTGCATAAATCTCTGTTGGATAGATAGACTTCATATTCTCAGTGGGAGAGTCATTAGTCTTAGAGAATGTCTCTATGACCTAGATATTAGAATACACTCATTGTTTGTTTCTAAATGTTGGAAATAAACATGAATTCTGAGATAGAACTATCATAAAGAGTTATGATGGATATATTTCAGATAGTAATCTAACATCTAGCGGACTCTACTATATTAGAAAATTAATGAATGGTTTATTAAGATTTCTAATACTGAAAATTAAACCTTGACAGATCAATAGGAGGATGAAGATCATTTGACAATGATCTGGCATCAGGTTTTGGACATATGTCTGCTGATGAGATCAATAGACTAGTAAGATATGAAACTTTAGAATGTCTAAATTTTCAAATCTTACATACTCGTGAATATTATATTTGAAGAATGTCCAATACACCCTTCTCTTAGGAAAGGCGTAAGATGTCAAGGTATTCGGGATCTCATACATATTGATGTATGCGGATCATCTATATCATAGTGAAACTTATGGATATGTGATATCTATTGATGATCATGTATGATATGAGATTTCTTCTCTTTACCTGAGAAACCTTTGAAATGTTCAAAGATTTCACAATTTTAGTTTAGAACCAAAGTTTAAAGGAAGATTAAATGAATTTGATCTAACCAAGGTAGCAAGTACATGTTAGATGAATTCAGAGAATACCTTATGAAGATATGAATATCATTTCTATCTCAATCCTCCTAACACATTTAAACTCAATGGAGTTGTAGGGAGATATAATTGGATCATGTGTGACATGATTTGATCAATGATGAATTTTAGCAGAACTATCCCTTAGTTTTCAGGTATATATGTGTAGTAGAGACTACAATATATATCCTTAATAAGGTTCCATGCATGTAAGCTGGAATCTAGCATTTGAGAGTGCTGCTTCATTGGGAAAATAAAGGATGGTATTGGATAACTACTTTATAACCCTGAGATTCTTAAAAGATCTCGTCTTTGAGAATGTGATTCTTAGAGGATGACTCTCTTGAGAATCAAGATGAAAATGAAGTGTAGGAACTCATAATCTTGAGAAGATAATGAGGCTCCTGAAGTCGGAAACTAAAAGGGACTATTAAAGATGAAGCACTAATACCTCTTCAAATGAGTTTGAGGATGTGTTCCATGTGTCAGTTAAGTCTGACAATGATCGAACTTCATGTGATGAAGCTCTTGAGGATCATGACATGATGGATATTAGCAATGAAGTCTAAAGAAGACTTCATATACAAATGTTGTATATGGATCCTCGATTATCCACCTATAAGGGTTATACACATTAAGGTGTAAATGGATCTTCAAGAGAAGAGGGAACCTAATGAGAAGGTGGAGACCTTCAAAGCACGGTTCATAGCCATGAGATAACACCGGAAGAGAAGACATTGCTTGCAATAAGACTTTCTCTTCGGTGACCATACTTAAAATCATCAGAATATTACTAACCTTAGCTACACAACTTGACTATTACATCTTCAATATGTAAGTCAAGATCGCATTCCTCTAAAGAATACCTCTCTGAGGATATTCACATGAAGTAGCCCCAGAGCTTCATGATTTGGGAAAGTAAGGTGTGAAAGCTAAAGAAATCCATCTATAGACTCAAATAAGCTTCTTGTTGTTGGAACGTAAGATTTGATGAAGTTATAAATATTATGATTTTAGATAGAATCTTGATGTACCATGTGAAGCTTAGTGGGAGTGCCATTGTGTTCATTATGCTAAATGTAGATAATATCCTAATCATTTGGAATGATATAAGGATGATAATAAGTGTTTTATGATCTGCCTATTCCATACCTTGAGATATGATCTCAAAGTTGCCTCTTGGATCTTAATTCTGAAGGTGTTCAGAAGTAAAGAGAAAGAGTGTATTGGGACTATCACATTTGTAGTACACCTTGGACATTTTCCATTTCTGTAAATTCCAAGAAAAGCTTTCTTACCTTAAGATTTGGTACTGACCTATCTAAAGGGATATCACCTCAAAGAGTTGAGAAAGTGAATGCTAGAACTGCTTGCACTTGTGCATCAGTTACGAGAAGCTAAGTGTATGCTAGATGTGTACAAAAGCCAGATATCTGCCATGCAGTGGGAGTAGTAAAGTGTTGCTATTCCTACTATGGAGAGTTAACACTTGATTGCAGTAATAACAAAATCTTCATAGATGACAAGATTTTTGAGATAATAATCTCAAAGTCTTATCTTCAAAAACTTAAGACTTTATAGATAGAGATCTAAAAGGTCTTAACTGTGGATACCTTAAGAGATAGTGATCTCCAGGAATAAGGGTATTCTGATAAGAATTATGGAAATGCTGGTTATAATAATTCTTTAGCAATAGTGTAAAGGATGCTATAACTGCTTTGACTAGATTGAGTATTGGTTGCATTAGATGCAACATTCGCATTGGATGCGAGCACTGTTACTGGGGATATGCAAGTGCCGTAAAAGGACTTGGCGTAGTGTCATGGGAACAGAGTGACTGATCAGCTTACCTAGCTATTTTCTAAAATAGCCAATGATTGCCTCATGAGTGTGGGTTTAAATGATTAGCCATTAATGACTCTTTGGGCTAGTGGGAGATTGTTGGACATGCGAGCCCACGGCGAGCCATTATGAAATAAATGTTATTGTACATATCATTCCCTGATCTGAATGAAGAATAAATAATTTGCATAATAGGTCCCTCTGAACGATTAGGGTTATGTACCATGGCCATCTTAATAATCATATAGTTGTTGATTCAATAATTGAATCATATAGGTTGGTGATTGGATGAATATCTAAAGGGTTAGATTGAGGACTCATCAAGCACCGTCAAATGATTGTTAAGAGATGATCTCCAGCCTGAGTAGGAGATGGCAATCCTTTCTCACATAGGCTGATATCTGATCGACCTCTTGATGCAGGTCCTCTGCATAGGAATAGTGATTCGGAGGTGTCAGATTAGTTAGGTCAATGGGTTGACTTAACGAGATCGAGATAACCTAAGTCCTAAGTTGAATGTTGTCACAGCATAGGCACACATCCTCTGACCGGAGACAGATGTGTTACTATATGTCTGAGTATGTACATTTGGCAGACCAATAAGTTGATGACCTAACCAAGGTCTATACACCGACGCGCTGGTGTGCATGTAAGGGCATATGAGTAATACGATCTCTCAAAGGGATCATACAGGTTCACTCGGTAATCGGAAGACATGAGCTCACTCATGAGGTATTGGGACCGATCAAATTCCATGCATGGTCGTCGTGCTTTGAAAGCATGCCATGAATTCGAAGGTATGATATATGATTTGGGAAAGCATATGATCGATACCAATTCCCAATGACCAAGATTGACAAACTTAGTGATCAAACACTAAAGAAGACAGTGTGAAATTGATCTTGATCTTCAGGTTGATCATAGGTCTTCCAGTATGCAGGATGTACAGGTATTGGGAATACCTGAGGGTGATGTGATCATAAACGATTGTATAACCATGACGCTTCCATTCCGAGGGAGTGATGAAATAGGTCCGGATTTTAGTGACTCCTCTCAATAGAGAATCAATCTGATCTTGATCCAAGTGTTGGACATTGGTCTGAATGAGATTCAGATGCAATGAGAAGATTAGATCTGCTGTCTTGATTTAATCAAGCATCTGTGGGAGGTTCGTAAGATCTAGATTTGAGATGAGATCTCAATATCCAAGTCACTATACGTGGAACAATATAATCGCCCTGTCCTTATCTCCAAGTATCTATGGAGAAAGCACATTATTCTTGAAGGAGTTTAGGAATAATTCCTATGATGATTTTTGTATCCAAGCAAGAAGGTCTTGATGATTAAATGAGATTTAATAATTAAGTATAATATAAATAAGATTCATGTTGTGAGATTGATTATCCAAGATAATTAAATGGGATTTAATTATCAAGGATTACAGAATATGGATAGTACTATCCATAATATGTGAATATTATAAATATGATTTATAATATATATCAGAGAGAGAGAAACTTTGTAAATAATATTTGTTAATTATTAATGTTGATTGGATTCAAATTAATTAATTAATTGGAAATGTAATTTACAAATTAGTTTGGGTTGTGAATATGATTCACATATTTATCAATGGCATGATTGAAATATTCACAAATTAATTTGGAATTAATTTGGTGGATAATTTTGTGATAATAGTTATTACAAATTTATTAAGAGATAATGGATAAAATAAAAAGGAGATAAATCACCACAAAATATAGGTGGCGTCAACTATAGGTGACGCCCCCTATTTTTGTGGGTGATTAATTATCTTCTCTTTTTTATCTTGTTATCTCTTGATAATTAATTTATGTTAAATTAAATTATGTTGATGATAATACAACATATGTTTGATTTAATATAAATCAATGTTGTTGGTTTTTTAGCCAACTACAATCGCGGTCGTTGATGGATGTGTGGATCAACCTAGCTGTTGGATCTATGTGTGCCATAGATTGAGATCCGTTGGATCCCAAACTAATATATAAGGAGGGCAACCCTAGTCCTTTCAGGGGACATGATCAAGAGTTGTACAAGCCTACTACTCTCTCTCATTCCCGCCTACTCTCTCTGTCTCTCCATTTGAAGGTGGTCGTCCATCTTATGTGTTGAGAGAGAGCTTCTTGCCTTCGCCTTCGACGACTCGAGGATCTCCATCTTCTTTGGGGCTGCTTTCTCTAAAGGAAGACAACGGATTTCGTTGGATGAAATCAGGTGACTCGAATCTTAGATCTTCATCGAGGATTGCGGGAGGAACGCGTCTCATCATCGCGCCTGCAAGTGCCATCTTCGTGGATCAGACTTGAGACAGGAGGATCTCTTGCTTTAGAGATCTCGTGATCACATACACGCTTCAAGAGGTATTTCTAATACTTTGTGGTTTGATGAAACGATCCAAGAAATGTTCTTGTGATCATGTGGTTTCATCACTTGATTAAAAATTTTAATTTCCACTGCATCTTACGACTAGTGCGACTAGTCTCCCCGGTCGCATGAGATGCGATCAACAAGCTTCCTTGATGCGCTTGAGAATTCTCAATATCCTTCAGTTGGATCATCTTCTAATACTTCCGTACTGGTGGAATCGAAGAAAACCGATGTCTGCCATCACTACGAGAAGTTGTGGCACTGGAAGCGTAACTGCCTAGATTACCTGAAATCTGTGATAAAGGTAAAGCTTCAGCTGGTATAAATTGAACTTATTTTCTCGTAGGATGAGAAGGTAGTTTGATCATCGATTCTGGAGCTTACGTTCATGTATGCAATTTGTTGCATCTATTTCAAGAAACTAGGAATCTCGATGAAGGGGAGATAGTCATCCATATGAGATCCGAGGCAACCATTGCAGCAGTTGTCCTAAGGACCTGCAGACTATCATTATCTAGTGGGAGAGTCCTAGTATTTAAATAATTTCTTTATATTCCATTTGCTAGAAGGAACTTAATATGTATATCTAAGTTAGTTAAAAATGGATATTCGTTTTTATTCTATAATAAACTTGTCATAAATCGTTATAGTAAATATATTGCCGATGGTATTCTAACTTCTGGTGAACTCTATGAAATGTGCATTGATGAGAATGTCATGAATGATACTATCATAACGAGTTTTAATTCTGTTGACGATTGGTTCAATTAACGACGGGTCAACATCGCCTTAGAGGTGATAAGCTTGGGTGATAAAGACTGAATTGGAAAATGTAAGTTGCACTTGCAAGGCCGAATGTGTTCCCGCTTCTTTTTACCTAAGTTACAATTTCTCATATTAGGGATGTAAGAAAGGTAGAAAAGAAGATCTCAGTTCTTACTAGAGATATATCGGTAATTATATCTTTTGCTTTGAAAGTGACTAAGGGAATGAACTTTCAAAGTTAAAAAGGTAAGACTAATTTGATTAGAATCTTTAATCAAGAGATTTAATATTGAATATATAATTATTTATATGTTCTAATATAGTGCATTCTTAATTTCAGATAATGAAGTCCATGATCCCACTTAGTAGGCTATTGAATGTCAGCTAGTTGCCTGTCCCAAATTACTCGGATTGGATCCGTAATTTAGATCTTGTCCTTTCTGTAAACCGCATATTGTATGTGTTCTCTAAGGCCAAGCATGCAAATCATTAGATACCGGACGAAATCAAGTACAATGAAAAATAGATGAAAATCATTCATTGGCTAGATGTTATATTCCGGGATCTCCCTTCAATGTCCTTTAGAAGTAACATTTGGAGATGGATAAATGGTAGGATATAATACAGAATCTAAAAGAGACATTCGGTGATGTCAACCGCACTCAGCGATATAATGTCATGAAAGAACTAATTCACTGCAAAATGCAGGAAAGGACTTCGGTACAAGAACACGCGATCAAAATGTTTGGTTACCTCTCAGAGCTGGAGACTCTCGGGGCTGAGATGGACACATATATGTAGTTCGACTTCATTGTGTTTCCTCTCCCTAAGTCTTTCATCAAATATGCGGTATCATACCACGTGAATAAATTGACATTAACTAACATTGAACTCATAGCTTCATTAAAGTCGGTAGAAGACGTAATGAAGAAAGAGAATCCCTCTGGCAATAAATGGTTGTACAGGGAAAAGGGAAGCACAGTCAGAAGCAAGAGTCTTGGAAGCGTTTGGACTAGAAGAAGAAGAAGAGTCATGGTGTTGGCTCATCTTCTAATACTTCCATACTGGTGGCATCGAAACAAACTGATGTTTGCCGTCACTACGAGAAGCTGGGGCACTGGAAGCGCAACTGCCTATATTACATGAAATCTGCGATAAATGTAAAGCTCTAGCAGGTATAAATTCTACTCTCATCATTGAACTTATTTTCTCGTAGGATGAGAAGATAGTTGGATCATTGATTCTGGAGCTTATGTTCATGTATGCAATTTGTTGCATCCATTTCAAGAAACTAGGAATCTCGATGAAGGGGAGATAGTCATCCATATGAGATCTTATGCAACTGTTGCAGCAGTCGCTGTAAGCACATGCAGACTATTATTATCTAGTGGGAGAGTTCTAGTATTTAAAGAATGTCTTTATGTTCCATATGTTAGAAGGAACTTAATATCTATATATAAGAACTTAATATTGTATATCAACTTTATGACCTTGAGACTCAGAAGGTATTCGTTTTATGACCCCGGCAACGGTGCCATTTGAAAAACAACACCTCATCAGCTTCTGAACTCCTGCAAAAGAGACAGAGAAGCTTTCGCGGTCGTTGTATCGACCATGTGAGTTATGACAGAAAAGATTGATTTTTAGTTAATCTTCTTTTATTTTTGTATTTATACTCCTAAACTTAAGTGTATAGCGGTTAAGTGCGGGAGTATCGAACTCAAGAGGGCAAACTGTTGGAAACTAGGGTTAAACTATAGAAACTAGGTAAAAAGGTTTCCTAATTTTTATTTTTTAAAGATTTTGATGGATTTTATTTGAATTTTAATGATTTTTTTTGTTTTTGTAATTTTTAGTATTTTATGATTTTGTATTATTTTAGAAAATATTTGTAATTTTTATTTTACTACTTTTTTGTTGGAATTTGGTTTTACTGTTTTTATGCATTTTAAAGGGTTTTTAGGATTTTTATAGATTTTGTATTATTTTTAATGGTGAAAATATATTGTTTAGTGAAAATTGTGAGATATTTGGAATTTTTAAAAAGGAAAACACTTGAAAAATATTTTATTTTTATTGGAAAGTAGATAAAATTATCTTTAAATGATATGCTATTTATGTTTAGGGGATTTTTATTTATTTAGTTATGATTTTTGGAAGTTTTAATGTATTGTAATTTTTATTCTTTTTAATATTTAGTTTTAATTTTGTTTTTGGTTTATTATGTAAAATATGGTAAAATATAGTAAAAATATGTTTCAAAGGATTTAAAAGGAGTTTTTATTATTTTTTAATTTTTGGAAAGTTGATTATATTTTTATGGTATTGTAATGATTTATTAAAAATAAAAAGTGTTTTTATTTTTCAAAATATTATTTAATATTGTATATAGTATGATATTGGTATTTTATGTATTTTTTTATATTTTTTTATATTTTGTATATTATTTATTATGAATATAGTAAGTATAGTAATTTTATGCAGTATGGGGGTACAAATGTAATATAGTGAAAAATAAGGGTGTTCGTGAATAATAGGAGTGGAGTGTATCCGAGTAAAATATCTCTTCTCCTTACCAAAGAAACCGTGAATCTTCTTGAAGAACCCTCCCAAAGGATGTCCACCCAAAGCTTCCATCAAAACTCTCCTCCGTCATCGATGCTCACATCAGCTGCTGTGGTTTCCATGTGCTCGTCAACGGCTGTAGCGTGCTTATCGGAGGTCGGACCGTTGTTGTCGTCGCCGCCCACGTCAGCCCCTGCTGATTCCATGTGCTCGTCGGCAACTCTGACATGTTTAACAGAGTCAGGTCCCATGTTCTCCTTGCTGCCCACATCAGCACCTATCGGTTCCATGTACTTGTCGACAACCCCGGCATGCCTATCGGAAGCTGGTCCCATGTTCTTGCTGCCGTCCACATCAACCCATGTTGGTTCATCTCTGTGCTCCTTACTGACTCCGACATGCTTATCGGAGGACAGTCCCATGTGCTCGTTAACAACTCCGGCATGCTTATTGGAGAGAGGACTCATATCCACATCATCAACTCAGACGTGCTTATCGGAGGTTTGTTCCGTTCATTGCATATTACCATATGTTGCCGTGATTTGTAATCCTATTGTGGTTTCAGTAATATTGTATCATTTTGATCATATGGCTAGAATACATTTGCACGATATCTCAATTCATGGGTACACGGATCTTTTGTATCCAGATATATATATATATATATATATATATATATATATATATATATATATATATATATAATATAAAAATATATAACCATATTTGATAATATTACACTAAAACATAGTATAAATATCCACAACTTTAAAGGGATTATGAGATTAAATAATATGAATGGTTAGATTTGGAGGAATTCCCCAATTCCATCATTTATATACATGTGGTTCCCAATTCCATCCATTACATGCATGTAAAGAAATATAAGTATTATCTTATTCATTCATGAAAATGGAAGTTTTACTGGTTGTTTTACTAATTATGTCTGCATACAGGAATTGATTTTAAATAATGTTTCTACTTTTAGGCATATTTCTTTATGATACACAGGATATCTAAATTCGACCTCCATATGTTGATGATCCAAAACCATATATTGGTTTGATGTTTGATTCTATAGATGATGCTTTTACATTTTATAAGAGGTATGTGATGAATCCACATTTCATCATCTTTATTCTATCATTTTGGCCAAAAAAACCCTGGCAAATGCGTGTAAATACCCTTAATTACCGCATCTTAGCATCCATGCATGTGTATGTAAATAGTGTATAAAATATTGTATTTAAAGCCAAAATTATAGAATAAATAAAGAAAAAAAAGAATAAAATATTGTAAATATTTTATGACCTGAAACTCCGAGACCTAGGCATCTTAATGACTAGGTCGACAAGGAATAAAGTAGGGGGAGATACTGGCTAAAATACAATAAAAACACATGTTATTTCATTCATTCTTTATTCATTTTGGGAGCTATTTTTGGTTCCACTTTTTATACCTCAAATAAATAAACTTTGAACATAAAAGTTGTAGATAATTAAATATAGAAAAATACAAAGTTTATTTCACCCAAAAATAATATACAGATAAAAAGATATGATCTGAATAAGATTCCAGAATCCCAACTTCCCAGACCTGTATCTTGCAAATAAAATCTAGAATGTACCAAACTCACCTTTAACTGCGTATAGTGTAAAATAAACTATTTAATGGCAGTAGTTTTGTATTTTTCAGAGTTACGGTTTGAAAGTTGAGTTTTGGACCCTACGTGTATACTTGTACCGATTAAAATATTCATTTATTTATTTATTCATCATTTTTATAATTTCATATTTGTATAATTTTGTAAATATTACTTATAATATATAAGTACATTAAAATCAGAATAAAAACCTAAAGAAAATATAAAATAAAATATTTGTATATCATATACATAGGTATAATACCTATATACAAACCTATAGGATTACTATTTCTATTTTATTAAGTGTATAAAACACCTCAGAAAAATAAAATAAAAATATATTTAAGTGTATAAAAATACTTTATAAATTTATAAAATTATAAACTAAAATAAATAAATTAAATAGATAAATAAAAATAAAATATTAAAATATATAGTTGTATATACCTATATAGCCTATAAAAGGCAACTCTTATTTTTACACCTCCTAAAAATAATTAAAAATCATAATAAAATGCCTTATAAAAAAATAAACATTTTTTTATTTAATAATAAAAAATTAATTAATTCATTTCCTATTTTTAATCGAATTTACAAGACATTTTCCAGGGGTTTTTCCTGGTTGGTCCACGTGGACCAACCAAGCGCAAACCCTAGTTGACCCCGGTCAACTAGTCGTCCTTCCCCCTGCCATGCGTCAGACCTAGTTTTTGTCTGATTTGGCGGATTTTCCTAGGTCAAATCTTGCACCCATTCGCGTAGCGACCTGAATCACTTTTGCTCCTCGATCCTTTCTCTTTCACGCCCTAGGCTTTCCTAGGGCCGAGGAGCGGCGATTCGAGCCATCTTCCTCGACCTTTGGAGCATCTGAGCCACAATGTCAAACTCCATATAACACCCCCCCGACTTTCGAGCCAAGTTCGAACCCTCATTCCATAGGTTTAGCTTCCTTTTCGCGCCCCATCGCTCGAGGGACGTGACAGCTTCCTCTTGAGCACGTTAGGCCGGTCGAGCAACACCTGAGGCGGCTCCACCACCTCTGCCTTTCTCCAGCGTCGAGGTACAACTTCCCTCTGGCTCCGGCCATCGAGGCAGCCCCGTTCCCCTTTTATTTCCTTTGCATTTTCTTCCCCTTAGTTTTAGGATCATTTCCCCTCTCGAAGTTCCACGTTTCATCGGTTGAATCACGCTCACGCTCACCTCACCGGAGCGCACCTCCGACCGAGCCCCTTCACGTCGTTTCACGCATCATCTCCACCTCCGCGGGGTCCAGGCACTTTGCCCTGGACCCTCTAACGTCTTTTTGCAGGTCAAAGCTCGTTGACTCGAGCCTGGGAGCAGTTTTGCACCTCGCCGGAGTCCAGTGGTGCTCCCCAGCTCCGCCGCCCTCCATCGCGAGCCTCGGTCGTCGCCGAGCCCTTTTGGAGCTTCCAGGAGATAGCGCCCACCGCCAGGAGTCTCCAAGGCATTTTTGAAGCTCAAGGAACGCCAGAGGACGGAGTTGGAGCTCGGAGAAAGTTGCCTCGCCGGCGCTCCTCCGTTGTTCTTGCTCCGACCTTCGGAGCCGTCAGATCGTGGCCCGAGCTCCAAGTGAACAACCGTCGTTGGATCAGCCCCCGCTCCGCACCGTCAGATCCGTGGGGATCTTCTAATCCAGGCCGTCAGAGCGAAGCATCATCGTTGCATGAGGGCTTGACGTGTGTCAAGTGAAGCACCCTCGACCGTCAGATCACGCACGAGGCCGTAGGCGTGGGTATTTTCCACAACTTTCCCTCGTTGTTTTTGTAATTTTTATTTAGTCCATAAACTTTTAGTTGTAGCTTAAATATTTTTGTAATATTTATTAATAAACCCCCGAGCTTCTATTATTTGCACGTTCGTCCTAGCCACGTCACCTCACGTGCCTGTGCGCATGAGGTGAAGGGCATTTTGCAAGGATCCCCCTTAGGGTTTGCTTAATGTAGTATAGTCTAGAAACTTTTGTATGCAGTGTAATATTTTTGTATTATTTGCATGATTGCCCCTGGAGTTTTGTAATATTGCATCTATACCCCTGCCAGGTCACGTGTTTATATGCGTGGGCTTGGTGATTTTACAGCGAACCCTCTTCAGGATAGGGTATTTGTAATCAATCCAGGAACTTTATTTATTAGTTATATATTTTGCGTGAAAATTGCACTCTGTCCCCTGGATGTTTGCTTATTTGCACTTATGCCCTTGGTAGTAGTGTAGTTTCTTGATGTTGTATCTATTTATTTCATGCATCTATAAATTGCTAAAAATCACCAAAAAAATTAGGATAAGCTCCTTTTTGCTTGCTCATTCACGTCATACTTTTGTATTGCATTTTTATTGCATTTTCATAATTATTAAAAAATCAAAAATATGCATTTTCAGCATTGTTTGCATTAGAAAATCTGTAAAAATTAGTAACGTTTTGAAAAATTCCAAAAAAATTATATTTTTTGTGTTTTATCATCTTTTAGTGTCAGTCCAAAAACCACTAAAAAATTCAAAGTAAAACTCCTAAAATTAGAAAACCTCTAAAAACTTCAAAAAAATCTAAAAAAATTCTAAAAAAATCCTAAAAATATAAACTCAGTTTCTGTACTTTCCTTATTTTATTACCTTTATTTTAAAATTAATTTGAGGAATTTTTATACTGTTTTTTAATTTTTATCCTCATTTTAATTTCGGCCAATAGGTTAGTTCACTGTTTACTTGTTAATTCATTTTAAAAATACCAAAAACATTCAGAAAAATCTCTAAAAATCACAAAAACATCATAAAATTATAAAAAGACCAAAAACATTTTTTTCCTGATTTTTTAGCATTTTTCCTCATTTTTATAAATACCTCATCTTTGTCTCTTATATAATCAGAAAATTAAAAACCAAAATACAAAATTAAAAATTAAAAATAAAATTATAAAATAGTATAAAATTAAAAACCCACAAAAATTTTGCGTACTTGTAGACACTTAATCACACCACACTCTTTGCACTTGCTTGATCTATCCTGTGTGCTCCCTGTGTTCGACACTCTACACATACTTGCACTATACACTTTTTATGTAGAGTTAATAATAAATTTTAGGGATTTTATCACTTGTGCCCCTCCGAGATGTTGCAATATCAGTTATGCCCCTATCTTTTTCGTAATATCAGTTGTGCCCCTCAAAACTTGAGAATTTATCACTTGTGCCCCTCGGGTTAGTGACCGTCCATCCACAGTGCAAACGGCCGTTAACTTTGAGGACATAGGCGGAATTACATTAAAAAAAAGGTTAGGAGGTCATTTTACACCC
This sequence comes from Ottelia alismoides, assembly GCA_037367405.1. Classification (NCBI taxonomy): domain Eukaryota; kingdom Viridiplantae; phylum Streptophyta; class Magnoliopsida; order Alismatales; family Hydrocharitaceae; genus Ottelia; species Ottelia alismoides. The sequence continues at coordinate 252,073 of JAZKJV010008784.1, read as the reverse complement.
TCATCTTCTTCTTCTTCCTCCTCCTCCCCATCCTCTTCTTCCTCCTCCTCCACCTCCTCCTCCTCCCTCGCTGCCGCCGCCCCCGCCCTTGCCCCGCGCCGCCCAGCTCCGCCTCGAGCTCTCCGCCTCCATCTCCAGGCGCATCCTCGCTCCGCCATCTCTCAGCAACCCCGCGCGCGCGGCACCCCTCTGCCCGACCAACTCGCGCCGCCTGCAACCAACTCATGCCCGCCATCTCTCCCCGTGCGCACCAACCAACTCGCGCCGCCATCTCTCCCCGCGCGCGCGGCGCCCCTCTGCCCGACCTCCGCCGCCCCCTGCAGCCCCGAACTCCCAACCCATCTGAGGCTTCAACCATCTTGGTCCCGTAGAACACGGGAAAGAACCTCCGTATGGGATCAGGGATCCTGGGATCAGACGAGAACGATTTGTAGAATGAAAGCTCCCGCTCCCATCGATCTTTCTTCTGGAAGGGCTTGTAGAATCGACCAGATTCATCGACGAGTGGCCCTGGGGACCCGTTCTCAGCTCTGTGGCCCGCAACCTGGTGGTCCGGCGCCTTCAGCATGGGGTCTCGACGGAGAGAAAAGAGCCGCCTTTGTTGCTTCTAGATCGAACGTGAGAACTACAATCAAAGCCCCCCGCGTGAAGCCCAGCACCAGCATCCGTCCTTCACTGCGCCACCGCCTCCAGAGCCCATCGCCATCCAGATCCATCATCGCTCTCCTGGCTCCGCCTCCCCCCGTCGCCCTCGCCCTCCGCACCTCCCCCCACCGTCCCGCCCCCAGGTCGCCCCGCCGCCCCTGCCCCCAGGTCACCCCGCCGCCCCCGCTCCCTACGCCTCCCCCTCCCCCGTGCCCCCCTTCCGCCCTCCTCCGCCTGTGGCTGGAACTGAGTTGTGTTTTTTTTGTTAAATTTTGATAAATTTTTGACTAATTGATTCATAAAAAATCATCCAAAAATTAAATAAAATTCATCGTTTGATCCGTAACGAGTGATATGTTCGTGGAAATATAAAAATTTTAGAAATTCGATGGATGCATGAAGGTGTTACTAAGAGAGAGAAATTATGAAGAGAAGGAAGAAGAGCAAATGGAGGAGGAAGAAGATGAAGAAGGGTATGGACCATAATACCCTTCTTAACCACACCATGGTTTGAATAAACCATGGTTATTTTAATTTTTTGACGGTCAATCTGACGGAAGGGCACAACTGATGACGGAGCAAGTTTTGAGGGGCACAACTGATATTACGAAAAAGATAGGGGCATAACTGATATTGCAACATCTCGGAGGGGCACAAGTGATAAAATCCCAAAATACCTAAATTTTAACTCCACTTGCTTCTTTTTGATTGATTTGATTGTGGGTTAATTATTGATTAATACAGGATTTCAGAGTGGTCAATACACCGACTGCGGTTTCGCCTTGTGAAACCGTACGACCCTCGGATTTCCCGTGTTATCAAATGTTGTCGTTGCCAGGGAGCAACAGCGTATAGGTCATATTCTGAGTTTTGATTGTAATTATTTGTTTACCATCATTGCTTTAGTTGATCTCTCCATTTTTGATATATATTGTTGAGCTATCTGACCACTTTCTTTTTTTCTTCTTGCGAGGGACTGTCGACCAAGGAGGATCGCCTAGGGGATCCTGAGCAGCCTTGGGAGAGGAGCCGGCTATTCTACCCTAGCCGGCAGGAGAGAGCATGAGATTTGAGAGATAGTTAGTTAGTTAGTAGTTTATTTTTGTGAGAGAGAGAGATATTTGATTAATTTATAATAATACAGGTACCTTGGACTTGGACACTCGAGCCTAATTTCCCAAGTGATTGTTCACTTGGGGGCTCACCGCGTTTTTATCGGTTTTCACCGCTTGTCATTTTCCGGTTTTGTTTTCATGTCTTTACATTTTTGTGGAATGAGCCCTTAGTCTTTAGGCTTGCTTGATCGTGTAGTCTAAGGTCAAACACCTAATAACCTTTGCATGCACCTATAGATTCGTAGTTTGGACTTAGAATTAATTAATTGTTAAGCATAAAACTTGAAACCACCGCGTCCGAAGGAGTCGTATACAACACGTGCAGGATCCATTGTGGTGGACACCGATTGACCCCCAAGACCGGATATCTCGGTTTCGTTTTGTGTTTAGCATTTGGTTCTTCACACTAGCAATTGCCAGCTTAGGACGATTTTCGTGTGCATATCGGCATTTAGTATAGGTTTAAAAATTCATGTTTTGTATCCCGCATGAAGAGAGCTGGGAATCACTGTAAGTCTTCTATCTTAGCATCCATCATTTAGGCACTAAGGTGAGATTTTCATCTTAGTGCCGACTTGCATTGGCTTTTTCGACTCTCCTCCCTCTGTTTTTGGAACATATAGGAATCAAAGAAAAATACAAAAATGTTAGGCGCTTGTATTGAATTGACTCAAAGCAAGTGATAACACCAAAACAATTAAAAAAGAGACTGCTAAAGAAAACTTGACTTAAATAAAATTGGTTAATTGGATTCATTACTTGGGGTGAGTAATACCCTCATTTGTATTCAGGTTGCATGGGAAGGTCTCCTTCCAAGTGAGAGAGCGGCTTCGTAAGGATTAGAGCCCAAAACCCAGTCTGTGGCTGCCTTGTGTATCGCCTGGATTTCTGAAGTATTGGCGCTTCTATCGTACGTGGACGAGTAGGACTTGGTCATCATTGATGTCATGCGCACTGGTGGGTATTTTATGCCGATACCCCTGCAGGTTTAGGATTCTGTAATTGGTCCATAAATTCGAATATTAAGTGCAATATTTTGTGGAAATTTGCTTGTATGCCCCTGGACTTCTGGATATTTGCATAAATGCCCCTATTAGGCCTTTAATTTGTGCTTGCTTGCTCTGTTTATTTAAGGCCTCATTTTAAATCGAAAAATTCTCAAAAATTAAACGTAAACTCCTGTGTACTTGCACTTTCACGCCATATTTTTGTATTGTATTTTTATTGCATTTTCATATTTATTAAAAATAAAAAACATGCATTTATTTCACTGTTTGCATTAGAAAATCAATAAAAATTATAAAAACGTTTTGAAAATTCCAAAAAAATTATATTTTGTTTGTTTTATCAGCTTTTAGTGTCAGTCCAAAAATCACTAAAAATCTCAAAAGAAAAACCTTAAAAATTAGAAAATACTTAAAAACTTCAAAAAATCAAAACAATTGTAGAAAACTCCAAAAATTATAAACTCAGTTCCTGTAGTCTCCTGGTTTTATTGTCTTTATTTGAAAAATAGTTTGGAAAAATTATGTGGCTATCTGTTATTTTTAATTCCCATTTTACCCCCAGCCAGTAGCTTGTCCACTGTTTTGGTTTAGTTGAGTGTTTGAAAATACCAAAAATATTTTGAAAAATACCCAAAACTCACAAAAACAGTAAAAAATTATAAAAATACCAAAAAGACTTTATTTTTGAATTTCTGGTTGTTTTTGCACATTTTTATATATAGTTTATCACCCTTTTATTACATTGTCTTTATCTTCCAATATTGAAAAAGAAAAAAATATATGAAATATAAAATTATAAAAATCAGAAAATTAAAAATCAAAATACAAAATTAAAAATTAAGTAAAAAATAAAAAATTAAAAACCCACAAAAATTATTTGCTTGCATAGTGTAGACACACTTCACATTCACACACACACATTTATTTGTTTGATCTACCTTGTTTGCTCCCTGTGTTCGAACTCTCTGCATACTTGCTTGCTATACATCTTTTGTGCAGAGTTAAAAATAAATTTTAACTCCACATTTATTTCTAATTGTTTGATCTATAGTGTGGGTTAATTGTTGATTAAATACGGTTTATTGTTGGTCAACGCAGCGACACGATTGTCTCCGCCTTGTGTGAGACATACTTTTTAGACCTCCAATAATTCTGTGTTTATCGAATGGCGCCGTTGCCGAGGAGCAACAGCAAGTAGTTCATCTTTTTGTCTGTTTGTGTTTGTTGTCTACCATTGCTCCTTTTTATCTCTCTTGCATTTTTGATATATATTGATTGAGCTTTCTGACCACTCTTTTTCTTGTCTTCTTGTGAGGGACCGCGAAGCGAGGCGGATCGCCTAAGGGATCCGAAGCATCCTTGGGAAGCGGAGCCGGCTTTTCTTTAGCCAAGTTGGTAGGAGAGAGCAGGAGGAGTGAGAGAGTGCTTAGTTAGCTTGCATTTTATTTTGTGAGAGAGTGATTCATAATTTGTAATAATACAGGGACTTGGACTTTCAGACACTTCGGGCCTAATTTCCGGGTGTTTGTTCACCCGGGGGCTCACCGCGGTTTTTGACGAGTTTTCCACCGCTGTCATTTTCCGGTTTTGTTTTCATTTTTATTTCTTTTGTGGATTGAGCCCTTAGTTTTAGGCATGCTTGATCGACTAAATTAGTTCCAAACACACTAATAACCTTTGCATGTACCTATAGCTCATACTTGGACTTAGTTTAAATTAAACAGTTAACTCACCTTCCTAGATCCGTTGCGCCGCGAGCCCTCCCCACCAAGCGCTACTCCTGAACTCGATGTGTCGAGAAGAGGAGGGGGGGGGTCTAGACCGGACTCTTAGGATCGAGGATTGGTGACTAACTTGTGGTTCTTAACTCTAGCAGTTGCCTATCTTAGGACGATTTCCGCATTGCATACTGGCATGTAGATTAGATTTATAAATTTATGCTTTGCATCCCGCATGGAGAGAGCTGGGATTTGCTGTAAGTCTTCTTACTTTGCATCCATCATTTAGGCACAAAGGTGAGATTTCCATCTTTGTGTTGACTTGCACGGCTTTTCCGACTCTATTCTCCCTCTGTTTTTGGACAAAGTAGGATCAAGAAAATACAAAAATCGTTAGGCGCTTGTTTGAATCTACTCAAAAGAAGCGATAACACAAAAAAAATTAAAAAAAGGGGTTGCTAAGAAAACCTTGACCAAAAATAAAATTGGTAATTGGATTCATTGATTGGGGAGAGTCACACCCTCACTTGCTTTCAGGTTGCATGGGAAGGTCTCCTTCAAAGTGAGTTGAGTGCTTCGTAAGGATTAGAGCTCAAAACCCAGCTTGTGGCTGCCTTGTGTATCGCCTGGATTTCCGAAGTATTGGTGCTTCTATCGTACGTGGACGAGTAGGGCTTGGTCAACATTGGTGACTCTCTATTGTGTAGAGCATCGACCTTGTCCGAAGTATCGAGCCTAGGCCACGCCTTCACGGGGGTGTCTGTCTCACCGTCTTGCGTCCGAGTAGGTTCTTGCACGCTTACAGGTGATTTCATTGCGAGCGAGTTCCGAAGTATCGGTTTCACCTATTGGCTTTCTTTCTCTATTTATTTGGCTGAGTAGGGATCCAAGAAGGGTTACAAGGACTTCAAAAAGTGCAGACTACATGTTACACCGGAGGAGGACAAGTACGGGATACTCTTCCGGCAGTACTCTCTCTCCTATAGGTGTAGCGCTCTAAGGACTCGTTCAAAGATAAATGCCTGAATTCATCTAAAAACTACAAAGATAAAAGCCGAACCCTTACGGCTTCACGTGTTGAGTTGGTGAACCCCTTGCATTGTGTTTGGTTGATTAGTTGGATCTAGGTCAATATCAAAAACACTGCACAATTGTGCACAATTTTGCCCCCCTCGCTTCTTCATTTCTCAACCTTGCTCCTCTCAATAATCACGATGATGGGAAGGAGATCTCTTAGGTCGTCTTTAACGGCACCGCTATCCATCACTCCTCCTTATTCATCTAGGACGGTTTCGGAGAGTCAAGACCCACTCTCCGAACCTGAGTTCACTTACACCATGTTCCCCCTCGACCACCCTTTTTCCTCCATCAGTCCAGCAGTTTCAGAATTTAGTGCAACACAGATCTCAGATCATTTGACGGCACCTGAGATGGGTTCTTTTGCCTTTTCAGAGAACCCAGACATGGCAGACAGAGGAGAGCACCCAGATGAGTAGGAGCACCCTTCATTTCTATATGACTAGGCTGCCATCAACAATTCACTACTAGACTCCTTGGAGACCATGCAGAGACAAATCAGAGACCAAGGAGTATTCATGGGTGACGTCATGCGAGAGCTGACGCAGATGCGAGCTGATAGAGAAAACAGAGCTACAGGTGGTGGAAGAGACATACCTGATGCAGTAGGAGGAGATCCTGATGCTGAGAGACCGCCACAGACAATCATGAGGGAATTGCACAATCCCACAGCATCCCTCACTCATCGATGGATCCGACTTCCTCCCGTTCATGGAGATTTCGAGCTTCGGCCCCACACTATTCAGCTACTGCCTAAATTCCATGGGCTGGCGATCGAAGAGCCACACCTCCATCTACAAGAATTTGAGATGATCTGCAGCACAATCTATGACAGGCTGGTGACTGAGGACACCATCAAGATGATAACCTTCCCGTTCTCTTTGGTTGATAGAGCTTCTTACTGGCTGAAACATTTGAGAAAATTCGTCGACATTTGGGCACATCTCCGGACCGCATACCTCAACAAGTATTATCCTCTCGGCTGGACCAACGCAACACGAGCCATGATCAGCAATTTCACAATGATCCCTAATGAACAATTCCATGAAGCCTGGGATCGATTCAAAGAGCTCATTGACCGGTGTCCACACCATGATATATCCAAGCCCAATTTGGTTCGGAGTTTCTTCTGTGGGCTGACACTGGAGCTGCAGGAGCTTGTAAATGCCTCTTGTGGTGGGTCATATTTTTCCAAGGGTGAAGACGACGTCTGGGCCATCAATGAAGGAATGGCAGAAAACTCAATAGTTATGGCCCAAGCTCGAGTCTACACGCAGCAGAAGCCCCCCCAAGAAGCAGGATCATTCCAGAGGATCGCCCGCATCGATGCCGATCCCCACACTCCGTCGGCAGCTACAGCCCAAGCCGAATACGTAGTAGCCGACATGGGAATAATTAGCGAAAAGTTGGACCGCCTCGAGATCCTCGAGAAGAAATAGAGTCAGAGTCTTGCCCAGATGGACGTTATTTCGAAGACCATGAGTGACCTGAAGACGCAGGTGCTTTGCATTCAGGAGGCACAAATGTCTACGCAGTCGCCTCTTAGGTCACGGGCTGATCCTAGCATTAACAGCTCTACCCAGCCCTCTGCCTCACACCGCCAGGTCAAGCACATTCGGGCAGAGCCGGTCCAGCAGCAATAGTATTACCCGTCTCAGCCACCATCTCAGGACACTCAGATGGTGGTCTATCAGCCGGATCAGCCATTAGCAGTTCTTCCTCCACCACCTTCGAGCTGGAGCCATTGATGGAAGTCAATGGGATATGGTACGACCGGTACCCACAACCAGTCGGGATTCGGCGTGATCACCCCGGGTTCCGATGGACCACCGGAGGTATCTCCTCCCAGCAGCAGCCTCCCGCTCAGGGACAGCAGAACAACCAACAACACCATCAGCCCTAGTATGCCCACCAGCAGTACCAGCATGGTCCTCATCCCGCCTATCAGGGACAGCAGTGGAGGCAGCGACAGCAGCCTCACCAGTCATACCCCCATCCTCGTGAGCACTTCTCCTCCCAGCAGCAACCTCATTTTCAGCAGGGGAATACTTCTGATTCTCAGGCACCTGCCTTCGAGAACCCAGCATTAGATGACCTCGCCCGATTGCTTTCTGAACATCGAGCATCCATCCGACAGGAAATGGATGAGTTCCGGTAGGAAATGAGGGATATCATCAAAGGCAAGGTTGCCATACCTGCACAGATCGAACCTAATCCGAACAGTCTAAAAAGAAAATCTGAGCAGGCACAGTTTACAGAGGATACTTCTCCTAGTGATTATTTGAGTGACATGTCTTCTTTGTATGATGCTGATTTTGTGATTACTAGGAGCGGTAGGATACCCGCCGGCAGCGCCTCATCTGAGCGATAATAGCACGAAGAACAACGAGCGCCAGATGAGCAGAGTAGCGGTGCTGATGCCGCTAATGACGATGTTGATGACGGTGGTACTGATGCCACCAAGGATGGAGATCCCGATGATGGTACTGAGGCCGTCGTGAGATCAGATGCATATGGTGGTGCTGATGCCACCATTTTTGATGATGTGCTAGAGCGCGGTGCTGATGCCACAAAGTCAGATGCCGTTGGTGGTACAGAGGCCACCACTTCTACTTTGTTGAGCTCCCCCATGTTGTGTTGCCACTTTTGTATCTAAAGACTGTGGCAATTAAAAGAACAAAAAAATGAATAAAGGAAAAGTTTCTGATCTACTTCGAGTCCATATGTGTTGAATGATGATCAGTGTATGGATTCCATTCCTTCGCATGCACAGGAACCTATTCTTAGTCCTCCATCTGAGGAGGCCCCTACCATCCCCTTCCCGGAAGCACTCCGCTTGGAAAAGGGAAATAAAAAAGAAAATCCAAAAAGACTCAACAGGTAGAGTTCAACAACCAGATGATTGATAGATTCCAGATTCAGCTGACTCTACGAGAGGCATTTGAGCACATTCCCTTCTTCCAAAAGAACTTGAAAGAGAAAATTATAGTCCGCAGGAGGAGGAGGAACCAACATGATCAGATCCATGTGCTCACCCATTACACTTGTTGCACCATTCAGAACCGAATGCCAACCAAGAGACCTGATGCAGGAGCTCCCTATGTCAGATGCGAGATTCAGGAGAAGCGGTTCGATCGTACTCTATTAGACAGCGGATCTTCGATCAACCTCCTTCCGACAGCCTTACTCGACCGATTCGAGTTTGGTCCTCTTCTTCGGAGCAGGACGGTCCTTCAATTTACTGATAGGTCGATTAAGAGGCCGAAGGGGTTGTTAAGAGACGTGGTCGTTGCCATTCAGGTCCTGAAATTCCCCGTGGACATTGTTGTATTGGACATGGAGATCCCTGAGTCGGTAATAGATGCCCCTATCATACTTGGACGTCCATTCTTGGCCATAACCAAGGCGGTGACCGATCATGATAATGGGAAGGTGTGCTTTCGTGTAAAGGGCGAGAGCATACAAATAGAGACCATCAACGAGACCAGAGCGAGATAATTAGCATGCTCAGAGCAGTCCAGTGATATTGAGCATATGACAGAGGTCGAGCTAGACATCCACCAGGAGTGTGATTTTGTGATGACAGATGATGAATCCATTTGGACAGATCCGGTATCACAGACCCTCGCCTTTCCTGCAGATTCACCTTATTTACAGTTGATGGCAGTTGAGAGCATGGAGAGCACACCCCTGGACGAGGATACCTTTGAGGCTAACAGTTTTATGATGAGTGGTACAACATAATTCCATTCAAGTTCTTCTAGTTCTGATCCCTCGGATTTAGACATCGATTGGGATGATTTTGATGACTATTTGCTGTGTCTGATTCCTTCTGAGCCGACAGCCATGACGGAGTACGAGCCAATACAGTTTATTGATGATCCAGCAGGGTTCCCTTCGTCAGATTCTCATGCGCAGCGAGAGTTCTCTCATGCAGACCTGGTAGCCTTCGTACAGACATATCAGAAGCTAGATCTGCCACCTCCCAGTTATCCAGAGTTGAAACCCTTGCCGCAGTCGCTGGAGTATAGATTCCTTGCGGGTAAGCCGGATATGCACCCAGTCATTATCTCAGCGGGTTTGACTAGAGAACAAGAATCTCGTCTGATGGAGGTTCTTAAAGAAACCGCAAGGCGATTGGATGGAGTATAGCTGATCTCCAGGGGATTAGTCTGGCTCTGTGCTCCCACCACATCTATCTTGAGGAGAACGCTAGGCATTCGCGTGAGTTCCAGCGACGGCTGAACCCGAATCTTCGAGATGTAGTCATGAAAGAAATATCAAGGTGGTGGAGCGCCGATTTTATCTACCTCATCTCCGACTCCAAGTGGGTTAGTCCATTACATGTGGTGCCCAAGAAGACGGGCATCACTACAATTGTGAATGAGTCTGGAGAGGAGATAGCTACCCGGGTACCAACTTCTTGGAGGGTCTGTGTGGACTACAGACGATTGAATCAGGCCACCAGAAAGGATCATTTCCCACTGCCATTCATTGATCAAATTATCAAGAGGCTAGCTGGGAAGAGTCATTATTACTTTCTTAACGGGTACTCCGGTCACAATCAAGTGGCCATTGCACCCGAAGACCAGGAGAAAATGACTTTCACCTATCCGTTTAGGGCTTATGCTCAGACGGATGCCCTTTGGTCTATGTAACGCCCCCGCGACATTCCAAAGGTGCATGTTGTCCATTTTCTCGGACATGGTGGGTGACTGTTTAGAGGTCTTCATGGATGACTTCTCGGTCTATGGCGATGGGTTTGATGCTTGTCTTGACTGCCTAGACCGTGTGCTTCAGCACTGCATTGAGATCAATCTTGTCTTGTCTTGGGAGAAGAGTCACTTCATGGTGACTCAAGGGACGGTCCTTGATCATACCATCTCCGACAGGGGCATGGAGGTTGATCCGACCAAGGTGGATTTCATTAGAAAACTCAATCCACCGTCCAATCTGCGTCAATTGCTGTCTTTTCTGGGGCATGTCGGTTTCTACCTACGGTTTATTCATGACTTCAGTCGAATTGCCCGACCGCTTACTGATTCGCTGACAAAAGACACCGAGTTCATTGTAAATGATAAGTGTTTTGTGTCTTTTGAGACTCCCAAGAGTATGGTTGTCACGGCTCCTGTCCTTCAGCCACCCGATTGGTCTCTTCCGTTCGAGATCATGATGGACGCTTCTGATTTTGCCGTAGGGGCTGTGCTTGGACAGAGGAGGGATGGTTTGCCGTATGCCATTCACTACGCCTGCCAAACTTTGGATGCCGCTCAGTGGAATTACACTGTGACTGAGAAAGAGATGCTGGCCATAGTCTTTGCTTTGGATAAGTATCGATCTTATATTCTCGGATCTAGAGTGACCATCTATACCGATCACACCGCCCTCCGATACCTCATGGCCAAGAAGGATGCCAAAGCTCGCCTTACCAGATGGATCCTTCTGCTCCAGGAATTTGATATTGAGATTAAGGACACGGTTGGAGTTAAGAATGTGGTGGCGGATCATCTCTCCCGTTTAGAGAACCTTGAGGAATCTGAGCCTAGTGCACCTATCACAGACATTTCCGGACAAGACGATCTTGGCTATCACCTCACTCCCATGGTATGCCGACGTTGTAAACTATCTTGTTGCCAAGACAGTTCCAAAGGGTTGGCCCAGATAGAAACTTGAGACCTTCCTAGCGAAGGCCAAGTTTTACCATTGGGAGGATCCTGTCCTTTATCATGAAGGAGGGAATAGCATCTGGAGGAGGTACATTCTTCAAGAAGAACAACATAGCGTCCTCACATACTGCCACAAGCTTGAGGTAGGAGGACATCATTCTGGGAGATGGACAGCATAGAAGGTGCTTCAATCCGATCTTTGGTGGCCTACTCTATTCAAGGATTCAAATGAATTCGTGAAGAGGTGTACTGACTGTCAGAAGATGGGTACTTGCGGACAGAGAGACATGATGCCCATGCAGCCCATTCACTTTTGTAAGGTTTTTGATGCACGGGGTATTGATTTCATGGGCTCATTTCCTAAGAGTCAGAGGTTTGAGCACATTTTGCTCGCTGTAGATTATGTTACCTGTTGGGTTGAGGCCATCCCCGCCCGAGCCATAGATGCTAAAACCGTGTGTCGCTTTTTGAGGAAAAATATCATTTCACGGTTCGGGGTACCGAGAGTTCTGATTTCAGATGGGGGTCTCATTTCATTAATGATAAAGTCAGGGCCCTTGCAGACGAGTTCGGCATTGACCATCGTGTTGCCACACCGTATCACCCTCAGACTAATGGTCTTGCTGAAGTATCGAATAGAGAGATCAAGACTATCTTACATAAGGTCATCCGTCCAGATCGAAAGGATTGGTCACAGCTTTTGGACTCGGTCTTGTGGGCCTACCGGACCTCCTTCAGAAATCCATTAGGGACATCTGCCTTTCGCCTCGTCTATGGCAAGCCGTGCCATCTGCCATTGAAAATCAAACATTAGTCATTATGGGCTGTTACCGAGTTACTGTTAGATCTCGAGAGTATAGGAGAACAGAGGAGAGCAGAGTTGGCAGCCCTGGAGGAGTTGAGAGATACAACTTTTTCTAGCAGCCTACAGTATAAGGAAAAAGTGAAGACATGGCATGATTCCCATATCAGCCATAAACAGTTTGAGCTAGATCAGCGTGTATGGTTGTTTGATTCCAGGCTGAAGTTATTTCCAGGGAAATTACAGAGTAAGTGGAAAGGTCCGTATGTGGTCAGGAAGGTACATGACAATGGTAGCATTGATATATCCGAGCCGTCATCTACCTCTACCTTTCGTGTTAACGGTCAGCGCCTGAAACTATATCTAGACCATGATCTGCCGGCCGTTGACGTTGCCCCCATCCTTCTGGTATGAGATGCGTTCTTCGACTCGAATCATTTACATCTCATATATGGTTATCACTTCCATCTTCTGGTGTATAAATCCATCTGTTGATATCCTTTCTTCTTTTCTTCTTTTCTTCTTCTATCTTCTGTATCTACCAAAAAGGTGTTGCCCCTTTTTGTCAGTTTTCTACACTTAGGATGTACTTTGTCCTAAGTATAGGGGGGTGTGCACCTCGAGTGATTCTATTCTTTGATCCTCTCCATTGTCTCCTCTTCTTGTCTATACTTAGGGATATCTTACCCTAAGTATAGGGGGAGACAGTCTGAGTACGATCTGTTCATTCCCACCCTTGCCCTCCCTGCTTTGTGTATAGCCTGCTATACTTAGGATTATTTGATCCTAAGTATAGGGGGAACGGTCGACTTCTCATTCGTTCATTCCTTCATCTCTTATTCGTTTATTCTTTAGACTTTTCTATACTCAGTACAAGCTATGTCTTCTCTTTTCTCTCCGATCTATGAGGACATAGCTCAAGATAAGTATAGGGGGGTCATATATACTATGTATATACTTTAGCCATAACCCGTACTTTCATATTTCTACTAATAAATATGGCTAATTATATATATATATAATTCATTAAAAATCCTAACAACAAGATGCTATTATTCCTCAGATTCGTTTTGTACTTACTGATTAATAAATCAGGTGAAAATATTTTTTTTGCAAAATGTTTGAAAAATAGTTTGAAAATCTTTGTGAAAAATCTTTTGAAAACTATTTGTAAAACGTTTTTTTACATGTTTTCAACCTTTGTAAAAACATTTTGACTGTAAAATTTATTTTCTTTGTGTGAAATTAAATGTTTGGAAAATGAGTTGCAAATGGTTTGAAAAATGGTTGCAAAAATATTTGAAAAATCTATATATACTATTTGGAAAACCTTTGCAAAATGATTTTCAAATGTGTGCACTTGTTTGTAAAAACTGTTTGTAAAAATTAGTTTGGACTATAGTTTTCAAAATTGTTTGAAAAACTCTTGTCAAATAAGTTTGAGGAATACTTACATCCACCCTAAAAATCACTATGTATACCTATAAAATCGACCACTTACCCTTTGTAAATTCTTAAAACCCACTTCTTGTATATATAAGATGCGCTCTCGTGTAAATATTTGTACCTAGTTTTTAGCCAAAACCGTTTTATTTTTCCAAAAACATTTGAAAAATCTTTTTTAAAAATCTAAAAAAATGCATATGAATCATCTTTTCAAAAACCCATAAAAAGTTCAAAATCTTTGAAAATTGCATCACAAAAATATTTTCTGCATTTGCATAGCATGAGCATTTTTCGGATTGAGTTTGATAGTTGAAAGAGTCTAAGTAAAATCTAAAGATTGGAGCTTGGTTGGACCTTAAATCTACCTAATTAACAGGAACCTTATAGGAACTGGGATTGAGGTACTTCAGGTCTAGTTGACTTAATTCTTTGAGGATCACGAGACTCGGTTCAATGGATTCTTGACTACCTAAGTAGAGTATTTCGAAGCACACGCACGACTCTTGTTGATAATGACCAAACTTGGACACCTGCACCTTTCACTTGGCTCAACCCAGTCGGAGTGGTGAGGGGGTTGGATTTGCCGGTATGAGACGCACACAGGTGGAAACACTTGTCCTCCTCTAGGGAAGGAAGTGCACCCCAACCCGTCCAGTGATGATGAGTTTCGAGGATAGGAGATCGTGAGTTGCAATAAAGCTTCAAAAGAAGGATAGTCTACTGGCTCAAGAGGAAAAACTCCCTATGTAAATGCTGCTGTATAGTATTCAAAAAAATGCAAAAGCAAAAACTCCTAAAAAGTGTACAGGCATGTACAAAAATAAAAATGCCTACCGGAGTGTACATATGTGTAAAGTCAAATAAGCAAGCTTGAGCTTCAAAGTCAAATCATGTGAGCTTGCAGCTGGATGACTTGACTACACTGGTCTTGCATCTTAGGATAGGTAGCTACACTGGCTACCGTCCATTCTTCTCTTCACCCCCTCCTCTTGGGTTGGTTGCCACTTGAACTTAGAAGGGAATACCCTGCTCCTTGAGGAATGAGTTGTTGGATTGGGGAATCATTGGGTTGTCATATTGGAGAAGTCAGTCTCTTTGTCATTTCAGGTGGGGAGAGACACCATCACTTACACTGTACGAGTCAGATTCATAGTCATAAGGGTTTGCGTATGAGTTGAAGTATTTCTGACCTGGCTATTGAGGAGACTTGAACAGAGTCTTGGGATTCTCGGAGGCTGTTGGATTTCAAATCCGGTTCTCATTAAGGTTCCGCCCGCACTAAAATTCCAAAGGTTCTTAAGCTCCAAACTTTGGTTTTATGAAGACAAGTTTGATGGTTAAACTTAATCCATCTTCCTTCTTTTTCTTTTCTTTCTTTTTCTTTCTGCACTTATTGCATAAGTGTTTGCTAGGGACTAGCAAAGGTAAAGTATAGGGGGATGATGAATCCACATTTCATCATCTTTATTCTATCATTTTGGCCACAAAAACCCTGGCAAATGTGTGTAAATACCCTTAATTCCCGCATCTTAGCATTCATGCATGTGTATGTAAATAGTGTATAAAATACTGTATTTAGAGCCAAAATTATAGAATAAAAAAATAAAAGAAAAAGAATAAAATATTGTAAATATTTTATGACTCGAAACCTCGAGACCTAGGCATCTTGATGACTAGGCCGACAAGGAATAAAGTAGGGGGAGATAAGGGCTAAAATACAATAAAAACACATGTTATTTCATTCATTCTTTATTCATTTTGGGATTTATTTTTTGTTCCACTTTTTATACCTCAAATAAATAAACTTTGAACAAGAAAGTTGTAGATAATTAAATATAGAAAAATACAAAATTTATTTCACCCAAAAATAATACAAAGATAAAAATATATGATCTGGATAAGATTCCAGAATCCCAACTTCCCAGACCTGTATCTTGCAAATAGAAACTTGAAATATACCAAACTCACCTTTAATTGTATATAGTGTAAAATAAACTATTTAATGGCAGTGGTTTTGTATTTTTCAGAGTTACAGTTTGAAAGTTGAGTTTTGGACCCTACTTGTATACTTGTACAGATTAAAATATTCATTTTATTTATTTATTCATCATTTTTATAATTTCATATTTGTATAATTTTGTAAATATTACTTATAATATATTTGTACATTAAAATCAGAATAAAAACCTAAAGAAAATATAAAATAAAATATTTGTATATCATATACATAGGTATAATACCTATATACATACCTATAGGATTACTATTTCTATTTTATTAAGTGTATAAAACACCTCAAAAAATAAAATAAAAATATATTTAAGTGTATAAAAATACTTTATAAATTTATAAAATTATAAACAAAAATAAATAAATAAAATAAATAAATAAAAAATAAAATATTAAAATATATAGTTGTATATACCTATATAGCCTATAAAAGGCACCTCTTATTTTTACACTTCCTAAAAATAAATAAAATCATAATAAAATACCTTATAAAATAATAAACATTTTTTATTTAATAATAAAAAATTAATTAATTCATTTCCTATTTTTAATCAAATTTACAAAACATTTTCCAGGGGTTTTTCCTGGTTGGTCCACGTGGACCAACCAGGCGCAAACCCTAGTTGATCCCGGTCAACTAGTCGTCCTTCCCCCTGCCACGTGTCAGACCTAGTTTTTTGTCCGATTTGGCGGATTTTCCTAGGTCAAATCTTGCACCCATTCACGTAGCGACCTGAGGCACTTTTGCTCCTCGATCCTTGCTCTTTTACGCCCTAGGCTTTCCTAGGGCCGAGGAGCGGCGATTCGAGCCATCTTCCTCAACCTTTGGAGCGTCTGAGCCACAATGTCAAACTCCATATAACCCCCCCCCCCCCCCCCCCCGACTTTTGAGCCAAGTTTGAACCCCTCATTCCATAGGTTTAGCTCCCTTTTCGCGCCCCATCGCTCGAGGGAGGTGACAGCTTCCTCTTGAGCACGTTCGGCCAGTCGAGCAACACCTAAGACGGCTCCACCACCTCTGCCTTTCGCCGGCATCGAGGTACAACTTTCCTCTGGCTCCGTCCATCGAGACAGCCTCGTTCCCCTTTTACTTCTTTTGCATTTTCTACCCCTTAGGTTTAGGATTATTTCCCCTCTCGAAGTTCCACGATTCATCGGTTGAATCACGCTCACCTTGCCGGAGCGCACCTCCGGCCGAGCCCCTTCACATCGTTCCACGCATCATCTCCGCCTCTGCAGGGTCCAGGCACTTTGCCCTGGATCCTCTCATGTCTTTTTGCAGGTCAAAGCTCGTTGACTCGAGCCTAGGAGCAGTTTTGCACCTCGCCGGAGTCCAGTGGAGCTCCCCAGCTCCGCCGCCCTCCATCGCAAGCCTCGACCGTCGCCGAGCCCTTTTGGAGCTTCCAGGAGATAGCGTCGACCGCCAGGAGTCTCCAAGGCATTTTTGAAGCTCAAGGAACGCCGGAGGATGAAGTTGGAGCTCGGAGAAAGTCTCCTCGCCGACGCTCCTCCGCTGTTCTTGCTCCGACCTTCGGAGCCGTCAGATCGTGGCCCGAGCTCCAGGTGAACAGCCGTCGTTGGATCAGCCCCCACTCCACATCGTTAGATCCGCGGGGATCTTCTAATCCAAGTCGTCAGAGCGAAGCATCATCGTTGCACGAGGGCTTGACGCGTGTCAAGTGAAGCGCCCTCGACCGTCGGATCGCGCATGAGGCCGTAGCGTGGCTATTTTGCACACCTTTCCCCCGCCATTTTTGTAATTTTTATTTAGTCCATAAACTTTCAGTTGCAGTTTAAATATTTTTGTAATATTTATAGATAAACCCCCGAGCTTTTATTATTTGCACTTTGGTCCTAGCCACGTCACCTCATGTGCCTGTGCGCGTGAGGTGAAGGGCATTTTGCAAGGACCCCCCTTAGGGTTTGCTTATTGTAGTCTAGTCCAGAAACGTCTGTATGCAGTGTAATATTTTTGTGTTATTTGCATGATTGCCCCTAGAGTTTTGCAATATTGCATCTATACCCCTGCCAGGTCACGAGTTTATACACGTGAGCTTGGTGATTTTGCAGCGAACCCCCTCCGGGTTTGGGAATTTGTAATCAATCCAGGAACTTTATTTATTAGTTATATATTTTGCATGAAAATTGCACTCTGGCCCCTGGATGTTTGCTTATTTGTACTTATACCCTTGCCAGTAGTGTAGTTTCTTGATGTTGTATCTATTTATTTCATGCATCTATAAAATGCTAAAAATCAACAAAAATTAGGATAAGCTCATGTTCGCTTGCTCATTCACGCCATATTTTTGTATTGCATTTTTATTGCATTTTCATAATATTAAAAATAAAAAACATGCATTTTCAACACTGTTTGCATTAGAAAATCCATAAAAATTAGTAAAACATTTTGAAAATTTCCAAAAAAATCATATTTTGTGTGTTTTATCATCTTTTGTCAGTACAAAAACCACTAAAAATTTCAAAGTAAAACTCCTAAAAATTAGAAAAACTCTAAAAACTTCAAAAAAATCTAAAAAAATTCTAGAAAAATCCTAAAAATATAAACTCAATTTCTATAGTTTCCTTATTTTATTGCCTTTATTTTAAAATTATTTTGAGGAATTTTTGATAGTATTTGTTAATTTTTTATCATCATTTTTATTTCGACCGGTATGTTAGTTCATTGTTTACTTGTATTTTCACTTTTAAAAATACTAAAAACATTCAAAAAAATCTCTAAAAATCACAAAAACATCATAAATATATAAAAAGACCAAAACCATTTATTTTCCTGATTTTTGAGCATTTTTCCTCTTTTTTATAAACACCTCATCTTTCTCTCTTATATTGTATATATATTCTCTTATTGAAAAAGAAAATATAAAAAATATAAAATATAAAAAGAAAAGCTAAAATCAGAAAATTAAAAACCAAAATACAAAATTAAAAACTAAAAATAAAATAAAAAAATAGTATAAAATTTAAAAACCACAAAAAATTTGCATACTTGTAGACACTTAATCACACCACACTCTTTGCACTTGCTTGATCTATCTTGTGTGCTCCCTGTGTTCGACACTCTACGTATACTTGCACTATGCACTTCTTATGTAGAGTTAATAATAAATCTTAACTCCACTTGCTTCTCATTGATTGATTTGATTGTGGGTTAATTATTGACTAATACGGGATTTCAGAGCGGTCAATACACCGACTGCGGTTTCGCCTTGTGAAACCGTACGACCCTCTTATTTCCCGTGTTATCAGTATGCTCACGGCATTGGATTTAGTGTGCGAAAGTCTTCAGAGACAAAGAATAAGAAAACAATCAAGTGATCTGGAAGTACTTTGTTTGCTCAAAACAAGGATTCAGGAAAGATAAAAAATACCTTTCTGAGGACATTGCAATTGGAAGGGAGAAAAGGAAAAGTACTACCAGAGAAGGTTGTGAAGCTAATTTAGTTGTGAAGAAAACTGGTGATAAATGGGTGGTCGAAAAATTTCATGAAGAGCATAATCATGCATTAGCTACCCCGACGAAGAGACATTTTTTAAGATCTGCTCGAAAAGTTTCATTAGCACATAAAGCCCTACATAATGTCTTTTCTCAAGCAAATGTATCTACATCTAAGATGATGCATGTCCTGAAAGCACAAGTTGGTGGATACGAGAATATTGGATGTTTGGGCAGAGATATTAGAAATTATGAGAAAATGTTACGCGAGTCCGCAAAAGATTTGGATGCACTTTCCTTTATTGAAAATTTAGAAAATAAAAAGAAGGTCCATCCATCTTTCTATTATGCATACCAACTTGATGATGAAAAGAAATTGGAAAATGTATTTTGGGCAGATGGAATTTCTCGAAAAAATTATAGTTTGTTTGGTGATGTTGTCATCTTTGACACTACCTATGAGACAAACAGATATTTGATGATTTTTGCACCATTTACCAGTGTAAATCATCACAAGCAATCCATAACCTTTGGTGCAGCGTTGTTAAGAAACGAACGACTTGAATCATTTAGATGGTTGTTTGAGACATTTTTGGATGCAATGGATGGACACCAAATGGATTCAATCATTACTGATCAAGATCTTGCTATGACTGCTGCTATCAAGATTGTTTTTAATAGTGCAACTCACAGATTTTGCATGTGGCACATTTTAAACAAAGTTTCAAGCCTGCAATATCATCCGATCTTCAATTTCAAAGCAAGTTCAATTTGAGTATGTGGGGTTCAGAAACTCCTGCTATGTTTGAAAAATCATGGAAAGATGTAATCACACAATACAACTTACATGATATCAAGTGGTTCAATAACATGTATGAAATACGTACAATGTGGATACCTGCATATTTTAAGGACATGTTTTGGGCTGGATTAAGAACAACTCAACGTTCAGAAAGTATGAATTCTTTTTTCAGTCATTTTGTTAGTAAGGAACTTAACTTGGTCGAGTTTTGGTTGTGGTTTGAAAATGCAATGGATCTTCAACGACAGAAAGAATTGGAAGCTGATTATAGGACATTGTACTCAAAGCCAGAGTTAAAAATTGAAGATGATTTTGAAAACTAGATGGCAGATATTCTGACGCGTGAGAGCTTTCATATATTTCAAGATGAACTTTATATTTCTTGTATACGATGTACTACTATGAAAATCGAAAAAGAAGGTGAAATATGTATCCAGTTAGTAAAAGAAAGAACATGTGAAAGAAGTTTTTGTAAGAAGGTGGTGTATAATCAAGTAACTAAGGTAGCAAGTTGTAAATGCAAAATTTTTGAATGTGAGGGTATACCTTGTAGGCATATACTAAATGTCTTGCGGTGGAACTCGATTGAAATACTACCAGAATTCTACATCCGGAATAGATGGACCAAAAATGCCACACGAAAGCCCATGTTTGACATGTATGGAATTGAACTCAAGGAGTACTCAAATGTTGTGAGTTCAACAAATCTTGCACAATTATGGGATACATTTGCACGATGTATGCATATAGCTGGAAAATCAAATGAAACTTTTCTAATGGCTAAAGAATCCGCATCAAATCTTGAAGAAAAAAGGAAAGATTGGTTACAATCACAAAATGGTGTTCTACATTCCAAATGCACGGAACTGACAGTTTCCAAGATTCCCTCTGAAATTAACATTCTTCCTCCTCTTGTATCGAAGACCAAAGGAAGTGGAAAAAGAATAAAAGGCGGAAAGGAGATAACAATTGAGCAACAACAAAAACGAGCAAGACTTTGCATGATATGCCACATCTTTTCTTCTTTCGATTGCACGTGATTTGAATCGAAGTTATATCCATTGTTAATGGAATTAGGGATAAGAATATATGATCCATGATTGCACGTGATGTGGACGGCAGCGAGAACATGGGACCGACCTCCGATAGCCAAGCCGGGGTTGTCGACAAGTACATGGAACCGATAGGGGCTGATGTGGGCAGCAACGAGAACATGGGACCAGACTCCGTTAAACATGTTAGAGTTGCCGACGAGCACATGGAATCAGCGGGATCTGACGTGGGCAGCGACGACAACAACGGTCCGACCTCCGATAAGCATGCTACAATCGTTGACGAGCACATGGAAACCACAGCAGCTGATGTGAGCATCGATGACAGAGGAGAGTTTTGATGGAAGCTTTGGGGGACATCCTTTGGGAGGGTTCTTCAGATTGAAACAGGGCATGCTCATCCACACCTGCGCTCATCAGATTGAAACAATTCGAGGAGAAAAATATGAACTACAACAAGTATATGTTTTGTTTTGCTTTGTTTGCAAAGGGATGTGCTTTGATATCCATCAATGCTGGGTAGGAATTTGTTTTAAATATTCATCAATATTGTAACCATGGGTTTCGAGCCATTCATTTGCAATCACAGATGCTTAGAAATGGTTGCAAATCAGATAAACTATTTGTCTCATTCTTAATACATCTAGCCAATCAGTGATAGCGTTGTCCTAAACACTAAAATAAGCTTAAAAATTGTGCAACAGATAATTGCTCAGGTGCGAAGCATCTGTCAATATATGTGTAAAAAGTTGAAGCCACCACATCGTTATATAAACGCATATCAATATTGATTCCTGCATGCGTAACCACCTAAATGGCTTAGATTCTATTAGAATTTGTTACTTCAGTATCATCTTAATTCCATTGGTAATCATTCACAGATTGATGCTAAATAAAATGGAAGAATACACATGAGTGGATCGAGCGATACATGAACAAGCATATGCTCCAAACATTTAACCACATGCATTTTCTTTTTTAACCAAACATTAAAAAATTTTGAACATAAAAAGTCCACCACGAAGATTAATCCAACAGTATCAGTATGGCTATTGCACCAAATAAAAAACAAACATCTCTTATGAGTCTTGGATCCACATTGAAGTATGAAAACGTGTAATCAAATCTCAAGAGAGGGCCGATTTTAGGGCACAACATGTCGACAAGATCTGATGAGATCTTTTGGCTGGATGTAAAGCATGTGCAGAAGGAGGAGGGCAAGATCCCATTTCTGGAGACGATTGCAGGTGCTGACAATCGACGGGGATGCTCGACGTCCTTTTCATGCGTCCTCAGCGACAGGGTTGGACGCTCGGCAACATCGTCGCGCATACTCCGCGAGGGACTGGCAAGGGTATGTCAAGAAGGAGGCGGATGCTCTGCAACATCTTCGGGCTTCCTCTGCGAGGGACGGGCGGCGCCGGTACTGGACGAGGTGGTGCGTGGTGATGAGATTGTTAGGGCAGAATGGGGGTGGAGGCACGAATGATGTGAGGGAACAAAAAGTCTATACAAAATTATCCCACCGTTGATTCTCATCAACCATCCAACAGTTCACATTTTATGCTCTCATGCTCTTATAAACATGGGCTCTCATAGGATCACTCCCCTCTCTCTCTCTCTCTCTCTCTCTCTCTCTATATATATATATATATATATATATATATATATAGGATATCTTTCAAATGAGACATGGTCTTTCCATGTGTAAGGAAGGCCAGCAATCTCAGCCACCCGTTATTGATCCTGTGGTTGTTATTAATGACATGTTAATATTATTTATAAATTAAGCAAAAACCCATTTTGGTCTTTATACATTATCTAAATATAGTATGTAATTAATTCAATTATCTCCTCTATTAATGTCAACTTAGTTGTTTATTCAAATTTAGAAACAACGTGCCCTAATCAAAAGGGGGCGCTGCCCCTTTTGTTCCTGCGTTCTCTCCAAGCCAAATAGGGGGCTGCGGCGATGGAGAAGGTTGTTCTTCGGGCGGTCGATCTACAAGGCGGCGGCACGCGGATGCAAATCCAAGATGGGCTGCTGCATTCCGGGCGCGGCTCAGGTGGTGATGGCACTGAAGCAAGGATCGCACGAGGGCGGATGATCTTCGAAGGAGGGGTTGCCGGACACGATGGTGATCTGGAGGGCAGTGGTTCTCAAATGGAGGGCGAAGGGGGACACACTCCCCTTTGATCTGTGTTCACACGAGGATGGTGGTTTGGTGCTTTATTTGTAGTTTCATGGCAAGTCTTCTCAAATATTTATTATCTAAAGACATTCCATCTTGCCTGCTTTCATGGGGATTCCCACCCTTATGCGGTTCCATTGGCATTAGGCATTTTCCGGGAAATACATGCCGGTGATTCCTGTGTGGTCGCGACAGACTTGGGGCAACCAATGTGGTCAGACTTGGTGCGGGATGGACGATGATACGGGCACGCGAAGGGCGACACACGTCCCCTCGCGCGACGGTTCTGGAGATGGCAACGCGTGGTCTGTGCGGAGATGACGATGGCTGAGGAGCGATGGGTCGACGATGGCATGGCAAGGTGGTCGGCATAAACTGGGGTGAGGGGGCGACACACGCCTCTGGTGACTCGGCCAGCGGAGGAAAATTGCATGCGAAGAGGATTCCAGGCGATGACGGCTATTACGATACAATTTTGACGTTTATTATTACAATTTTGACTTGTATTATACACATTTGATGTGTATATTTACATATCAATTGGATTCGAATAAAAATTGTACTTTTTAAGTGTATTATACATTTTGGACGTGCATTACATATTTTTAGATGTGTATTATACATTTTAGATGTGTATTATACATTTTGAAAATATGTATTATACATTTTTATAAAAAAAAGGACTGCAGACTTCACATAAATCAAAAAATGTAAAAAATAGCTAACGTATTGCTAATATGAATTGTATTCTACAAATAACCTTACAAAATTTACAAAATGGCTAATGAAATTTGAATGAACCACGGATTATACAAAAAACATATAGTCGTTACAAAAAGAATCACATATTATACAAAAAAATGTGTAAGGATATTAACTTTTGTCCCATGTTATGTCGCCCAGAACAAAACTGGACATTATTTAAATATGGTATTACAAAAAAATACCAAAATTAGAACAAGCTACATTTAGTATTTTAAAATATTAAATAATATCCGTAATTAATGCAAATCATGATGACCAAAATACCCTTTTAGACAATCAAATAGATCAAGCCGTTAGATTTGAATCTAACGGTCAAGATCGTTGGCCTTCCTTACACATGGAAGGACCATGTCTCATTTGAAAGGCCCCTATATATATATATATGTATGTATATGTATATATATATATAGAGGGCTTATCCACTGCGCACAGGGCGCATTAGCGTTTCAATGAGCACTCATTTTAGGCCTTACACGTGTATTAACAATAACTATATTTCCAATTATAGGCTACGACGTGTTTAAAAAAATCCTATATTTCCTATTATACAACGTCCTTAAAAATTGGAAGACGGTTTTGAAAAGAAACAATTCAAATAAATGATTCCATGCGGATGATTAAGGATCCAAACGCTATGAAAGTAATAAATATAATTCGGTCAAGTAAATACGTATTGTGAGATCAGTAATATCAAAAAAATGATCAGTAATTTCCATCGAAATAGTTGCATTGTACAGAATCTAGTAATATGTATAAAATGGTCAGGTAAATGTGTGTTGTGCGATCAGCAATAACATAACAAATGGTTAGTAATACCAGTGTCTATGTAATGTGCATTGCATTGACAAATAGTTACTTTCTTACTTGAGAAATGCCCATGACTTACTGACCATAACTTTGTTATTACTGATCTCATAGTAGCTATTACTGACCATTGGTTATGGTTTTACTGACATCACAACAAGCACTTACTTGAGCAATGTTGTTTGGATATTACTGACCGTTATTTGGATATTACTGATCTCACAACAACCATTTACGTGAGTATTGTGTCGAAATTACTGACTTCTATTCAAAGTAGTAATACATATAGAAATTACTGACCATTGGTTATGGTTTTAATGACATCACAACAAGCACTTACTTGTCCAATGTGTATATATTACTGAATTCTGCAACATGTAATACAATGAATGTAAATTACTGACCGTTGTTTTGGATGTTACTGATCTCGCAACAACCATTTACTTGACTATTATATATATATTACTGACATGAGCATTTGGATCTCGATTTTCTGTAAGAAATCATCTATTCGATTGTTTTCTTTCCAAAACGATCTTCCTATTTTATAGGACGAGATATAATTGGAATAATACTTATTGTTAAATCGCTTTGCATATTAATCTCCTTTCAAAAACAACATCCTTCGAAATAGGTAACCACTCAAATGGGAATACACGTGTATGGCCAATAAATGGTGCGCACCGAAACGCTAATGCGTCCTGTGCGCATTGGATAAATTTCCTATATATATATATAGGAGTGATCCTATGAGAGCAAAAAATTGTGAGAGCATGAGAGGAATGATTCTGGACCACATGATTCTGTTTTCTCTCTCCCGATCTTCTCTCTCCTCGGTGAATCATGTAGTCCAGAATCATTCCTCTCATGCTCTCACAACTTTTTGCTCTCATAGGATCACTCCTATATATATATATATATAGGTGACAGAGATATCGTCACCAGCGGGCGGTGAAGAGAATGGAGGTCATTGGGTAACGGCCGGCCAACGGCCAACCGTTGAAACGGTTGGTGATGGCGGGGAGAGGGAAGAAGGGGCGGCGATGGATTGGGTTTGAGAAAGGAGAGGAATTCCGTCGGGGAAGAAAGGGGAAAGGGTAAAGTAAGAAAGAGAAAAATGAGTATTAAAAAAATTAAAAAATTATATAATTAAATAATTTAATAAATAAATAAAATTAAGAATATATTAAGGAATTAATAAAAAATTAATAATTAAATATGATTAATAAATTATTTAAGTAATTATTTTTAATAATTAAGTGTACAATTAAGTAATTACTTAAATTATTAATTATTTATTTAATTAAACTAAATTAATAAATAATAACTAAATAAATAAATTAGTTACTTAAATAAAAGAATAATATAACTTACGGTACTTTGTACAATATACCAATATGAACCCGAAAATCGTGTTTTTCGTATTAACTCTGATTTTAACGAAATTAGTGTCATTTTGTAGATAATTTGATAATATGAATTTTAAAACTGAGTTTGCTCTATTCAGAGTTCATACGCCGAGTTATGAGGTCCGGAAAATTTAGGTAGTGGCTTCGAGGCTTCAGATTTTTTGGTATTTTAATTTAATTATATTTTTATATTTTTACACACATTTTTAGAAGATTTTAGGAAAATAAATTATGTTAATCGGATTTATAATTAGTTAATTAAAAATCTATGAAGTTTCTACATATAGTACATATATACAAGGGGTCCAAAACGTCAAAACTCACAGGTTTTATTCGAATATTTTTCTAATATTTTTAATAAATAGTATTAAGTATACCGGATTATAAAAGTAAGTTTGGTCTGTTTGAAATTTCTATAAATAGTTATGAACCTTGGAAGTCGACCTTTGTGGCTTTTACAGTCCATTACAGTTAATTATTGTTGGTGAAGCAATCTTTTTCTGATATTTTTAAAAAATAATATATATTTTTATGAACAACTTTTACAAAAGAAGTGTTTTGGATTTGAGGTGATATAAGTGATGAATAAAATAGGTGAAGTATTTACATTGTGTAAAATAAATAAATTATATTTTTGGTACTGATTTTCTTTGTAATTTTATAGGTTAACATTCTTATCTCTCCCTACTTATTTATTTTGTCAATCAAGTCAATACTGACCTGATCTTGGGGTTAGGATCAGTCTGTACATATTTTATATATACAACATTCTTTTCTTTTATTTTTTATTTTTAATTATTTTATTTTGGATAAAATAAATGTTAAATATATAATACTATCATTTGTGGTTAGAATGATAATTAATTAGAGTTAGTGATTATTTATATGCATTTTACTAAGGATTTTAACCAAAATAAAAGAATAAAGGCGATGAATTGTGGATTCATCAATGACTTTCTTAAGAGTCAAGATCAAATTAAAGTAAAGGAACTCATTGAATCCGTTGTGGATAATGAATTTCCTGAACCAGAAATTGAAGAAGTAAATGAAGATGTAATACTCGTAGCTCTTTGAAAGAGTTCGAGGGTGGTTACATCACTTGAAAGGTACAGATTACATGTGTTAGGTGAAAATGACAATGTTCCAGCTTCATTGATGAAGCACTCACGGATCATGACGTGGATAGATGGATGCTAGCAATGAATTCAGAAATTGACTCCATGCACAAGAACAGTGTATGGACCCTATTGGATACACCAAGAGGGGTAAAACTCATTGGGTGTACATGGATCTTCAAGAGAAAAAGAGAACCTGATGGGAAGGTAGAGACCTTCAAAGAACAACTCGTAGACACGGGATACACACAGAGAGAAGGCATCAACTATGATGAGACATTCTTTCCTGTGGCTATGCTTAAGTCCATAAGGGCATTGCTTGCTATATATGCATATCTTGACTACGGACATCTAGCAGATGTACATCAAGACAGCTTCCCTCAATGGATACCTCGAGGATGATATCTATATGCAACATCCCCAGGGCTTCATAATCAAGCTTCTCATAAAAGGAACATCAAACTCGATGAAATCATAAAGAGTTATAATTTTATGCAGAATCTTGATGAACCGTGTGTACAAGAAACTTAGTATGAGTGTCAGTGTGTTCATCGTGCTTTATGTAGATGACATCCTTATCATTAGGAATGATATAGAGATGATGACCAATGTTAAGATTTGGCTATCCCATACCTTAGAGATGAAAGATCTTGGCTAAGCCTCTTACATCTTGGGTCTGAAGTTGTTCAAAAATCGAGAAAAGAGGATTTTGATATTGTCGCAACATGGGTACATTAAGAAGATCTTGGAGCATTTCCATAAGGAGGACTACAAGAAAGGCTTCCTTCCCTTAAGACATGATATCCACCTATCTAAAGGGACGGCTCCTCAAAGTGTCGAGGATACGAAGGCCATGACTGGATGCCCCTACGCATTACCTGTAGGAAGCTTAATGTATGCTATGATGTGCACAAGGCCAGATATCTGCCATGTAGTTGGAGTGATAAGTCGTTACCAATCTTGATACGGAGAACAACACTGGAATGCAGTGAAGAACATCTTCAAACATCTAAGACATACACACGATTACATCCTGGTCTACGGAGATGGTGATCTCCAAGTCTTAGGATACACATATTTTGACTTCCGGTTTGATATTGATTATCGAAAGTCAACATCAGGGTTTCTTTTCCTTTTGAGCGGTGGTGTTGTGAGTTGGAAAAGCAAGAAGAAAGACACTACAAGTGATTCAACAACAGAAGCCCAATAAATTGTTACATTGGATGCTGCAAAGGAGGTGTGTGGTTGCGGAAGTTCATCTTGGAACTTAGAGTAGTTTCCTTTGATTCTCCCATCCTACTACTCTGTGATAACGTGGGGGTCATAGCTCAGGCCAAGGACTCCAGATGGCATCAAAAGAGCAATGTAGAAAGGAAATACCAAATCATTCGGGAGATACAAAAGCGTGGTGACATCATAATCACCAAGGTGGACTTTGCTGACAACATTGCTGACCACTTACCAAACCTTTGACACATAAGATTTTCGACCAGCATGTAATGAGTATGGGTTTATGGATTTTACATGAATGGTTTTAAGGGATAGTGGGAGGTTGTTAGCCATGTGTGCACGAGGTGAACCATTCCTATAATAAATGTTATTCTAATGTTTGACATATCAATAAAAGTTATTGATTTATTGCACTCACCTTTTGAGATTAAATGAATGAATGCATTATAAGGTCCCTTAGTACAATTAGGGCTATGTTCCATGATCATCTTAATGATCATACAACTGTTGATTTAATTGTTGAATCATAGATGTTGGTGATTGGATGAATATCTAAAGAGTTAGATTGAGGACTCATCAAGCATCTTCAAGTGATTATTAAGAGATGATCTCTGTCCTGAGAAGGAGATGTCAGTTCTTCTCTATAGGCGGATATCTGATTGACCTCTTGATGCAGGTCCACTGCATAGGAATAGAGATTCCGAGGTGTCAGATAAGTCAGGTCAAAGAGGTTTCTTAGTAAGATCGAGAAAACCAAGTCCTATGTTGTATGTTGTCACGATATAGGCAAGCATCCTCTGACCGAAGACAGATGTATTGCTATACGTATAAGTATGTATGTTTGACAGACCAATATGTTGATGGCCTAATCAAGTTCTATACACCGGTGAGCTGGTGTATATGTAAGGGAAAAGGGATCATACATGTTCAATTGTGAACCGAAAGACATGAGCTCACTCATGAGGTTTTGGGATCAATCAAATTCCATGCATGGTCATCTTGCTTTGTAAGCATGGCAATAATTTACCGGTATGATATATGCTTTTGGAAATCATATGATTGATACCAACTCCCAATGACCAGATGAGAAACTTAGTAACAGAACCCTGAAGATGACGGTGTAAAATTGATCTTTATCTTCGTGTTTATTTTAAGTCTTCCAGTATGCACGATGTACATGTATTATGAATACCTGAGGTGATATGATCATAAATAATTGTATGGCCATGACGCTTCCATTCTGAGGGAGTGATGAAACATGTTAGGATTTTAGTGATTCATTATAGTAGAGAAGTGATTTGATCTTAGTCCAAACATTTTGATGAATCTAATTCAGATGGAGTGAGAAGATTTTTATCTATGGTCTTGATTTATTCAAGCATCTATGAGAGGTCTCTGAGATCTATATTGTGATGTGATCTCAATATCCAAGTCCCTATACATGGAACATACACTCGTCCTGCCCTTGTCTCCAAGTATCGGTGGAGAAACCGCATTATTCTTGAAAGAGTTCAAGAATAATTCTATTGATAAATGTGTATCGAAACATTGAGAAATTAATTATCATGAATAATATAAATATGATTCATATTATTTAGATGCATGAGAATGATGATCCAAGATAATTAAATGTGATGTAATTACCGTGGATATGAATAATGTGGATAGCATTATCCAAATTAATCATATATATTATAAATGTGATTTATAATATATAAGAGAGAGCTATTTTTAAATAACATTTACAATTTAAATGGTTATGTGAATTGGATTCACATTAGATAATTAACTGAAAATGTAATTTATATTTTATTTTGAGTTGTGAATATGATTCACAAATTTCAATGGCATGAATGTGATATTCACAAAATAATTTTGAATATTTGTATGAATAAATTTACAGCAAATGTTGTTATAAATTATGGAGAAATTCATAGGATACATAATCACATGAAAAGGAGGAGAAAGCCTCCTTCCTAATAGGGAGGGTGGACAACCGCCATATTCCTACTTCAAGTAGGGTCGTCCACCCCCGATTGGAAAGAGGCGTGCCTCCTTCCTATTTCTCCTATGATAATTTATTTAATTGGATTGATTTATATTGATAATTATTCAATATATATGATTTAATTAAATTAAGTGTTGTTATGTTTTTACAACAAAATCATAGCCATTGAAAGAAATACAAGACAATCTCAACCATTGGATTTGTGTTGTCCATGGATTAAGATCCCTGAACTCCCAAAATATTATAAAAGAAGAAGCAAATCCTAGACCTTATTTTACATATTTGAATCTACAAGCTCTCTCTCTCATCATACATGCCTCCCGCTTTTTCTCTAAGTGCCTGTCCACTTTGTGACCTACAGAGGATTGCCACCATCGCTACGCTATCGTGCTATCGCTTTGACCATTTATGGATCTATTTCTTCCTCGGTGCTTCCAGTACGTGAAGAAGACCTCATATTTTGTGTGATGAAATTAGGAGATCCATCGCTCGGATCAACATCTCGGATTATGAGAAGAATGTGTTTCATCAATGCGCTCGCAAGCATCTCCTCCATGTGTCGGACTTGAGACAGCCGATCTATTTGTTTAGAGACTACTATTGCAACCAAACTTCAAGAGGTATTCCTTCATATTCTTTGTGATTTAAATTAAACGATTCAACTCATATCACGTAGTTTCATCATTTTAAAAAATTTAAATTATGCTGCCCAGAGCTCTTAGAGTGTCTAGTCGCATCCGATCGCATATGATGCATTCTTCACGCCTCCATGCGCTTAAGGCTCTCTCCATAACATTCACATGGTTGTTAGTTTTGTTATTATTTATTTTTCTTGCTTTCCTTAGTTGTTTTCTCTGTGTTCAAGGTGATACTCCTTGTGTGACGGAGTTGCATGCTTGCGTCTTTGTGTTTCTGGGTACTATCTTTTGCTCATTTGGTTGCATTCCTTTGTAGTTCGAATGGATACGATCAAGAAATTGCAATTATTCTTAGAGAAATCTGCCATTGAAGAGTCATGCTCTATGCATTCCAAGGACAAAGGTTCAACTTTAAGTACGATGATAATAAATGATACTTGTTCTGCTAATCCATAGTGGATTATTGACAGTGGATCATCCTACCATATGACGGATGATTCCACCATGTTTCATAATTACATGTTATCATCTAGAAGAGAAAAAGTTGCTGTTGTTGATGGATTTCCTACGACTATTGTTGGGAAAGAGATTATCTCTATTGTCGATCGTTACCTTCTTCATGTTCTTCATGTTTCTGATTTTCCTATAAATCTCTTGTAAATCAACAGAATTACTAAAGAACTGAATTGTAGGTTGATTTTTTAACAAAAGTCATGTGTTTTAGAAGATTTGGAGATAGGTAAGAAGACTGGTATTGGTTTAGTCGAGGTTGGTGGTCTATATCATCTTCCAGCACGAACTAGTTAGGCCCTTACTTCTACAATGAAGTCTCGATGTGAAAATGACAACTTTATGTTAATACAGTAGCGACATGAACACCTTGGTCACATCAAAGCTTCTTTTCTACGGAAATTGATGCTTGATTTTCTATGGATTATCTGAGATCACCTTGCAGTGTGAGGTTTGCAAACTTTGCACCAAGTTTCCTAACTCAACCAATAAATCTAATCAAGCTTTTGAGTTGGTGCATTATGATGTTTGGAGTCCATGCAATATTCCGAGTTGGTAGGGATTTTGATACTTCATCATTTTTGTTGATGATTGGTAAAAATACATCACTTTTTATCTTATGAAGAGCATGAGTGAAGTTCCTGATATCATCAATGAGTTCGTTTCTTTTATGGAGAAACAACATAATGCCAAGATTAAAATTTTCCGTTCAGAAAATGATAGAGAATATTTAGCTAATTCTATTCACCGAACTCTTGTTGGAAAAGGAATTCTTCATGAAATATTGTTGTGCCTATAGTCCTCAATAGTACGGGGTTGCACAGAGAAAGAATAGATACATATTAGAGATCACTTGAGCTCTTCTTTTTCAACAGAATGTTCCAAAGAAATTTTAGGGAGACACAATTCTTACTAGTGCATACTTAATGAACAGAATGTCCTCACGTGTCCTTAATGGTGAATCTTCATTTATGCGAGTGTATACGGGTCAGAAACCTTTTCTCACACCATGTGTTTTTGGATGTGTTTGCTTCATACACGCCAATGATGTTGGGGTGAAGAATTTGGATGCATGTGTTAACAACAGTTTCTTTCTTTGGTTACTCTACAATACAGAAGGGCTATCGCTACTTTGATTCCTCTTCTGATCGTCTTTTAGTCACCAAAGATGCTAGCTTCTTTAAAAATGAAGCATTCTATTCAAATACTCCTCTTCAGGTGGAGACTGGTTGTGAAGAGGGTTTCATGACTTTTAACTCTTAGAAGATGATGATTATAATGCTTCTTTTTAGGGGAGATTAAACCTAATGAAGACACATGTACTTATAAAGAAGCTATAGAATTCAGCATCCATCCTTTAGAATTCTCTTCAAATGACTAAGACATAGAAACACCATGTGGCATTCCTATTATACTTTATGAAGATGATGATGACTATAGAATATATGTGTAGAATATGTCGAGGATAGCATTGCACAAAGAAAGGGTAAGAGGACCATGAAATCTCCAGTTAGATATGATGTATGCACTCAGCATCCCATTGAACACCACATCTCTTACTCTAATCTTAATGCATCCTACAAATACTTTGTTACCTCTCTATATGCCTACTATATCCCCAAAAATATTACTGAAGCAAAAAAAACAATCCAAAATAGGTAAATGCTATGAAGGAATAAATGGATGCATTAGTGAAGAATGACACTTGGGATGTTGTTGATGCTTTCAAGGGTGCTCACTTGGTAGAGTCTAAATGGGTGTATACAATCAAGTATACTATTGATGGAAAAATTGATAGATTCAAGGCTCGTCTTGTGGCTAGAGGATACAGTCAGAAGTATGAGATTGGCTACCTTCAGTTTTTTCCACCAATGGTAAAAATGAACACTGTCCGAGTTGTTATTTGGCTTGCTACTCATTTTTCTGGAAGATGTATCAATTGAACGTGAAGAATGCTTTCTTAAATGATGACTTTAAAGAAGAACTTTACATGAAAATGTCACCTGGATTTGAAAAAGAGGATAAATATTGCAAATTTAAAAAGACATTGTATCATCTAAAGCAGTCTCCAAGAGCCTAGTTTGAATGAATGTGTGTCATCATGATAAGAAACAGATAAACTCAAGTGAAGGAAGATCACAATTTATTCGTAAGGAATGGAGAAAAAAGATATATTCTCCTAGTATATGTGGATGATATGATTCTTACATGTGATGATGATGGAGAATTATCCCGTATAAATAAAACTCGTGTAACTGAATTCAAATAGAAAGACTTGGGGATGCTAAACTACTTCCTAGGAATTGAGATGGTTTGGTCTCCAAAAGGTATGTGCTTAAGCCAACAAAAATATGACACGAATTCGTTGAAGGAATCCAGCATGTTGGGATGCAAACCAACCACTACCCCTATTGAAACAAATCATAAAATGAGTATAAAGGTTGGTTAACTTCTTGATGATCTTGGAAGAGGAAGACACCAAAAATTAGTTGGACCTCGACGCTTAGTCCCTCGTGAACCTGCAGCTAAGCCTAAACCGAACTCCAATCCCCCCTAGCCGTGTCGGCACCGTCGGAGCGCCTCGCTCCCATTGTTTTGGAACGAAACTAATTTCTTACTCTTACGAGACCTGACATTTCCTATGTTGTGAATATCGTTAGTCAGTTTATGTATGTGCCTATCTCAATTCATGTGAATGTTGTTAACATAAAGAAATCTCCATGTAAAGGGCTCATGTTCAGAAAACATAGTGATGTTACTATTGAAGGCTATACGGATGCAGACTGGGATAATTCAATAGATGACATGAGATCTACATCAGGGTATACCATCTATCTTTGTGGGGACCTTGTCGTTTGGAGAAGTAAGAAATAAAATATTGTCTCAAGATTGAGCGTTGAAGCTGAATATCGGGCTCTAGCTAATGGTGTCACTAAAGTTACGTGATTACAACTCCTGCTGAAAGGTTTGAGTATTGAAATTGTTATGCTGATAAAGATGTTATGTGACAATAAAGTAGCAATAAATTTCGATCAACAATCATGTGATGCATGATAGAACAAAGCATGCGGAGAGACACTTTATTCGAGTAAAATTGATAATGATCAGTTGTGTCTTCCCTATATGAGATCTGGTGAGCAGATTGCTGATATCTTCCAAAGCGGTTGCTTATGGTGCAATTTGAGCTGAATGTAAGCAAGTTGGGCATGGTTCATATGCATGCTCAACTTGAGGGGGAGTGTTGAGTTGTTCGGATCCTTAAATGAGTAAACGGCTCTTTGGATGAGGGGCTGTTTACCCACCATCATATAAATGTACTCATCCCCCTTTTTATTTGATTTACGCGGTGAAGAGAGAGCCCTAATCTATTGTGAAGGAGATTAAAGTTTGTCTGTACTCCCATGATTTTTGTCTCTCCATAAGGATTTCTACGTAACTTATTGTGTCTTTATATTGATTCTTGCTAACAATTTCAACAAAGTCAATACATATAAAAGCAGTAGTTGCATCTTTAAATATCAATGTATGTTACTATTTAATCCTTCGTTTGTTCCTTCATTTTTAGAACAACTACGGCTTCGCATTTATTAGCTAATTGATATGTTTTATGCATTATAGATAACGGTTTTATATTTAAATTAAGTTAGCATATTAACAGTTGGACATATAAAAGTTGTTTCGAATAGTGGAAGTAATCATACACAAACATGATCAATCATGCAAGATACAAACACATTGATTTACAATATTCACCCGTAATTGAATTATGTACTGTTATATTTAAAGTGATGTAATTACGTTTTAACTTGGCAAACATATGAATTTACATTTGATAACTTGAGTAATTTCAAGTGGGAAGTCAAATTTGTTGGAGGGAAAGTTGTAAATTCTCAATTTTGAAACAGAGACGAATTTGAGTGGAGGCGTTAGTACTACAAAGACTAATTCTAAAACTTTGGTAGACATATAAATGAGTTTTCATCTCAATCTCTTGTAACAATAGCCGAGAGTAGGAATGGAGGATCACACGCTCACGCTCCACTTCATTCAAATGGATAATTTGTAATCCAATCATTGTAGAAATTCGATTCAATATGTGCCAATTCAATGTGCACCAACATCGATCGTGTGCCATCGTATCTTGGGAGCGAATTGCCACTATCCATCGTGGTGATGATATCCTCTCTAATGGAAGTTCATTCGAATGAATTCTTCGGTAATCTCTAAACTAATCCATTTACTATTTTGTTTGCCGCAATTATTTTTATTGTTTTACCTTTCTCGGATCTTTCCTAGAATCTTTGAATCAAAAAATCGAATCGCTTCCTGTTTGATAACTGTAATCTGATTATGATTGAATCCCTGATTAACATATGTCATGCATTAAAATAGATCATGTGATTTGGAATGACTACTATTTATTTTATATCGTATCGATTCAGTTGACAACACGTCTTTGAGCGGCGACGACGATCAATTTTTCACTGTGCAGAGAAATAAGAATATGGAGGATACGAAAAGGCCTAACTAGTGAGATCATATACTACTCCTAGTATAGATTGTTCTCTGATACAAATGGATCTGAATGCTCAAATAGAAAAGGATACCTGATAACCCCCGTCTAATGGGTATGGTGGCATGGCTAGATTTTAAGAAAAATTACTAATAAAATCTCAATCCAATTTACTTGTCCGCATATGCTCAATCATCTCTTTAATGAAGGGAGTAGGAAAATTAGATAAAAATGAAATAATGATACGAGGAAACAGTGACAATGAACCAAGAGTGGGCGTTTGGCTTATTTTTTTAGTGTCGATGACTAGCATTCAAACCAGACAGATCCTTATGATATGAACCAGATTTATTTGTGTGTTTATAAAGGTGTATTTTTCAAGTGATTTGTTATTTATACAGTAGTTTGTACTCATATATTATTCTATCGATTTCCACATGTTTAAGATTAATTGAGTATTATTGAAGTTTGCAAAGATATTTTTACTTTTAGCTTATTTTTAGTAGATTATATACGTGCAATATACAAAGAAGTGTGTAGAGAATGTGTATGTCACTCGTACTTCCAGGTAGTCATGATTAAGATGAGAAAAGGGAGAGAATGAAATAATAAATAATTGACTCAAAGGAAATATGGGATGGAATTAGAATATGCAAATGAGAACCTAGACCATTTTATTACTGGAATTTGGTGGATCCATGAGATCCTGACATTCAATCAAATGAAGAAAATCATGGATTACTGTAAAAGAGCTAATTTATTGGAACTTTGTTTACATAATGGACTCATCGAGGATCTTCGTGTGCAATTTATCCAAATACGAAAACTAAATGTATAATGACGTAGGGGCGACAAGGCTTCTAAGAAGTTGCAAGCAGTATTTCAAATTTCGCAAAATTTCGGTCAAATTTTGCTGAAATCGGCTTTGACACTCCATCGAAATCTTGATATGGATCCTTCCTTCACAAATGTAGAACGATATTGGCCAAAATTAGCAAATTTGCATCCCTATGAGAGAGATGCAATTGTATTATCTTAATATTTATATTTTCAAAACATTTCGCCATCAAGAGAGTTAGAGTTGTCTTCCATTAAGAAGATACATTTTCGACCACAAATCTCTGGTTGAAGTCTCGTTATAGTGATGATGATTTGTATGGCCACAGACGTTGGTCCAAATTCCTAATGGATCATTATCGCAAATTCTAGACCTCTAGTTTCTCATACTGACCATGATGAAAAAGATGCATCGTTCTCATCCACAACTGCCATATGTGGATATGCTTAGTCGAGGTGGTTTGTTGATCCTTTATTTTCCACAAGGAATAAACATGTCAAACTGTGGTACCCTATGAAAATTCACGAATCACAATAAAGAAGGTTGGTATTTGTCGGTGGATTTACTTGGACAAGCATGAAGGTCGAACTCAAGTAGGCGATTTGGATATATAATGCTATAAGGTTTTGCTTGGCTAGAAACTAAATCCACCAAGGTGTAAATGCATGTCAGATATCCTTGCTTGTTGTTGATCAGTTTGAAGATTTTCATATGTATATTAACAAGTATGTTTGCTATTGTTTTTGTTTTTTTAATTGTTTATTTTCATTTTATATTTTTTTATTTAATTCTTTTAATTGATTCTTGAACTTCTTTTAATTTTTAAGAAAGGTTTCTAATTTTTACTTGGTTTTTTGTTTCAATTTATATAAAGGTAACAAAAATATGGAAAGAGGAGAAATGACATATCTTTGGTCTTTTAAAATTTCAAATGTTGTTTTTGCAAGGGTGTTTATATTTTTTAGTTTTTAAAGTGGCTTTATATATATATATATAAAATAAATGGAAAGTTTAAAAAGTAATGTTAGAGTGAAGAAAAATGTGAAATTTGTAGCTAATGGCTACAAAAAATATAGACCTATGTTATATAGTAGAGGGTGATATGGGGAACAAAACTTGGATTGTCTTTGGTATTTTGAGATATATAGTCCTTTATGTGGTTTTTAAAAGGTTTTAAATGTTCTTGGACTTTTAAAAATAGGAAAGGACATGAACTTCTAGAGTAGAGTAACAATCATTGGTGTTTTGATAACTTTTCGATAAAAGATGGATTTTTTGTGATTTTCTAGGATAGTTAATTTTCTTTTTGAAGTTTTTTTATTTTTAGATGATAGTTAATGTTGATAATTTATCAAATAAAAATTGTAAGAGATACTATATAGATAACTGAATACCAAATACATGAAGTTTATAAAATTTGATGTTTGTGATTTCGAATGATATTTTTAATACAAACCTACATTTAAAAATAAATCGGAGAAACATCTTTAAAATGAAATATGTTTTTGTTCCACACCCAATGACAAACCTGAAAAAATCTACTTAACCTTCACTCCAACAAAATTGGTCTAAGATTATTTTCGAAATAAAATAGTTCAAATATAGCAAACTTAATTCTAATAAATCAAGACAATATCATGAAATTATGAAATAAATATAAAATTAAGGATATTTAGTACAAATCTCCCACATTAAAAAGACTCAAAAGAATTTAACATGAGCAATAAAAGAAAAAAGTTAAGGGACTAGAATGCAAGAAAAGTTAGGTTTTAATACAAAATAGTATGATAGGGACTTAAATACAAAATTTGAAAACTATTTAGGCACTTCAGACAAGTCCCTTGTGGATTAACAAGGTGTTACAATGTTTGATAGATGGGCTCTTGGGCAAAATTCACACCCCTTCATCATCCTGAAGTAGGGTAGGTCCCTATGGTGCACAGTGACATTTTCTGCTTTGATCGGCACAACAAAGGAGGGCGATGAGCGTGCGGAGCTGTAGCACAAGATTTCATGCACAATTCAAAAACCAAGCATAAATCAAGTGAATTAAGTGATGTGGTCAATTTTTATTTTATTTGAGAAAACCTGAATTCAAACACATTGAGGCACAAATCTAGGCTAAGTTCATAATCTTGACAACAAAGTAATCATAGTTTGCAAGATGATTTTTTTTGAGTTTTTTAGGATGAAATGAAACGCAAATGTGATGATAAATGCAAAATGATATGCAAAATGTAAAGATTATGTAAAATGCAAGTGATTATATTTAAGGTTCAAAACAAGATATTAAAAATGAGATAAAAGTATTTTTGGTGCTAGAATAAATTAACCTGTTTTAAATTCTTGGGTATTTTAAAAATGAGTAATGTAGGAAATAAAAAGGTGAAAGCAAATCTAGTTTATAGTATCTGAATACTTATTTATGTAGAAAATACCCATAATACATATTTTAGCGAAATGGTGTTTTCCAAAATCATGGATATTAGTACTACATGAAATGCATTCTATGTATTTTTGAATTAAGATGTATGCATGAAAATGAGAGAAATTTTTGGGTTTTCATATAATTTCAGATGTAAATAGTAATGGAAACTAATGATCTTTTGCCCAGAGATGTAATTACATAAAATACACATAGTGTATGCTTTAGTAGTTTTTGGACTTAAAATGAATATTTAATCAATTTTCTACTGAAACAATTATCTTTGAGTAATTTATTTTAAAAAATAGCAAATCTTAATAAATATTTTCAGCAGGATATATGACAAAGATTTTTCACGGACACAAAATGTATGAATTAATTATGATTTAAATATCAATTTCATTCAATATTTATTAAGCAACTTCCAATGCATGATAAATGATATGATCTATATTAAAGTATTTTTTAAGATTTTGAGAAAAATTTAATTTAATATGGATGTATTAAGAAAATGGAGAAAATATGGAATTTTTTTCCCACGCGAGCCTCCTAATGTAACAAGCAGAAATCCTATTTGAATACAAAAATTATAGGCGGTTGTGGTATACCAACTGTTTGTTCTTGAAACTCTTCTTCCAATCGGAATATATAGAGTTGTAAATTGATGTGTATGTAAAGCCTTTTCATTTATGTGAGCTCTTTCTCAAACGGGAACAATTATTATTATTTCCGATAGCATGGTAAACTAGAATGTTAGATGATTCTCTAAAGAATGGAATAGTAGCTAACACCTACATTAAACATGTTGGTTCAATGTGATTCACGAACGAATAAGTCAAGGAAGAGGTTTCCTGCATAATGAACCTTACATATGGCATCTCTATACATTACACGGATAATGTGAGTGTAAAAGGTTTGACCACTACAGTCAAGTGAGAGATGTAGAAATGATCACCAATGATCGCATGCTCAGATGGTTGCGACAAGTTTGGGTCTCATGTGAGATGTAACCTTTAGGTGTGGGGAAGGACAACGTGTGGGTGTTCACAACCTATAAATACCTTCTTCGAGAGGATCCACACTAGCCAATCGGGAGTTCCTTCCCATCCCAATATCTTGTACTCTCTCTAGATCTCCATTGAGCTAGTTGTACTCCGATGTAACTCTATCCTTTAATCGGATATCAGTCTTCGCATGAGAGTGTTGGAGCTTCTCACATGTTCAATGCCGATGCTACTGGTGGAGCGGCGGTGGGAGCAACTACAATCGCTCAACCTCCGTGTTTTCTTGCATCGAGGTGGATACCGAAGCTCCTCCATGTGCTTATGGGAAAATTCACCATCTTGTTTAACATTCCAAGTATTTTTTTCTCTTCATAGTTCGAGGAGGTTGGGGGTAATAGTTGTGACACCAACGATGGGTCAAGACTCAAAGGAGGGATCTTGTTGGGGTAGATGATGGCAAGGTATGGATGTCTGGGAGTCAAGGGTGATGCCCCTATCCCCCTAGGACCTTGATACTCATCATTTCAATCTACGTAATGCAATACCACATTCAAAGCACAACAAGAAGGCTAAAATCATATAAAAAGGACAGTAGAAAGTTAGTAAACTTTTTCCATTAACATTCATCATGTAACCTTATCCACAAAAATACCACATACATGTATTATTATAATGTCCATACATATATGACATACATCTCCAAAAAAGGTAAAAGTTAAGACAATAGCAAAAACTACAAAGTGTGTACATACAAAAAAAGTAGCAAAAAGTGCGACAACAGAATTGAACTAGCCAAGCCGCTCACCACTGTGGCTACTCCTGAGGATATGCTAGATTCACAAAAGTAGGTACGTCATGAGCAAAGTTGCCCAACATGGTGCTAAATAACTAATGAAGAAAGAACCATTAGAAGCTAAAAAGTGTACAAAAGCAAGTAACCTTGTAAACCCACACCACTCTAAAACTGATCAGAAAAAAAACCTAGATCATTGATCCATATCGTTATTCTTGTCATTGTGATACTGCCCCTAATCCAAATCAAGAAATCCAACACTAAATTGTATGTTAAATCAATCCCCACATTTTACCGTGTGCCAACTCAAACCACACACTTTACTATGTGCCAACGCTTAGCACTAGTCTGTAACTGACCCATGAATGTCTAATCTTGAAACCATCTTGAACCTTCTCCTTCAAATATAGCACAACTCCCCATTTTAGACTAACACTTAGATATTCATCAATGTGGCCTACACCAACCAATACCTAGTCATGAACCTTAAGTGAAAGAAGGGAAATACAAACGATCAACCTATACTACTCGGCATCATATGTACGAAAATCGAGGTTGTACACTGAGCAAAAGGGAACTTCGATGCACTTTGAAGATGGTCCATTGATGAATACCCATTCATCACTCTTTATTCTCCTATTTTAGCTACAAAAACCTTTGCAAATACATGTCGATATGTGTAAATACAAATAATTACCAAAAGCATGCATTGTGTAAAAACCTGTAATTAGCATGTTTTTGGGCAAAAATAAAAGAATAAAGAGTAAAAAGAAAAAGAGGGAAATATTTAGAATAAATATTGAGCAACTTAACCCAAGGGAGGGCTCAGCATGGGCCTGACCGCATAAAAGCCAAAGTAGAGGGAGATAGGAGCTCATGTGTACATACTTTTGTAAATAAATAAAATTATATTTTCCTCACCCAAAAATATGCTTGTATACATTTTGTATATATTTAGAAACTATTAAAAACAAAATAAAAATTTAAAAATCAAAATTCCAAAAATGCCCTTTCACCATGTACATAGACCATCATCCTTCATTTATTTAACCCTATAAATAAATAAAATTATTTTCTAAACTTTTTGTAAATATTCTATGTTACATATTGTAAATACATAAAATAACAAGAAACAAAACAAAAATCAAATAAAAATTACAAAATTAAAAATACAAAAATACATTGTATAGATACCATGTATATAAATTTATTTCACCCTTGTGTATAAATAATTAAAATAAAATAAAAATACCATTTTGTTCTTTACTTTATGATGTAAATAAATAAAATATAAAATGGGCATAAAAATACATAAAAATAACAAATAAAAAAATCAAAAATTAAAATCTATATAGTATACATATACCTATATATATATATAGCTACCCTATTTTTATTTCCAAAAATTAATTAAAAATCACCAAAAAATAGAAAAAAATAAAAGAAAAATATTTCATGTTTTGAGTTTTTCTTAATTCGGCCTTTTTCTACCTTAAATTAAATAAACAAAAAATAAAAACGTGGCAGCTCCTGATTGGTCCACGGGGGATTGTTGACCCCGGTCAACTCCCCCGCGGACTCTTTCCTTTTGCGTCAACTCGCGCCCGACCCGACTTCGTCGATTTCTCCACGCGTCTCCAGCCTGTCGCCCCCGCGAACCCCGCGCCCGGATTCTTCGCCGTTCATCCGACATCCTCGCCAGATCCTTCGCCGTGGGATCCACGCCTTCCATAGCTGCCTCCACTCAACCCTAATCGGCCCTGTCTCCATATATATCCCGACCTCCGCCGCCTCCGCGCCTCATCTTTGGACCTTCTCCTTCTTCCCAGTGACCTCCAGAGGCACCGCGAGAGTGACAGCAAGCGATCGCCCCTGTTGCAGCGAGGCGAGGAGGTGAATCCACTGATCCGGCGTCCTTCGCCGCCGTTGCTCCGCCACCAGCGTGAGCACCGAGCCTCGGGCCGAGACGACCCTTGAGGCTACGACCAGGAGCACCCCCTGCTCTTCCCCAGTCTCTCCGACCACCCAGGTAGATCACTTAGGCCGTAGATTAGCGTAGGTTTCGATTTTTATCTTACTGGTAGCATAGCTTCGCCGCCGTCGCCAGCCACCTCCGATCTCCCATCTGCCATTCCGACCCGACCATCATCTTCGCCAGACCTCTCCGCATCTTCTTCACCCATTCACCCAACCCAGATCGCACAGGATCTGGGAATCGAGCTCCTCCGCCGACCACCTTCGCCGGAGCTCTCCATTCCGACGCACCATGCACCTTTACGCCGCCTAACCGGGTCGAGGCAATTTGCCCTTGACCCGTGAGTCTTCTGGTTCGCTTTTCAGGTCAAGACAAGGGTCATCTGAGACCCTTCGCCATCCAGCCAGGAGGCCCGGCTCCGCCGCCTTCGCTCGAGCTCCTCGGAGCTAGGTGAGCTCGTCGGAGACCACCAGCAGATGCGGGAGCCTTCCGCGATTCTTCTCCGACCTCCAGAAGGCTCTCCAGAGGACCCTAGCGCACGCACGAGCCTGGCGAATCTCGCCGGAGACCAGTTCTTCCAGGCTTCTCCAGAACCGTCAGATCATTCTCCTCGCTCCAGGTCTGATCTG
This sequence comes from Ottelia alismoides, assembly GCA_037367405.1. Taxonomy (NCBI): domain Eukaryota; kingdom Viridiplantae; phylum Streptophyta; class Magnoliopsida; order Alismatales; family Hydrocharitaceae; genus Ottelia; species Ottelia alismoides. The sequence continues at coordinate 208,431 of JAZKJV010008784.1, read as the reverse complement.
AACCATTCATCTGCGGAGCACTGCCACCGTCCGATCATCCCGAGGGTCGATCTTGACCGCTCGCGCAGAGAGAGAGGCACCAGCTAGCCTCAACCGTCAGATTCGCCACGCGTCCTCCTCTCAGCCGTCGATTCACCAAGAGTATCTCCACCACGCTTCGTCACCGTCAGATCTGCCACGTGGAATACTTTCCACCGTTCGATCAGGCCAGCCCTTCCAGAGTTAAAAGTCGCACCCGTTCTCCACCGTCCGATCAGCCACGTGGCGCACATCAGGCCGTCGATAATAATAAAAGGGGTAAATTCATCTTAGGCCCCTCTGTTTGTTTTATTTCATTTTAGTCCTGTAATTTTTAAATTAAGTTGTTTATTTTCTGGGATATTTGCATTAAGGACCTCGTACTTACTTTATTTGCACTTATACCCCTGTCTACGTGGACCACGTGCTTCGTCACGTGAACTTTATTGGGTTATTTGCAATATAAACCTTGTAGTTCTGGATGTTACGGATTGGATAAAAAGTTTTCTTTATTTGCATTTATGCCCCTGTGCGTGATTTAATTCCCCATGTGCGATATTTTTTGGGTTATTTGCAGATAAGCCCCCTGGACTTTTGGTACTTGTTACCAATAAGCCCTCGGAACTTATTTTTCTTACATTTGGGTCCCTGAGTGCCCCAGACACGCGCCTCGCACGTGATTTCTTGGGTATTTTGCACCAGGACCCCCAGAACTTTGGGTATTTGCACTTTGGTCCCTGTGCACAATGCCCCTCCTTTATTTTTGAATAAAATATCAAATCACCTCCAAATTCGATGAGAATTTGACACATGGCTCCTTCCATGGTGTAGAATTTTTATGAATTTTTGAGGACATTTTTGATTTCATTTGCTATTTTTAAAAATTCAAAAACCCTTATTTTTGCTACTGTTTAGAGTCATAAACCCCAAAAAAATATCAAAACCCTTTAAAAATTCCATAAAAATTAGTTACTGTTTATTTAGTGTTCCTTGATTTTCTAGCCAATTTTGGCTATTTTGCATTGAGTAAAAACCCTAAAAACTTAAAAACACCTCAAAACTCCTAAAAATCATAATAAATAATTTAAAAACTCAAAAACAATAATTTTGGTTCTCAAATTTTCCTTGTTTTCTCTAGTATACAGGAAAATTACCTCCAGGTCCCTTTGAGATCCTTAGATATTTTATCTTTGGGTTTTGGGCCTGGCTGGACAGTACCCCTTGCTTTTCGCACTGTTTGATTTTTAGGAAATAAAATAAACATCAGAAAAATCTCGAAAATTCACCAAAAACATAAAAAAATATAAAACACATAAAAATATTTTTGTCTGAATTTTTGCTTGCTTTTTAATGCATTAAATAAATTGTTCAAGTTAGTGGTTTGGGTGCTTTTCCTGTTTTCCTTATATTCCAAAAATCCTAAAAAAATATAAAAACCCTTAAAAACACTAAAAATACTCTCTCGGATTTCTGACTACATCGTAGGCCGCAAGGCCAATCTGTGCTCCTTGTGTTCGACCCTGGGTGCTATACCAGGTTAATCTCATAGCAGGACCGCTCTCTTTTGTGCTCGATTAGTTTTACATGTTCTGAGTGGTTGATTTTTCTTGATATACTTAGCCCGAGTGATTGAGGTCGCGACGACCATTTCTTTACCTTTACCTTAGTCGTTCGGGCGGTTATCAGAATGACGCCGTTGCCGGGGAGCACGGCTTTGTAGTCATTTCTCCATATTGACTCTCTATATTATTATTGTTTTCTGACACTCTCTCTCTCTTTGATTTTTGTGCGAGGTACTGCGTGGACAACTTGGAGTTTATTTTTGAAAACCCGCACGGGAAGAAGAAGAACAGGGAGAAGAAGAAGGAATTCTTATTTTTGAGAGAGAACAATATTCTTTCTGTAATTATTAGAACTTGGACATTTGTGGACACTTGTAACTTAGCGGGTCTGTTTCGCCGAGTACCGGTGTGCTCGGGGGACCCATTTGGATTTTCGCGGCTTTTTCTGCGGTTTTGATAGCTAGCTGCCTTTTCCGGTGTTTACGCGGTTTTTCTCGAGCCCCTAGATTTAGGAATTTCTCTTGCTTGTGCCGTAATTAGTAGGGTCCCCACACTTAATTGCTTATCTGTTCCTATAGATCGTTAATTGGACCTATTAATAATAAATAATAAAAATAACTTGGTCGCTTTCCTGAGAGCCTACGCGCCGCGAGCCTGCCCCGGAAGCGCTACTCCTGAACTCGACCTGTCGAGAAGAGGAGGGGTGGGCCAAGACCGGACTCTTTGGATCAAGGGCAAGTGACTGAGTTAGACGGTTCTGCGCTAGGAATTGCTCATCTAGGACTCGGTTTTTCCTCGCTGCACCATTTAGGTAGTTTAATTCTGTCTTTAAATTCTGCGCGGATCACTTGCATGTAGAGTGTTGGAGACAAGGTACGCATTTCATTCTCTGCATGCATCATTGATTTCTTCGCGCATCGGCTTTTTCGTTTTCTCCCTCTGTTTTTGGCTTAATCATCAGGAGAATCGGAAAATTCGTTAGGCCGCTTGTATTTATTTTGAAAAAAATTAAAAAGAAAAACAAAAAAAAATTGGGACTGGATAACACTATTGACCCTAAAAGACACTTCACCTAAAAAAATTGTCTTGGGGAGAGCAACCCCCTCATTGTTTGGTTTGATTGTGCGAGAGAGTGACCCGAACATTAGGTAAAGCCCTCCGGTGCTCATCTCGACTGATTACCGACTCTTCTGTGCGGGACAGTCGGTCGAGAGAGTATCGGGTATCCCAGCAGGTCACGTAATCGCTCTGATATTCTGTGTGTTCACCCAATAAAATTGACAAGATAAATTGACCGAGCTTTCACGGTCTTCAGATTGTGTTGCGTTGGTGAACCGGGGGTTTGCTTTGCGATCATATTTTCTCCAGATCCCATCCGCCCAACTCGCCAGATCAAGATGATGGGTAGACGATCTCTTAGGCAGCCTCTGGCTGCACCGCTTTCAGGCGCGTCTACTTCACCATCTAGGTTGGCCCGTGAGAGTCGAGACCAGCTCTCCGGGCCCGAGTTCGATTCCACCCTGTTCCCCCTCGATCCCCTTTCTTTTGCTACTGAGAGACATGAGCCCGAGGAAAGACGAATTAATTTGACAGAACCTGAGTTGGGCTCATCTGATTTTGCAGACGTCACTATGGCCGGAGCCGGCAGTTCAGATGATCGCCAACCCGAACATTTTATATTAGACCAGGGAGCGATCAACTCCACCCTGATCGCATCATTAGAGACAGTACAGCAGCAGCTACGCGATCAGGGAGCTTTTATGATTGAGATGAGAAGGGAGTTGGAGCGACTCCAAGCAGAGCGAGACGAGCCGAGCGAGCCTGAGGACATTCCTGATGCTGATGCAGAGGCAGCAGCCGCAGCAGCGGCTGCCGCAGCGGCAGCCGCCGCCGGAGCAGGACCACCGAGAACGATGCGGGAGTTACACAACCCCGGATCTACACTGATGCACCATTGGGTGGTGGTACCTGCTATCGTGGGGGATTTCAAGTTCCCTCCAAACACCCTGCAGATGCTTCCTCATTTTCACGGACTCGCCACTGAGGAGCCCCACCTCCATCTCCAGGAGTTTTTGATGATTTGCAGCACTGTCCACGACCGTCATGTGGACCAGGATACGATTCGGATGATGGCCTTCCCTTTTTCACTGGCAGATAGAGCAGCCGCCTGGCTGAAGCATTTAGGGAAGTTCGTTTACACCTGGGAGCAGCTCCGCACCGAGTACTTGAACAAGTACTATCCACTCGGGCGGACGAATGCAGCGAGGGCCCTGATCAACAACTTCTCCATGCTCCCTAACGAGCAGTTTCACGAGGCATGGGAGAGGTTCAGAGAGCTTCTGGATAGATGCCCACACCACGACATTTCCAAGCCGAACCTAGTTCAGAGCTTCTTTAGTGGGATGACGCCAGAGCTTCAGGGTCTGGTGAATGCTTCTTGCGGCGGGTCCTACTTTGCCAAGGACCACAACCAAGTCTGGGCCATTTATGAGGAGATGGCCGAAAATTACATGGTGATGTCCCAGACTCGGTTGTACACACAGAGATCTCAGCAGCCGCCAGGACCCGTGCAATACCAGCGGATAGCACGGGTTGATGCAGGTCCATCCAGTTCGTCCGCAGTTGCAGCCGCACAGGCAGAGTCGGCCGCTGCGGACATGGGGATTATCAGCGAGAAGTTGGACCGCATGGAAATAATAGAGAAGAAGCAGTGCCAGGGCATAACTCAGATGGAGCAGATGGCACAAACTCTGAGCGACGTGAAGACCCATCTCTTGTGTCTTCAGGAGGCACAGACAGCTTCTCAGCCCCGTCTTCAGTCGCGAGGCAAATCCGGCGGCAGCCGCAGCTCGTCCCAGCGCTCCAGCTCCTTGCAGCAGCCTAGACAAGTTCACCTTGTACAGGCGGAGCCGTACCAGCAGCAACAGCCCTCTTATCAGTCACCACCATCTCCAGACTTACAGATGGTGGTATATCAGCCGGATCAGCCTCTGGCAGTACTGCCTCCAGACCCCTTCGATGCAGAGCCGTTGATGGATGTCAACGGGATTTGGTACGACCGTCCTCAACCTGGAATCCGACGAGACCATCCCGGATTCAGGTGGGGGAATTGTTGGAAATGCGAGCCCACGGCGAGCCATTATGCAATAAATGTTATTGCACATATCATTCCCTGATCTGAAATGAAGAATGAATAATTTGTATAATAGGTCCCTTAGTACAATTAGGGTTATGTACCATGGCCATCTTAATAATCATACAGCTGTTGATTCAACTATTGAATCATAGAGGCTGGTGCTTGGATGAATATCTAAAGAGTTAGATTGAGGACTCATCAAGCACCGTCAAATGATTATTAAGAGATGATCTCCAGCCTGAGTAGGAGATGGCAATCCTATCTCTGAAGGCTGATATCTGACCGACCTCTTGATGCAGGTCCTCTGCATAGGAATAGAGATTCGGAGGTGTCAGATTAGTTAGGTCAAAGAGTTGACTTAACGAGATCGAGATAACCAAAGTCCTATATCATATGCTGTCATGATATAGGCACGCATCCTCTGACCAGAGACAGATGTGTTACTATATGTCTGAGTGTGTACATTTGGCAGACCAATAGGTTGATGACCTAATCAAAGTCTATACACCGGCGCGCTGGTGTGCATATAAGGGCATATGAGTAATACGATCTCTCAAAGGGATCATACAGGTTCAGTTACTGAACCGGAAGACATGAGCTCACTCATGAGATATTGGGATGAATCAAATTCCATGCGCATGGTCGTCTCGCTTTGGAAGCTTGACTGAATTTGTAGGTTTGATATATACTTTTAGTATACGATCAAGACCTAGGTATGATATACACTTTTGGAAAGTGTATGATCGATACCAACTCCCAATGATCGAATGAGAAACTTACTGATAAAACCATGAAGTAGACAGTATAAAGTTGATCCGATACTTCGGGTTTAGTCTGAGTCTTCCAGTATGCAGGATGTACAGGTATTGGGAATACCTGAGGGTGATTTAATCATAAACGATTGTATAACCATGACGCTTCCATTCCTAGGGAGTGATGAAACGGGTATGGATTTTAGTGACTCCTCTCAGTAGAGAAGTGATCTGATCTTGGTCCAAGTGTTGGACATTGATCTGAATGTGATTCAGATACAATGAGAAGATTAGATTTACGGTCTTGATTTAATCAAGCATCTATGGGAGGCCCGCGATCTGGATTTGAGATATGATCTCAATATCCATGTCACTATACGTGGAACAATACAATCGCCCTGTCCTTATCTCCAAGTATCTGAGGAGAAATAGCATTGTTCTTAAATGGTTTAAGAACAATTCCATAAGATCTAAGCAAAGAGAATTTGATAATTAAAAGTGTTTTAATTATCATGATGTATGAGAAATTATCCAATATGATTAAATGTGATTTAATTAGTTTGGATAAGAATAATGTGGATAGAGATATCCAATTATTCATAATATATTATAAATATGATTTATAATGTATTAGAGAGAGTTAATTATAATTTATATGTGTTGATTAATTATGATGTGTATTGGATACACATTGTGTAATTAATTAACAATATGAATTACATGTTGTTTTGGGTTGTGAATATGATTCACAATTTTTCCATGGCAAGATTGCAATATTCTCAAAGATAATTGTGAATTATTTTTGAAGAATAAAACCCAAATAAATTTGGTGCAAATAAATAAGAGAGATTACATGGAGATTTGCAATCTCATGGAGATTACAATCTCCATGCAATCCATGGACGGCACACCACTCCTAATTGGAGTGGGTGTGCGCCTACATGGAAGGCACATGGAGATGAAATCTCCATGTGTCTTCTCTCCTTATTTGTTGGGTTGATTTAGGAATGAATTATATTTGATTTTATCAAATATATTTTGACCTAAATTTGTTGCTTTTGACAAAACAATCTTAGCCATTGGATGAACATAAATCAATCTCATCCATTGATTCTATGTGTCCCATGGATTGAGATCCATGGATCCCAAAACCCTATAAATAGAGAGGCATACTTGGCTCTCTTTTTACACATGCTATGGTAGCACAAACTCTCTCTCTCTTTCTCATACACGACAGCCCTATCTCTCCCTCTCTTCTTGGTGGCCGTCCACCTTGGTGGAGAGAATCGTCGACGCCCGCGCCATCGTGCTGCCGCTTCGACTCTCTGCGGTTCTTTGTCTTCTTGGAGTGCTTCACTCATGAAGGAGACGTTTGATCTCGTGCGACGAGATCAGGAGCAACCGCGCTTGGATCAACTTGGATTGCGAGGACACCGCGATTCATCTCCGCGCTCGCAAGCCGTTACTCCGACGATCGGACTTGAGACAGGAGGTCTCTTTTCGTAGAGACTTGATCAACCACGCTTCAAGAGGTATTGCATTATACTTGCTGTGGTTATAGATGAAACGATTTGAGAATGGTTCTCGGATCATGTGGTTTCATCGGTTTAAAAATTTTAAATTCCGCTGCACCGAACAACTAGTACGACTAGTCGTTCTTCGTCGTATTCGATACGACGATCACGCTTCCGTGATGTGCTTGAGGATAATTCCATATCCTTCAGGAATGGGGGTAACCAGTCCCAACAGCAGCCGGCCGGTCAGGGAGGGCAGTACTCCCAGCAGAGAGATCACCAGCAGCCCCCAGCATACCAGCCACACCAGCCATCATCCTTCGTACCTCGTCCCTACCAGCAACAGGGACAGACTTGGAGACGTGAGCATCAGACTCACCAGCAGCAGTATCCTTCCTCTTACCCCTCTCAGCCGCAGCAGCACCAGGTCCAGCAGCCTCATTACCAGAGAGGCAACCCGTCGGGCTCCCATGAGAGCCCCGCCTTGGATGATCTAGCCCGCATCTTCACAGAGCAGCAGGCTACATTTAGACGGGAGATGGACGAGTTCCGCCAGGAGATGCGGGACCTGATGAGAGGGAAGGCCGCCATCCCTGCACAGATCGAGCCTAATCCGAATAGCTTGAAGAGGAAGTCTGAGCAGGTAGTTCACACTGAGCCTACCACTCCTAGTGACTCATTTGATGATATGTCGTCGGATCTATTTGATGCTGATTTTGTCACACTTAGGAGCGGTAGAAGACCAGCAGGCGACGCCTCATCTGAGCGACAACGCGAGGATCCATCTAGAGCGCCAGATGAGGAAGAGGAGAGCGGTACTGAAGCCGCACATGATGATGACGGTGGTACTGATGCCACCAGAGATGCTGATTCCACCGGCGGTACTGAGGCCGCCGCTTCACCATATCGAGGAGGTGGTACTGACGCCACCAGCAGAGCCGAGCCAGCCCGCGGTACTGAGGCCGCAAGACGTCTAGTTGTAGAGCCTCCTAGAGGTGGTACTAAGGCCACCAATATTCATTCTGATAGAGATTTTGTCTTTCCTCGTATGAATGTATCTCCGGACTCTATTTTGAATAAAGGAAAAGGTTTAGTTTCTTCTGATCCCACTGTGGTGAATGATGTATGTGAGGATCCGGTCATCGAACCGTCTAGGCCTATTCCTAGTCCTTCATCTGAGAAGGACCCTGTGATCCCCTTTCCTAGAGCCCTTGAGTTGGGGAAGGGGAAGAAAAGAGAAAAAGATCCAAAAAAGAGAGAGCAGGAGGAGTTCAGCCAGAGCATGATAGACCGATTTCACATCCAGCTGACCCTCCATGAGGCTTTGCAACACATCCCTCTTCTTCAGCGATCCTTGAGAGACAGAACCACAGTCAGGAGGAAGAAGAGGAACAAAACCGCAGAGATTCATGTGTTGACAAAAGCCACGTGTTACGCGATCCAGAACCATCTGCCGAACAAGAGGCCAGATTTAGGAGCCCCGTATGTCAGATGTCATATTAGTGAGCAGAGGTTCGACCGTACTCTATTAGATAGCGGATCGTCGATCAACCTTCTTCCGACAGCCCTTCTCGACCATTTAGAGTTGGGCACTCTTAGACAGAGCAGGACATACCTTCAGTTTGCTGATCGGTCTGTCAAGAGGCCAAAGGGGTTGTTGCGAGACGTTATCGTCACGATTCAGGGTTTGCAATTCCCCGTGGACTTCGTAGTGCTGGATATGGAGACCCCTGACTCGTTGACCGATTCCCCCATCATCCTCGGTCGCCCGTTCTTGGCCACAGCCAAGGCGGTGACTGACCATGACAGTGGGAAGGTATTCTTTCGCGTCCAGGGCGAGAGTATACAAATAGAGACGGTTAAGGACCACAGAGCCAGAGGTAGATCCCGCTCAGAGGGAAGTAGAACAGCTGACAGATACAGAGCCAGACATACACCAGGACTGTGATTTTGTGATCACAGATGATGAGGCAGCATGGGCAGATCCTGCAGCACAGACCATCCTCTCATATTCAGATACAGCTGATGCAGAGATGATAGCAGAGGATAGTCTGGAGAGCACAGCCCTGGTTCAGGATACTATTGAGTCAGCAGAGTCGGACCTTGATCGCGACACGATTTTCAGTGATGGTGGTACTAAGGCCACCCTGCTCTACGGTGGTACTGATGCCACCGCAGTTGATACAGATCCCTCGGATTCAGAATCTGATTGGGCAGATTGTGATGATCAGATACCAGACCTGGATCCACCTGAGCCTACAGATGAGGAGGAGGTAGAGGCAGAGCAGATCAGAGACAATGCAGAGGACCCGCCTTCTCCAGATCAAGTTTGTGAGAGTTCTTTATCATTTTCCCAGGCAGATTTGGCAGAATTGTCAGCATACACACATCTTCTTCAGAAGCCAGATTTGTCAGCACCCAGCTGTCCAGAGCTAAAGCCGCTCCCTACTTCGCTGAAGTATCGATTCCTTGCGGGAGAGTCTGAGATGTACCCAGTCATCATCTCTGCCGATCTGACTGGAGAACAAGAATCCCGTCTGATGGGGGTTCTTGAAAAGAACCGCAAGGCAATTGGATGGAGCGTAGCAGATCTCCATGGGATTAGTCCCTCGTTGTGCTCCCACCACATCTATCTTGAGGAAGGGGCAAAGCTGTCGCGTGAGTTCCAGCGGCGACTGAACCCCAACCTACGAGAGGTTGTCATGAAGGAAATATCAAAATGGTGGAGTGCAGATTTTATTTATCCCATTTCCGACTCCAAGTGGGTTAGCCCCTTGCATGTGGTGCCCAAGAAGACGGGCATCACGACTGTGATCAGTGAGTCGGGAGAGGAGATTGCTACACGAGTACCCACCTCTTGGCGGGTCTGCGTTGACTACAGGAGACTCAACCAGGCCACTAAGAAGGACCATTTCCCCCTGCCTTTTATTGATCAGATCATAGAGAGACTGGCAGGGAAGAGCCATTATTGCTTCCTGGATGGGTACTCGGGCTACAATCAGGTGGCCATTGCTCCTGAGGATCAGGAGAAGACCACCTTTACCTGTCCCTTCGGTACATACGCCTTCCGACGCATGCCATTTGGGCTATGCAACGCCCCTGCGACTTTTCAGAGATGCATGCTGTCGATCTTTTCGGACATGGTAGGGGAGTGTTTGGAGGTCTTCATGGACGACTTCTCGGTTTACGGCGACGGATTCGATTCCTGTCTTGACTGCCTAGACCGAGTGCTCCAGCGATGTATTGCTACCCGCTTGGTTCTGTCTTGGGAGAAGAGTCACTTCATGGTGACTCAAGGGACGGTGCTTGGCCACATCATCTCCAACAGGGGCATGGAGGTTGATCCGGCCAAGGTGGACGTCATTAGAAAACTCGCACCGCCGTCCAATTTGAAGCAGCTACGGTCATTTCTGGGGCACGTTGGTTTTTATAGGAGATTCATTCATGATTTCAGCAAGATCGCTCGACCGTTGACTGATCTCTTGACGAAAGACACCGAGTTCCTTGTCGATGACAAGTGTCTTTCGTCCTTTGAGACTCTCCAGCAGTGTGTTATTGAGGCTCCTGTCCTTCAGCCACCCGATTGGTCTCTCCCATTCGAGATCATGACGGACGCCTCCGATTTTGCCGTGGGAGCAGTGCTGGGACAGAGGAGGGATGGAGTTCCATTTGCCATACACTATGCTAGCCGCACATTGGATTCCGCCCAGCGGAATTATACGGTCACAGAGAAAGAGATGCTAGCCGTAGTGTTTGCCCTAGATAAGTTCAGATCGTATATCATTGGATCTAGAGTGACTTTGTTTACTGACCACACCGCCATCAGGTACCTCATGTTAAAGAAGGATGCCAAGGCCAGACTTACTAGATGGATCCTTCTACTCCAGGAGTTCGACATTGAGATCAAGGATAAGCCTGGAGTCAAGAATGTGGTGGCGGATCATCTTTCCCGATTAGAGCAGCCTGAGGATTCTGAGCAGATTGATCCTATTCGAGATACCTTCCCAGATGAGGTGATCCTTGCTATCGCCTCACTCCCGTGGTATGCCGATATTGTGAACTTTCTCGTTGCTGGGAAAGTCCCACAAGATTGGCCCAGGCAGAGGCTTGAGACCTTCCTTGCGAAGGCCAAGTCCTACCACTGGGAGGATCCCATCCTTTACCACGAAGGAGGGGATAGCATCTGGCGTCGGTGTATTCCTCAGGAGGAGCATCATAGTGTCCTCACTTACTGCCACAAGCTTGAGGCAGGAGGACATCATTCTGGGAGAAGAACGGCACTGAAAGTGCTCCAATCCGGCTTGTGGTGGCCTACCCTCTTCAAGGACTCTGATGAGTTCGTGAAGAGGTGTACTGACTGTCAGAGGATGGGCACTTGTGGACAGCGTGATATGATGCCGATGCAGCCCATTCACTTCTGTGAGGTTTTTGACGCATGGGGCATCGATTTCATGGGTCCATTCCCTAAGAGTCAGGGATTTGAGTACATTCTGTTGGCCGTAGATTATGTTAGTCGTTGGGTTGAGGCTATCCCCGCCCGAGCCGCTGATGCGAGGACAGTTTGCAGATTTTTGAGGAAGCACATCATCATGCGATTCGGGGTTCCACGAGTTCTGATTTCTGATGGGGGGTCTCATTTCGTCAACGACCAGGTAAAGGCACTTGCTAGCGAGTTCAGCATAGACCATCGTGTTGCCACACCTTACCATCCACAGACGAATGGTCTAGCTGAGGTGTCGAATAGGGAGATCAAGAATATTTTGCAGAAAGTAGTCCGCCCTGACCGAAAGAATTGGTCACAGCTTTTGGACTCGGTCTTGTGGGCATATCGGACATCTTTCAAGACTCCATTGGGTACATCTCCCTTTCGCCTCGTTTATGGCAAGCCATGCCATCTACCAGTTGAGCTGAGGCACAAGTCACTTTGGGCAGTTACAGATATCCTTATGGATCCAGATGGTGTAGGAGACCAGAGGAGGGCAGAGTTAGCCGCCCTGGAAGAGCTTAGAGATACAGCTTTCTCAAACAGCCTACATTATAAAGAGAAAGTGAAGGAGTGGCATGATTCTCATATCAGCCACAAGCATTTTGAGATTGGACAGAAAGTATGGTTGTTTGATGCAAGGCTACGATTATTTCCAGGGAAGCTACAGAGCAAATGGAAGTGACCTTACTTGGTCAGAAAGGTACACGATAACGGTAGAATTGATATATCTGAGTTATCTTCTGAGAGTACCTTTCGAGTGAACGGCCAGCGGCTCAAGCCATTTCTAGATCATGAGCCGCGGGACGTTATTATTGCCGCTATTCATTTTGCGTGAGATGTGGTCTCTTGACTCACATCTTTTGCATCTCACGCCTGATTCTCACTGTTCTTCCGTCTGTATAGATCCAGTTGTCCATATCATTCTATTCTTTAGTCCCACATCCCTTTTCTCATCCTGTGATTATGCTATACTTAGGGTGTACTTTACCCTAAGTATAGGGGGGAATGTCGGACCTGCGAGTATTCTTTTCATTCTTTCTGCTCCTGTTTTTGCTGCCTATACTTAGGGATATTTTACCCTAAGTATAGGGGGGCAGATTCTGTATCTGCTTCACTCGGCTTTCCCTTCATGTACAGCTTGCTATACTTAGGATTAGTTAATCCTAAGTATAGGGGGAGACCACCGAGTTCCTCTCATTCTATTCATTTATTCATTCCTGTACTTAGCCATTCCTTTTCACTTCCCTTTTACTAAGCACGAGTTATGTCTTCTTCATCGCTCTTGATCACTCTGAGGACATCGTTCGAGCTAAGTATAGGGGGGGTGTGTATATATTTCATATATACTTTAGCCATAACTCGTACTTTGTGTGAGTGTGTTAATAAATAAAATGGCTAAAAATCACAAAAATTTAAAAATTTTTCATGTACATAAACCTCTTTTATCTTGCACATACATAGCTAGTGTACAAAGTATTTTTGTAAAAATGATTTCAAAAATCTTTTGTGTAAAGCTTGTGTAAATATTTTGTATCAAAATTATGTATATAGTACAGAATTTTTCCAAAATGTTTTGAAAATCAAAAAGTTTGCAAAAATCTTGTGTAAATGTTTGTAAATATCTCTTTGCAAAACTTGCACCTCATGCATCATTTATTCATGATTTCAAAACATTTTTCAAAAATTTTGCATAATTGTAAAAGATTTGTAAATAGCATCTTGTGTACATATATGTATATAGTTTTTCCTGGATAAGAGTTGACATTTAAACTAAGCCTGGAATTAAATTGAGAAATGGAGCTTGAAAAAGATCTTAATCCACTAAACTTTAAGAGGAACCTTATAGGACTTAGGGCTAAGGCTTTTCAGGTCCATAAGGACTTAATTCTTTGAGTCCACTAGGCTATGAGCATATGTCATCTTGATGAGCCTACGTAGAGCACTTAACAACACACGCATGACTCTTAGAGACAATGGCTTGACTTGCACCTGCACTTACACATGGCTCTCCACGGATGAGGTGGTGAGGAGGCAGTTTCCTTTGGCTTGGGGTAGCATATGAGGGTAGTACTTCTAGGCGGAACCTCTCTTCTTCTTATAGTGAAGGAAGTGCACCTCAACTTGGTCTAGTGGTGATGAAGGCTAAAGACAGAAGCTGTGGGTTGCAATAAAGCTTCAAAAGAGGGATAGTCTACTGGCTCAAGAGGAAAATTTCTTATCTATGTTGCACTATGTAGATATGTTGTACAGAAGCACTTGAAAAAAAAATATGCAAAAATGCAAAAAGAACTCCAAAAAAAGTGGTGGGTCGGATTGAAAATTTAATAACCCCACCGGAGTGTACATAATCAAATAAAGCAAAAGCTTATGGTATCAATGTTACATCTCATGAAGCTTGCAGCGGAAGACTTAGCTACACTGGCTAAGCTTCCAAAACTCTATACTTCTACCCCCTCTTCTTGAGCTGGTTGCACTTGAACTTAGAAGGGAATACCCCGCTTCTCGAGGAAAGAGTTGCTAGACTGAGGCATTAGAGTTACCAGGTTGAGGGAGGTTGTTTCTTTGTTACTTCTGAGGTGGGGAGCCACATATCACTTACACCGCATGGAAAGATTCATGGTCATTAGAGTTTGTGTATGTAGACTTGTTCTGATCTGGTTTATTAAGGAGTCTTGCCCATAGATTGGTGGAACTTGGAGGCTGTTGAGTTTTAAGCTTAAGTCTAAATAAGGTTCCGACACATTAATAATCCAAAGATCTGATCGAGCTCCATATTTCAAGTTAATGAAGGAAAGTTTAATAATTCAACCTTGATCCATGTACATCCTCTTTTTCTTTTTATTTTTCTTTCTTTTTCACTTCTTTTTCAAATAAGTGTTTTCTAAGGGACTAGCAAAGTTAAAGCATAGGGGATGATGAATACCCATTCATCACTCTTTATTCTCCTATTTTAGCTACAAAAACCTTTGCAAATACATGTAGATATGTGTAAATACAAATAATTACCAAAAGCATGCATTGTGTAAAAACATGTAATTAGCATGTTTTTGTGCAAAAATAAAAGAATAAAGAGTAAAAAGAAAAAGAGGGAAATATTTAGAATAAATATTGAGCAACTTAACCCAAGGGAGGGCTCAGCATGGGCCTGACCGCATAAAAGCCAAAGTAGAGGGAGATAGGAGCTCATGTGTACATACTTTTGTAAATAAATAAAATTATATTTTCCTCACCCAAAAATATGCTTGTATACATTTTGTATATATTTAGAAACTATTAAAAACAAAATAAAAATTTAAAAATCAAAATTCCAAAAATGCCCTTTCACCATGTACATAGACCATCATCCTTTATTTATTTAACCCTATAAATAAATAAAATTATTTTCTAAACTTTTTGTAAATATTCTATGTTACATATTGTAAATACATAAAATAACAAGAAACAAAACAAAAATCAAATAAAAATTACAAAATTAAAAATACAAAAATACATTGTATAGATACCATGTATATAAATTTATTTCACCCTTGTGTATAAATAATTAAAATAAAATAAAAATACCATTTTGTTCTTTACTTTATGATGTAAATAAATAAAATATAAAATGGGCATAAAAATACATAAAAATAACAAATAAAAAAAATCAAAAATTAAAATCTATATAGTATACATATACCTATATATATATATATATAGCTACCCTATTTTTATTTCCAAAAATTAATTAAAAATCACCAAAAAATAGAAAAAAATAAAAGAAAAATATTTCATGTTTTGAGTTTTTCTTAATTCGGCCTTTTTCTACCTTAAATTAAATAAACAAAAAAATAAAAACATGGCAGCTCCTGATTGGTCCACGGGGGATTGTTGACCCTGGTCAACTCCCCCGCGGACTCTTTCCTTTTGCGTCGACTCGCGCCCGACCCGACTTCGTCGATTTCTCCACGCATCTCCAGCCTGTCGCCCCCGCGAACCCCGCGCCCGGATTCTTCGCCGTTCATCCGACATCCTCGCCAGATCCTTCGCCGTGGGATCCACGCCTTCCATAGCTGCCTCCACTCAACCCTAATCGGCCCTGTCTCCATATATATCCCGACCTCCGCCGCCTCCGCGCCTCATCTTTGGACCTTCTCCTTCTTCCCAGTGACCTCCAGAGGCACCGCGAGAGTGACAGCAAGCGATCGCCCCTGTTGCAGCGAGGCGAGGAGGTGAATCCACTGATCCGGCGTCCTTCGCCGCCGTTGCTCCGCCACCAGCGTGAGCACCGAGCCTCGGGCCGAGACGACCCTTGAGGCTACGACCAGGAGCACCCCCTGCTCTTCCCCAGTCTCTCCGACCACCCAGGTAGATCACTTAGGCCGTAGATTAGCGTAGGTTTCGATTTTTAGCTTACTGGTAGCGTAGCTCCGCCGCCGTCGCCAGCCACCTCCGATCTCCCATCTGCCATTCCGACCCGACCATCATCTTCGCCAGACCTCTCCGCATCTTCTTCACCCATTCACCCAACCCAGATCGCACAGGATCTGGGAATCGAGCTCCTCCGCCGACCACCTTCGCCGGAGCTCTCCATTCCGACGCACCATGCACCTTTACGCCGCCTAACCGGGTCGAGGCAATTTGCCCTTGACCCGTGAGTCTTCTGGTTCGCTTTTCAGGTCAAGACAAGGGTCATCTGAGACCCTTCGCCATCCAGCCAGGAGGCCCGGCTCCGCCGCCTTCGCTCGAGCTCCTCGGAGCTCGATGAGCTCGTCGGAGACCACCAGCAGACGCGGGAGCCTTCCGCGATTCTTCTCCGACCTCCAGAAGGCTCTCCAGAGGACCCTAGCGCACGCACGAGCCCGGCGAATCTCGCCGGAGACCAGTTCTTCCAGGCTTCTCCAGAACCGTCAGATCATCCTCCTCGCTCCAGGTCTGATCTGAACCATTCATCTGCGGAGCACTGCCACCGTCCGATCATCCCGAGGGTTGATCTTGACCGCTCGCGCAGAGAGAGAGGCACCAGCTAGCCTCAACCGTCAGATTCGCCACGCGTCCTCCTCTCAGCCGTCGATTCACCAAGAGTATCTCCACCACGCTTCGTCACCGTCAGATCTGCCACGTGGAATACTTTCCACCGTTCGATCATGCCAGCCCTTCCAAAGTTAAAAGTCGCACCCGTTCTCCACCGTCCGATCAGCCACGTGGCGCACATCAGGCCGTCGATAATAATAAAAGGGGTAAATTCATCTTAGGCCCCTCTGTTTGTTTTATTTCATTTTAGTCCTGTAATTTTTAAATTAAGTTGTTTATTTTCTGGGATATTTGCATTAAGGACCTCGTACTTACTTTATTTGCACTTATACCCCTGTCTACGTGGACCACGTGCTTCGTCACATGAACTTTATTGGGTTATTTGCAATATAAACCCTGTAGTTCTGGATGTTACAGATTGGATAAAAAGTTTTCTTTATTTGCATTTATGCCCCTGTGCGTGATTTAATTCCCCATGTGCGATATTTTTTGGGTTATTTGCAGATAAGCCCCCTGGACTTTTGGTACTTATTACCAATAAGCCCTCGGAACTTATTTTTCTTACATTTGGGTCCCTGAGTGCCCCAGACACGCGCCTCGCGCGTGATTTCTTGGGTATTTTGCACCAGGACCCCCAGAACTTTGGGTATTTGCACTTTGGTCCCTGTGCACAGTGCCCCTCCTTTATTTTTGAATAAAATATCAAATCACCTCCAAATTCGATGAAAATTTGACACATGGCTCCTTCCATGGTGTAGAATTTTTATGAATTTTTGAGGACATTTTTGATTTCATTTGCTATTTTTAAAAATTCAAAAACCCTTATTTTTGCTACTGTTTAGAGTCATAAACCCCAAAAAAATATCAAAACCCTTTTAAAAATTCCATAAAAATTAGTTACTGTTTATTTAGTGTTCCTTGATTTTCTAGCCAATTTTGGCTATTTTTCATTGAGTAAAAACCCTAAAAACTTAAAAACTCCTCAAAACTCCTAAAAATCATAATAAATAATTTAAAAACTCAAAAACAATAATTTTGGTGCTCAAATTTTCCTTGTTTTCTCTAGTATACAGGAACATTACCTCCAGGTCCCTTTGAGATCCTTAGATATTTTATCTTTGGGTTTTGGTCCTGGCTGGACAGTACCCCTTGCTTTTCGCACTGTTTGATTTTTAGGAAATAAAATAAATATCAGAAAAATTTCGAAAATTCACCAAAAACATAAAAAAAATATAAAACACATAAAAATATTTTTGTCTGATTTTTTGCTTGCTTTTTAATGCATTAAATAAATTGTTCAAGTTAGTGGTTTGGGTGCTTTTCCTGTTTTCCTTATATTCCAAAAATCCTAAAAAAATATAAAAACCCTTAAAAACACTAAAAAATACTCTCTCGGATTTCTGACTACATCGTAGGCCGCAAGGCCAATCTGTGCTCCTTGTGTTCGACCCTGGGTGCTATACCAGGTTAATCTCATAGCAGGACCGCTCTCTTTTGTGCTCGATTAGTTTTACATGTTCTGAGTGGTTGATTTTTCTTGATATACTTAGCCCGAGTGATTGAGGTCGCGACGACCATTTCTTTACCTTTACCTTAGTAGTTCGGGCGGTTATCATCCATTGATCAATGACGTGTTGGGATTGTGATCATTTAAGTTTCTACCTAGGGCCCCAAGGGTGCATGCCCTTCCCATGGAGACACTACTTAAAGTTACCCCCATGCCTTTGAAAGTTAGACATTGTAGTTTGAAATTAGAACTACAGCAGGAAACTTGACCACATGTCCTAAGACCTGAAATTCAGATCTAAAGATGTACATAAGATGTTCAATCTAATTCCTACCCGACCTTACCAAATCCATTTACATCTTTTATTTTTAATTTAAGTTGTATTGGGCTCATTTCACTTGATTTTTAGTTTATTGCTCGGGCATTTAACATATATATTAATGACTATAAGGTCTACATCATTTTCAAGATCAATATCCATATATAATTGATGAATCTGCGATTCGTCATCTTTATTCATTTACTTTAGCTTAAAATCCCTTATAAAACACCTGCATATAACGTTAACTCCATATTCTTACTAACTTGCATTTGTGTGTAAATATTGTACATTCCTTACTAATTTTAACCTAAAATAAATAAATAAATAAAGAAAGGAAAAATAAAGAAAAAAAGGAAGACTGTATACAGGCTGACCCGAACCCCGAGAGAAGGTTAAGACTTGACCTGATCGACCAGGAATAAAGTAAGGGGAGATAGGGTCCTCAACCGGAAAATCCAAAAAATGTGTTTCTCACTTATTTTGTGTATATCTGTATAAAACTGACATTAATTTATTTGTACCTTAATTGACCCCAAATCAAATAACATTCAAAACCAAAGTTGTAAATAAAAATGTGTCCTAAATAATAAAAATGATTGCACAATTAAATCATGTACAGAATAAAAGTAGCCACGCTTGAAAAAAAAAGCCACTAAGAACTAATTGAAAAATCAATTCCGGCTCCATATGATATCAAATTAAACCAATTTCACTTCGATTGAATTCTAAATTAAATTATCTTCAAAATGGCTGTGATTTCATAATTTTTGGAGTTACGGTTGAAAAGTTGGTTTTCTGGGGGTGGTTTGTGCAATTTTCCCTTGTATTTTGTGCATATTGTATTTGTATATATATTTGTAAATATTTTTACTAATTATTTAAAATAAAAATAATAAAATAATAATAACATTCTTAAAACAAAAAAAAGGCTAATTTCCCCCATTTATCCTGGTATATAATGTCATATATGTATATAGTACATGTATATAGTTGCTATTTTTAACTAACCATCATAAAAAAATAAAAAACATAAAATTTTTTAATTCAAATAAATAAAGTGACGAAAATTCAAAAAAATTAAATAATTTTGTAAATAATTTTATCTTTCTATTTTATCTCTCATGTTATCTCTTCCACCAAAAAAATCCAAAAATTCATCTCTCTTATCTTCTTATCCAAAAATTCAAAAATTCAAATGTCTCTTTTTTCTATTTATATGGCTCCATCTCCCTCATTCCAACTTGATCAATCTTTAGAGAGAGGAGCCCGATCTCCGAGAGAAATTTCGTCGAGGAAGTTGCCTAGCCTCCAAGCCGTCCGGTGACAGCGAGTCGGACTTGTCGAGGCGATCACGGTTCATTTTCCGCTCCTAAGGTGAGATCCAAATTTTTCTTCGCATTTTTATCTTAGTTGAATAGCATTTTATTTTGTCGCATTTTATTTTCATCATCATTTTTGTTCCTCTAGATCTAAAAAATTTCATCACTACTCTTATCCGCTCCGACTCGATTTTTCACCTTATCATCGTGATCTCTCCGCCTTCTATTTCTACCGTCCACGATCTCTCAACTCCGGCCGCGTACGGTGGCCAGAGATCGGATTCGAATCCTCATTTTCGCTGAATCCCCATACATTTTCCGATGTGTACATAAATAAAAAAACCATTTGTTTCTTTGTCTCTAACGTTGATTTTGCAGGACCATTAAAAGAAAAAAATTCATCTCTATTGTACCTCACATTTGTTTTACAGGATAACAATAAAAAATAAAAAAAATTTCCTTTCTCCTTTATTTTCTTATTTTCGGATTTACAAAAAAAATTTAAAAAAAGTTTTTTTTCTTCTTTTATTTACTGTTTACATCATAACCAGAAAATAAAAAAAATAAAAAAAACCAAAAAAAATAATTGCAGCAGGGGGCGGCGTCGCCCGCACCCCCGCTGCTCGCCACGCCCACGTCGCCTGAAGCCACCGTCACCCACTGCCCTCGGCCACAGCCGCCGCACCCACCGCGGGCTCCCCTCATCCTCCAGCCAGCGGCCCGCGGCGCCGCTCCTCCGCAGCCCGCGGCGCCGCTCCTCTCCAGCGCACGCCTCACCATCGTCTGAAGCCACCGCCGTTCGCCTGCCTTCAACCAGCCCCGCCGCCCGCGCTTCGCCGCCGACGCCCCCTCTCCCCTGTGCTCCCCGCGCGCAACCGCGAGGCATCGCCGACCTCAACGCGCCCGCGTTCCCCTCCATCCGCGCACACCGCCGCGCGAGGCTGCGGGCCGCGCCTCCATCAGCCGCTCGCGCTGCCGCGCCTTGCCAAAGAAGAAGAAGGGCGGCGCCCCCCATTTGGCTGCCCCCTCTTGCCCATTTGCTTGGAACAGAGATGGAAACCCTCTTAGGGTTGGTTATTTTATTGGCATAATTACACAAATAGCCCTCAGAGTTCTCAAATCTACAAAGAGGCCCGTACCAGACTCAAGCACATGATATGCACATGGTATATTGGTAAATTTACGCTTTCTCCCCTGTCATTTATTTTTATTATCTATTTGAGAAAAAACTTTGAATCTTTATAGTTCAGTCCAAGACTTTCACAGTATTTACGTTCTAGTCCCTGAACTGCAGAACATTAATTTGTGTGCTTTCTTTAATTTAAATGCATGTTATTTGTGATCCAAAAAATTTGAGAAAATTGTGCTATGCCCCTGATGTTCATATCCATCTAGCATAAAATTTTTGTTGCATTTTTATTTCATTTGGTATTATTAAAAAATCAAAAACAGTGTCTTTTTCATTGTTTGAAATTCCAAAATTCATAAAAATTCGAATATTGTTCCAAAAATTCCAAAAAAAATTAGAGTAGTTGTATTTCATTGTCTTTTAATTTCTGACCAATTTTCACGCATTAATTCTTTATAAAACCCAAAAAAATTCAAAAATATAAAAAATCTTCTAAAAATCATAAAGAATTCTACAAAAATCCAAAAATTGTGATTTCAGTTTCTGTTTGTAGACATTTGCTTCTAGTTTGTCTTAAAAATAATTAGCAGGAGTTTTGGACATTTAAAAGATTTTTAAATTGCAAATTATTCCAGGCTGTGCACATTTTCTTGTTTCCTCACTGTTTGATTTTTAGAAAAATACAAAGCATCTAAAAATTCCAAAAAAAAATCTCAAAAACATTTCAAAACTTTTAAAACCCAAAAATATTTTGTTTAGATTTTTCTGAGAATTTTTGACTAATTGAAAAATTACAAAAAAAGTTGGTGTGCGTATTTTTGACCTTGTTTATATTGCATCGTGTTATTTTTGAAAATAAAAAAAATTGCAAAATCAAAATCACTAAAAATTTGAAAATCAGAAAATACAAAAAATTATAAATAAAAAAATTAAAAAATAAAAGATTCAAAAAATCACAAAAACCAAGGATAGTTGTCCTTTGAGATTCCTGTTTTCTCTTGATTGATTTTCGATTAATTGAATAACCCTCGGGAATTGTAGCCTCCCTGAGTTCGACCCTGTCCGCTATACAGGTTAATAAGTAGCAAAAATTAAAAAAAAATAATCTTTTGTTGACGCGGGTTTTGGGGAAAAACAACGACACTTTTTACCAATTAATTTCCGTCCTCGAAAATCGTGACACAACAAAATGGCGCCGTTGCCGGGGAAGCACGGTGAGGGTAGTTAGGTTTCTCTTTTGACCTGCTATTCTTGGTTGTAAATATCTGTGTATAATTTGCCACATTATTCCATTGTTCATATCCATTGCATTCATTTCATTATTTTCTCATATTTGAAAATTGTGTTTCTTACACATTATCTTTTCTTTTTCTTGCGAGGGTCCGCGGAGCGAAGGAGGCGATCCTAGGAGAGCCGAAGCACCCAAGCGACGTGGAGGCGGCTTGATTCTTCACCAAGCCGCAGGATAGCGTGAGAAGAGGAGAAGAAAATTGAGAGAGCCGAAAAAAAGAGAGATAAAAAAGAGAGAGAGAGAGTTTTTATTTTCTAGCATTTGAACTCTTGTAAACGGACATTCATTTGTTGCGGGGTCTGTTTCGCCAAGTGTCGGTGCACTTGGGGGACCTCACCGGTTTTGTTTTCATCGCCTTTATTTTCTTCGTTTTTCGCGGATTTCGAAAGCCACATATTGATTGCTTTAATTAATTTGCTTGAGCCAGGTAATTAATTAGGTCCAAACACCCTAAACAAGAATTTCTGTGCCTATAGAGTAGATCGTAATTTGGACTTAGTCAAATTAACTTGTTCTTGCCCGTTAATAGAAGTTATCATCTAGGACGGTTTACTTGCATTTGCATATAGGTTAGTTTATTTTCTGTATTTAAATTCTGCGCGGATCACTTGCATGTAGAGTGCTGGCGACAAGGTACGCATCTCTAACCCTTGCATGCATCATCGTTTTTAATCGCGCATTGGCATTTCCGATCTCCTCCCTTGTTTTCACTCACATAAGTTAAAAAGGAAATTGGACACTCGGTAGACGATTCTTTGAAAATATTTTAACCAAGTGATAACTGCCTAAAATTTGGGACTGCTAAAGAAAACTCGACCCTAAAAAAATACAAGGAAAAATCATTGTTTTGGGGAGAGTAACACCCTCATTGTATTCGTTTTAACTTGCTCGCGTACACACTAAGGTTAGTGCCCAAATCCCATAATTCAACCTAAGTGTTTGTACAACTTTGTGATTATCACCTAACTCTAAAACATACAAGATTAAGAGACCGAACCTTCACGGTCTTCACATTGCGTTGAGTTGGTGAATTGGGGGTTTGTATTGTGTTTGATTGTTTGTGTGCATACCAGATCTTTTCTGTGCATTTGCGCCTTTTTCTCCATATCTTTTGGCTTGACCCTCGTGCTCTCCCATCATTTGTTTCGAAGATGTCCGACTGGAGTTATTCTAATCCGATCTTCGCAGATACTTTGTACTCTCCAGACGATCCACCTTCCCTTTTACAGGAGGATCTTCCTCCTGATGTTTGTGCATATCCGCCTAACCCATTATTTCAGGACACGGGGGACTTTGATTTTCACCCACCCTCATTCAACCCACCCGATCCTGGAATTTTGAAGTCACCTTTCATGATTTCCACACTTAACACATTGAATCAAATGGTGGAACATATGAATTCGAAGATTTCCAATTTTATTAACATAAATGAGAGACAGAACGCTGCTCCAATATTTGAGGATGTTGATTCACTCGAGGATAATCATGAGAGCTTGAAATCATCCAAAACACAAAAAATGAGAAAATTTTGAAAATACAAAAAGATTCTGGGAGACATATTATTGATTCATTTTGTGAGAAAAGAACCCAAATGCCCGATCATTTACGCACACAGCCATGTCCCAACCTAGATCCCGAGGATGCCACTGTACAGACTGCTCTTGGCAATCCTCATGTAAATGCTGATTCCGACCTCCTGCCTTGTATGGATGAGGTCCAAAAATTCAAAAAAATGTTGACTAAACCCGAAGTGGTGGCCACCCTTCATGAGATCATTAAAGCCTCACTTCAACAGGCCATGACAGATTTATCTACTCCTCAACACAAGAAAAGAAAGTGAAGGAGAAGATCTGAGCGTCACATCTTGACCATGGCCACTGCCTACGCCATCTCTCACCGTCCGTATTTTAAGAAAGGGAACACGACCACACCTCTTGTGAGTTGCTCCATATCTGACTATTCTTGTGATAACGCTCTCCTTGACGGCGGTTCGTCAATCAACATAATACCCTTCTCTATGGTACAGTCTCTTCATCTTGGGCCTCTCAAGAAAAGCAGGATGATAGTTCAATTTGCTGATGGATCTATCAAGAGGCCGAAGGGTATTTTAGAAAATGCTGTCATTATTATTCAGGACATGAACTTCACTTCGGATTTTGTTGTAATGCCCATGGAGACCTCCACCCCTGTGGAGAACCCTCCAATCATCCTGGGACGGCCTTTCCTTGCCTCTGCGGGAGCCGTTATTGATTATGGTTTAGGAGAGATTCGCTTCCGTTCTGATGTAGGGAGCGATGTGTTAATCACTACACCCACTACCGTCCAGAAACCCGTATCCCATGAGAGCCCACCCATGCTAGACAACCCCAAGGACTTTGATCATGATGATACTACCAGAGATTTTTGCTATATGATGGATGATACTGAGACCCGAGAATTCATCTTCAAGGAGGAGGACTCGGAAAGTAAAGACCTTGGAGTTCCCTCTTCTGGTACGTGGCGATGCATTGATGACATCCGCGGAATTTACACGATAGACACCCTAGAGCGGAAGGCAGAATCTGAGACTAGACAGGACGGACACGATTCGACTACTTTCACTGATAAGTCCGTTCCTACTCACCCTGATTCAGATAAGACCGATCAGGCTAAATTTGATTTAATTGCTTTTATAAAGGAATTTGGGCCTTTTGATAAAGATGATGATTCGGTAGAGGCTCGCCTGGCTGAAATTGATCCTACTTTTTCTGATAATGATTTCGAGCCATTCTACTTTGATGTTTGCGAGACTTCCAAGGCAGGACATGACCACACTACTTCCAATAACCGATTTAGGCCTGCACAATCTGAAACCGCTGAGCATACATTCTTGGTCGACTCTACTCAGTTCATATCTAATGATAATCCCAATATCGACCTACACCTTGTCAAATCCATACCTCAGCGGTCCCGCAAGAAGGTTCGTTTTCGACCTTCTTAACCTTTGTACATCCACTCCTCTTGTATATCCTTTCGTTTTACTCCGTCTTCTCCCATTTTATCATTCACCCCTTTTCCGTGTGTGTGTGTTTATATATGCTATACTTAGGATGTGCTTTGTCCTAAGTATAGGGGGGGTGAAGGATTTGTGTTGTTCATATTTGTCCTGTTTATCACCCTTGTTGTTGTTGCCTATACTTAGGGATACTCTACCCTAAGTATAGGGGGGGTGATGTTGTTCATATCATGTCTTTGTGAGTCTGTACATTCTCTTCATCGATTTTCCCCTTTGTACATTCCACTATACTTAGGATTACTTGATCCTAAGTATGGGGGGATCACCAACTTCTCTTCATTTTATCTTTTCTTTGAGTCGTTGTAGCATAGGAGTCTTTTCATCTTTCTTTGCTTAGCACGAGTTATGTCTTCCTTTGTCGCTCTCTGATCACTATGAGGACATAGTTCGAGCTAAGTATAGGGGGGTGTCGTATATTGTATATATAGTTTAGACATAACTCGTACTTTTAAATACATTTATTTGAGGGGTTATGTGTATATTTTATAAAATCCACGTAAAAAAACAAAAATAAAAAAAACAACAAAAAAACAAAAAAAAGAAAGAGAAGAAAAACAAAAAAAACAAAAAAAAAACAAAAAAACAAAAAAAAAGGAAGAGAGAGAGAGAAAAAAAACCAAAAAAAAACAAACAAAAAAACAAAAACAAAACCAAACAAAAAAACACAAAATCTCGTGTATATACTTGTATATATTACTAACCTTTTTTTCCTTAAAAAAACTACAAAACCAAAAATCTATAAAAAAATTTGCATAATTCAAAAAAAAAGTGCATACAAAAATACATGTCTTTCACATCTGCATTTTTCTCCAAAAATCCATAAAAAGATCAAAATTAGAAAATTGTTTAAAAAATGGTTCTTTTCACATGTGCATCATTCCTTAAAAAAACTCTCTGCATTGTTCATATTCTGCATTTGCATGTGCATTTTTCAGGATAGCATTGATATTTAAACTATGTCTGGAATAAAATTGAAGAATGGAGCTTAGTTGGACCTTAATCCACCAAATTCTCAGAAGAACTTCACCAAGAAATAGGATTTTAGAAGCTTCAGGTCTTTGACTTAATTCTTTGAGTTCCACATGACAATGTGCAGCATTTGACCCTTAGTGTCTAACCTGGTCTCTTCATTCTGGGTACAACTCTGGAATAGCGAATTAATTTGTACTCCCGCACTATGCACTTAGCTCAACTCAGACGGGATGTTGGAAGACTGTGTGAGTTTCTTTTCTGGTAGCGTGGAAATCTAAAGACCGGAGTACGGGTTGAAATAAAGCTTCGGAAAAGGGATGGACGGCTGGGCACAATTTTTTCTAAGACCCCAAAACATGTACGGAAAAAAAAGATTCTATATCCGTAGGGGCACAACAAGATCCAAGCAGAACCACCAAAACTCCAAATACAAAGAAGCTACTACCAAATAAATATCTGACCAAAAAGGTCCAAGCTTCAAGAAAACCTGCAGATCTTGGTGGAGACTCGGCTACACTGGCCAGCTTCACAAGGAGAGGTGACTACAGTAAACCACCCTCCAGTTCTTTTCTCATTCTTCTAACTTCTCCCCCAATTCGATTGTGAACACAGCACGACAGACCTTAGAAGGAAATACCTGACTCCCCGAGGACGAGTTACTGGAGAGGAGATTTGCATGGTAGTCCGGCATTCTGGATGGGAAGAGCTAAAATTTTTCACACACATGAGTCGATTGTTCAATGTTCATAGGGTATGCTTTGGAAAGAGGATTGATCTAAGATGACTTCTGGGCCAAAACTGTGACAATGATGTGTAGAACTTGAAGGCTGTTGGTTTTAAAATTCTAAGTCTCACAGAAGTTCCGACACACAAATAATCCAAAGGTCCGACAGAGCTCCAAACTACAATTTTATGAAGATAAGTTTAATACTCAATATTGTCCTACTTTCTTTATTTTCCCTTTCTTTTTCTTCTTCACTTATTCTTTCAAATAAGTGTTTGCTAAGGGACTAGCAAAGGTAAAGCATAGGGGGATGATGAATCTGTGATTCGTCATCTTTATTCATTTATTTTAGCTTAAAATCCCTTATAAAACACCTAAATATAACGTTAACTCCATATTCTTACTAACTTGCATTTGTGTGTAAATATTGTACATTCCTTACTAATTTTAACTAAAATAAATAAAGAAAGAAAGAAAGGAAAAATAAAGAAAATAAAAAAAGGAAGACTGTATACAGGCTGACCCGAACCCCGAGAGAAGGTCAAGACTTGACCTGATCGACCAGGAATAAAGTAGGGGGAGATAGGGTCCTCAATCGGAAAATCCAAAAAAATGTGTTTCTCACTTATTTGTGTATATCTGTATAAAACTAACATTAATTTATTTGTACCTTAATTGACCCCAAATCAAATAACATTCAAAACCAAAGTTGTAAATAAAAATGTGTCCTAAATAATAAAAATGATTGCACAATTAAATCATGTACAGAATAAAAGTAGCCACACTTGAAAAAAAAGCCACTAAGAACTAATTGAAAAATCAATTCCGGCTCTATATGATATCAAATTAAACCAATTTCACTTCCATTGAATTCTAAATTAAATTATCTTCAAAATGACTGTGATTTCATAATTTTTGGAGTTACAGTTGAAAAGTTGATTTTCTGGGGTGGTTTGTGCAATTTTCCCTTGTATTTTGTGCGTATTATATTTGTATATATATTTGTAAATATTTTTACTAATTATTTAAAATAAAAATAAAAATAATAAAATAATAATAACATTCTTAAAACAAAAAAAAGGCTAATTTCCCCCATTTATCCTTTTATATAATGTCATATATGTATATAGTACATGTATATAGTTGCTATTTTTAACTAACCATCATAAAAAAATAAAAAAAATAACATTTTTTAATTGAAATAAATAAAGTGACGAAAATTCAAAAAAATTAGATAATTTTGTAAATAATTTTATCTTTCTATTTTATCTCTCATGTTATCTCTTCCACCAAAAAATCCAAAAATTCATCTCTCTTATCTTCTTATCCAAAAATTCAAAAATTCAAATGTCTCTTTTTTCTATTTATATGGCTCCATCTCCCTCATTCCAACTTGATCAATCTTTAGAGAGAGGAGCCCGATCTCCGAGAGAAATTTCGTCGAGGAAGTTGCCTAGCCTCCAAGCCGTCCGGTGACAGCGAGTCGGCCTTGTCGAGGCGATCACGGTTCATTTTCCGCTCCTAAGGTGAGATCCAAATTTTTCTTCGCATTTTTATCTTAGTTGAATAGCATTTTATTTTGTCGCATTTTATTTTCATCGTCATTTTTGTTCCTCTAGATCTAAAAAATTTCATCACTACTCTTATCCGCTCCGACTCGATTTTTCACCTCATCATCGTGATCTCTCCGCCTTCTATTTCTACCGTCCACGATCTCTCAACTCCGGCCGCGTACGGAGGCTGGAGATCGGATTCGAATCCTCATTTTCGCCGAATCCCCATACATTTTCCGATGTGTACATAAATAAAAAAACCATTTGTTTCTTTGTCTCTAACGTTGATTTTGCAGGACCATTAAAAGAAAAAAAATCATCTCTATTGTACCTCACATTTGTTTTACAGGATAACAATAAAAAATAAAAAAAAGAAATTTCCTTTCTCCTTTATTTTCTTATTTTCGGATTTACAAAAAAAATTAAAAAAAAAGTTTTTTTCTTCTTTTATTTATTGTTTACATCATAACCAGAAAATCAAAAAAATAAAAAAAATAATTGCAGCAGGGGGCGGCGTCGCCCGCACCCCCGCCGCTCGCCACGCCCACCAGGGCCCTCCGCCTTGCGCCGCCGCCATCAGCCCGCTTCCCCGACCTCGGCGTCGCCTGAAGCCCACCGCCGCCCACTGCCCTCGGCCACTGCCGCTGCACCCACCGCGGGCTCCCCTCATCCTCCAGCCAGCGGCCCGCGGCGCCGCTCCTCCGCAGCCCGCGGCGCCGCTCCTCTCCAGCGCGTGCCTCGCCATCGCCTGAAGCAACCGCCGTTCGCCCGCCTTCAACCAGCCCCGCCGCCCGCGCTTCGCCGCCGACACCCCCTCTCCCCTGTGCTCCCCGCGCGCAACCGCGAGGCGGCGCCGACCTCAACGTGCCCGCGTTCCCCTCCGTCCGTGCACACCGTCGCGCGAGGCTGCGGGTCGCGCCTCCATCAGCCGCTCGCGCTGCCGCGCCTTGCCGAGGAAGAAGAAGGGCGACGCCCCCCATTTGGCTGCCCCCTCTTGCCCGTTTGCTTGGAACAGAGATGGAAACCCTCTTAGGGTTGGTTATTTTATTGGCATAATTACACAAATAGCCCTCAGAGTTCTCAAATCTACAAAGAGGCCCTTGCCAGACTCAAGCACATGATATGCACATGGTATATTGGTAAATTTGCGCTTTCTCCCCTGTCATTTATTTTTATTATCTATTTGAGCAAAAACTTTTAATCTTTACAGTTCAGTCCAAGACTTTCACAGTATTTACGTTCTAGTCCCTGAACTGCAGAACATTAATTTGTGTGCTCTCTTTAATTTAAATGCATGTTATTTGTGATCCAAAAAATTTGAGAAAATTGTGCTATGTCCCTGATGTTCATATCCATCTAGCATAAAATTTTTGTTGCATTTTGATTTCATTTGGTATTATTAAAAATAAAAAACAGTGTCTTTTTCATTGTTTGAAATTCCAAAATTCATAAAAATTCGAATATTGTTCCAAAAAATCCAAAATAATTAGAGTAATTGTATTTCATTGTCTTTTAATTTCTGACCAATTTTCACGCATTAATTATTTATAAAACCCATGAAAATTGAAAAATATAAAAAATCTTCTAAAAATCATAAAGAATTCTACAAAAATCCAAAAATTGTGATTTCAGTTTCTGTTTGTAGACATTTACTTCTAGTTTGTCATAAAAATAATTACCAGGAGTTTTGGACATTTAAATGATTTTTAAGTTGCAAATTACTCTAGGCTGTGCACATTTTCTTGTTTCCTCACTGTTTGATTTTTAGAAAAATACAAAAACATCTAAAAAATCCACAAAAATTCTCAAAAACATTTCAAAACATTTAAAACCCAAAAATATTTTGTTTGGATTTTTTTGAGCATTTTTGACTAATTGAAAAATTACAAAAAAAAGTTGGTGTGCGTATTTTTAACCTTGTTTATATTGCATCGTGTTATTTTTGAAAATAAAAAAATTGCAAAATCAAAATCACTAAAAATTTTAAAATCAGAAAATACAAAAAATTAGAAATAAAAAATTAAAAAAATAAAAGATTCAGAAAATCACAAAAACCAAGGATAGTTGTCCTTTGAGATTCCTGTTTTCTCTTGATTGATTTTCGATTAATTGAATAACCCTCGGGAATTGTAGCCTCCCTGAGTTCGACCCTGTCCGCTATACAGGTTAATAAGTAGCAAAAATTTAAAAAAAATAATCTTTTGTTGACGCGGGTTTTGGGGAAAAACAATGACACTTTTTACCAATTAATTTCCATCCTCGAAAATCATGACACAACAATAATGTTTAAGGTTCAAATGGGTCCATAATCCCAGAATGATCGATCATCCAACTTTAATGATCAATCGTGGTAGATCATAAAACCAACCATGATCTATTATCTTGGGCGAAATGACTGATCAACCTTAAGGCTTGATCTGTCATGCATGATCGATCAACAAAATAATGTGATAAATCATCATAGATGGATAGTAGCCGGAACCACTCTGACGATGTCTCGTGAAATCACTCCGATTGGCATTCCAACTGCACAATTGTGATCTTGTTGTTACCTACATCAGGAATATATATATATATATATATATATATATATATATATATATATATATAGCGTAAACCACGGATTGGACGAAAAATCTGAAAATGGGATGCGATGAGCTACTCGTCGCATCCAAACCACGACAAAATGTGATAAAAATCTCAACAATATATAGGTCATAATCCTTATAACCCAACCATATAAAAACATCGTGAATACGACAACAAACTGAGGGTTAAAAATCTTACCTCGGCGTAATCCCCTTTGATACTCCCTCGTCCAAAACGGATGTTCCATGATGTTTGGCATATTTAGACTCCCACCATGTGACTCCCCACGCTAAGGCCTTTGTGATGGTACCTTTGAATCTTCGATCATCCATCGAAAATCTCTTCGGGGGTGGAGCTCCGACGAAGGGGGTGTAGCTCTAGCAAGACTATGTGGTATGGTTAGCCAATCCACTTGAGCTTACATCATTAAATAGGCTTAACCCTAATCAAACCCGGATTCGGGTCCAAAGCCGTAAGCCCGTCATATTTTCCCATAACTTCCTCATACAAAGTTTGCTTTTGATGTTTTTAGGCTCGTTAGAAATGTCTTAATAAGTACTACAAGATAGTGTAGTCATTTATCTCATTTGGATACTGGATCAAGTTTGAAACTTAGTGAGTTCAGTATTTAGTTCTTCCACAAGAGTGGGGATGAAGGTAGAAGAGGACCGGGGGGGGGGGGGGGGGTTGTAGTCGTGGAGGCAACGACGAGTTGAGAGAGGGTGTGGGAGTCAATAGGTTCAACCATATGTTGCCATCATGGTCGTCTTTCCCAACCGCCTCATGACTCCCCTGAGCTCCTCCTCAGTAATGGGGAGGAGGAGGAAGGGAGTAGCTATGAGTTATTAAAAGATTAAAAATAATAATAACCGTTTGATTGCTTTCAATCATGCTACATTATTGCAAGACTGCAATTGTGGAAGCGATTCGATTCCCCGACCCCCTATGAGGACCGCCCGATCCCACCGAACGGCTCCCACTATTACAGTACATGTTGCACCACATCAGACAATCCTGATTGTATTGCAAGGGTATGGTTACCTTAACACACTAACATAATGGAGGGGTCTACGTGTAAATGGAAGTTACTAGTCAGGGTTTTGTGTGTAATTTTGGATTATGGAGGGAAGAGCGTGCAAATATGAAACTATTCAGAGTGATGATGGCAAAAAAACTTTTCTTTTCTTGCATTTTTAAATTCAGATCCCAGTCAACGGCTTTGAAGTCTTCCCGGAAGGGATTATTTAACAAAGTAGATCAGCCAAAACTATGGCTACCATCGAGCAAAATGAGTTCATCAGGCCAAGATTTGAGTGGCTCTGTGGATATAGAGATCGGAGAATCAGAGATTAGATCTACAAGAGTGTGTCTAAAAGACAGGCTTGACAACATGAGAAGGAGCCGCGACAACCAAGAGGAGTCGCAGAACTCCCCGACTATCTTCAAGGTGCCTCCTCACCTCCGCCATGATGATGCAGCCACCTTCGAGCCTAGGGTCATCTCCATCGGCCCGTATCAACGTCGCAAGGTCGACACGGTGTACGCCTTCAAGCAGACGGAGCAGCTCAAATTGTGGTGTCTCGACAAGATCCTGGAAATCACCCGTGACAAGGGCAGCATAGACGAGTACCTGCAGGAGATGAGGAAGATGGAGGCCCGTACACGGAGTTGCTACTCACATCCGATAGACGTGATGGACAGTGACGAGTTCTCGGAGATGCTCC
The DNA here is from genome assembly GCA_037367405.1 of Ottelia alismoides. NCBI lineage: Eukaryota > Viridiplantae > Streptophyta > Magnoliopsida > Alismatales > Hydrocharitaceae > Ottelia > Ottelia alismoides. The sequence goes on along the minus strand of JAZKJV010008784.1, from coordinate 175,768 downwards.
TCCTCGACGGATGCGTTATCCTCGGATACCTACTGATCGGGTTAAACAATCTCCCAAATTTAAGAAGTCACTTTATTCATCTACTTAGTAAAATCAAATGGTATTGGCAACTAATAACATACGACTTGTTATTGCTCGAGAATCAGATCCCCTTTTTTATTCTGAATAAGTTGCATGAGATTATCAAAAGATCGAGAGACGATCTACCTCCACTTATTGACGTGTTGATCCACAACTTCTTCCATGAGATAGACATGCTCGGATCATTGCCAAGGACAGAGCGCGTGCCGGATATTCGACCTGAGCAGATCGAAGCAACTCGGACGACTTCTTGTCTTCAATTACCGAGCTTCCTTAAGTTCAGATCTGGAAAGGAAGAAACCCTGTCCGAAGTTGCATCTGTAGTCAAAAGTCCCGTGTCGATCACAACCGCGACCGATTTGCATGACGCCGAGATGTCGCTCAGATATAACAAGAAAGCGAAGACAGACAAGCTCGGATCATCGGTAAGGACAGAGCGCGTGCCGGATCACCTCCTCGATATTTTGCATTCCTATATTCGACCTAAGCAGATCGAAGCAACTCCGACGACTTCTTGTCTTCAATTGCCGAGATTCTTTAAGTTCAGATCTGGAAAGCAAGAAACCCAGCCCGAAGTTGTATCTGTAGACGAAAGTCTCATGTCGATCATCCCAACAGCGACCGATTTGCATGATGCTGGGATGGCGCTCAGATATAACGAGGAAGCGAGGATTCTCAACTTAAGCTTCAAGAACGGGGTGCTCGAAATACCGCGACTCGTGATAGATGACAACACTTTCCCTCTCCTTCAAAATCTCGTTGCTATGGAGCAGTGCCATTCAAAATACGAAAATCATGTGACTAACTACGTGTCCTTCATGAATGACCTCGTGAAAAATCATGCCGACGTGACGTTGCTGCGGCGAAAAGGAGTGATCATAAATTATCTTGGAAGTGATGAAGAGGTCGCAGCGTCGTTCATCAAGCTAAACAAGAATATAGCCTTCTCGTACGATGAGAGTCATATAAGGAACATAGTCATGGGTATGAATTTACATTACAGGAGATTAAAGTCGTTGATGAAATGGAAGGATGAGCTTGTCCGAGACTACCTCGGGAGTCCGTGGAAGGTCGCTTCCGTCATAGCTGCAGTGATCCTTTTAGTCCTTACCTTTATACAGACCATCTATACTGTCCGTTCCTTCAAACAAGGTCCTTCAACTTAGGATTGAATCCCATGGTAACTGCTGCTTGTTTAGTAAGTCCTCTTTACTCAATCTGTTGGGAGAGGATTGTCTGCTGTAACAGCAGATCTGCCCCCGTTTAAGCGCATAACATGTAATAGTGTCTGTATCTTCGTTTTATTTGGTGTTCATGTCTTTTCCCTAAACCTGCTTGGCGTTTAGGCAATAAAGCATGTCTTCTGTAATACGATCATCAAGAGGATTTAATCTAATACCCTGGACCAAGTCGATCAAGTTCTGAATCGATCCCTCAATAGTCAATACTCGATCCAATTTGAAAGTCCTTTACCAATGGTGGAGCTAGAAATCTATAGTGACATTGAACTTATATTGAGTAAGAAAACAAAAAAAATTAAGATCAAAGCCCATTGCCTATTTCAAAACCAACAACATTAGGCCCAACTCGGTTGATTGAATAGATCTTTCAAAAGGTCATCTTTCAAGTAGTATTACATGTGGCTAGGGCTGCTAATTGAACTGAATCATTCGAATTTGATTAGGATTCATTCGGTAAAAATTTGAAAAAAGTTCGATTCGAAATCAAATGAACTGAATTTGAATTTAACTTGTGGATTAGATTCCCAAATGAATCGAATCTGAATTAACCTGAATTCATTCGATAATAGTTCGATTCGATTCGGTATTTAAATACATACATATGTGTATATATGTCCACATGTATTTATACGCGCACACACACTACATACATATACATGCATATAATACATACATATTTACATACATACATGTAACAACCACTCTGGGTTGATTAGGATCTTTTCTAAATATTCTTGTACAAGGAATTATAACATAATTATATCAAAAGGTTGACATGAAGTAGATAGACACATAACAGAATATATGAATATGTATAAAAAAATTACTACATTTAATTTACATTGAAAGATTTAGCATTTACATTATATCACTAAACATAACACGTGCATGCAACTAAAGATACTCTCATACCAGTTTATTACAATGATTAAGTGATTAATTTTAAACTTCTAATCATATCTAGGCTCCATTGATATGATTTATCATATGCAACATTCATTGTTATGATTTCCATACTTCTACGCTACACCGACAAGACTTGTCAATGCATGACGTGTATATGCAACATAAGCCCTCCCCCCCTCAATGAGACCTAATCTCTTTCCTTTCCTCTTTATAACTAAGTTCAAGTGGTTTGATTGCAAAATATGCTATGAGTTAGAGCGTGGGTCCTTCATGTATCGATTATACAAAACATCTAAGTTCATGTCTTTAATTCTTATTTTAGACTAGTGACAATAATCAATCTTACCATGCTATTCAAAAATTTTGAGATATTAAGAGGATACAAAGTACTCTAAATCATACCTATTTAATAGGCATATATGTATGTATAATCCTATTAGTTAAACACTAAATATTGAATATAAAAAAGAGTAAAAAATATCAGTTATAAAATCTAATAGGAAAGATTAAATGTTTAAAATTGTTATTATGAATCCTCAATGGCTCACCCACACATTTTTTTCATGTTCCCACATTCCTTACACTGCCTTTTCCATTCCTCCTTTCATTATCTACCAAAGATCATAAAAACCCTTGGTATATTATGTGGTTTTTCTCCTAGCACGTGAAAATGATGATTTTGCTACTTCGAGTTCCTTCTTAACATTTGTCATGATTCGAGATGTATCTAGATATATCTCATTTGCTTTCTTATTGTTTTGATTTTCCTTGCATGGTAATCAACGATGATTATCATTGTCAAGGCGAAATTTATCATCACATGAGTAATATATAAGTTCTTTTCATCATAATGTAAGTTGTTCCTTTGTACTTTAAAAATTCGTATATTTCATTTTCATGGCTTAGTTTTTTGATACGGAAGATCCTTATGCTTAATATTAAGAGGATTTATCTTTCTACGTTATTTTTTATGATTCGGATCATTATTTAAAATAATAATATTAATTTGTATCAACTTTCTATATAAGTTTGATCTTGTCTTGCTTTAACATGCAATGATAATGATAATGCATTGAGTTTTTTCGTCAATGATATTCTATCTCTTTGATAGGTTCATATAATTATATTGTATGTATACATTCCTTCATCATAGAAAAAAGAGTATATTTAGATTGTAAAGGATATAATAATTGTAAAAATTAGGTACTTTTATTAATTGTATTGTGTTCGTTTGATATTTTCCTTGATTCTATAGTTTTTTCTACTTATTTTAATAATATACTTTGAAAATAAGAATCATAAAATAAAATATTATATTATTCTTGATAAAATATTATTTAAATAAGCTCTAAAACATCAATTGACATTTTAAATTTGAAATAAAATGAATCGAATTTGAATATTCGAAACTCAAAATGAATTGAATTTTAATTTAACATAATAAATTCGTTTGAAATTTGATTCGAGTTCGGATTCGAAAGTTTTATAACGAATTGAATCGGAATCCTTGTGGATTCGAACGTATTCGATTCGATTAGCACCCCTACATGTGGCCAAGTCAAAATATTTTCATCATATAATGTCCTTGTGGTTGTTAAAACATGAAACGCTGACCATGCAATATAATTTTTTAAAACTAAACTCGAAATCAACTCAAAATCTATAGAGCATCTCTTAGGCTGCCAGTTCACAGTTGTTTTTATTACTAAGAAATCTCTAGCTTCCGTCCACCCAACGAGAACTTCTTTATTTTGGACCAAAGCCATAAAAGCTATTCATACTCTGGCAAATTCAAAGGTTAGTAACAGCAGCCTAGTGGTGGATTTGGAAAGAGTTGTAGAAACTCGTAGTTCATGGCATTCACACCTGAACATCTCAGAGGTTAATAAGGAAATTATTTTAATTGTATCCACAGAAACAAAAAGACCCTTAATTATCTTTCGCTTCTGTTGACTGATCTTTTGGATTGCCATCAAATCTCAGATTAGTAATTATCTTGATCCTGGTCCTCGTGTTATATTATTGCATTGATTGACAAAAAATGAGGTGGTGGGGGAGGTCTTTCCGTCACTGCATGAGAGGTTACCGATGCGGCTCTCATCAGATTAGTAATGACTTTGATGGATCTTCCCGAAGACTGGAGCTTCTCATGCTCGTTGGAAGCGGACAAATCTATCATCCGTGTGAGGTACTGACAGCATGCCCTCCAACGAGCTCTCTCAACGCATCACGGAGTCGACCTCTGTATCTTACAATGCACTCCTCCTCAGATAGAGGATTTAGTCCATTAAACCTTATCGGTTCTACATATCTCTACCGATATTCCTCACAGGTTCGATTTCCAGTATCAGCCTCTGGAACTCCTTGTGCTTCTCCTGGCGTCAATCGCTCGCCCTAATACTAGGGTACTGCAAGTCTACCCTATACATAAGTCCACCGTCGGACCTCCATCCCCCACTGAAGGAGGGAGGGGGGACGGGAGGGGGCCTGGGTGCCCGTGCTCCACAACTCCCCCCCTATTTTTAGGAGAGATTGGCCTCCCCAATTCAAGTCTCCCAAAATTTTAGGAGAGACTGGCACCCCATTAACGGTTGATCCTATGGTATTGTTTTTTATTTTTGATAGTAAAAAGATAATTGATTAACCACATACTATAAATAGGTATTAACTTGTTATCTCTCCCACATCATCATTCTCTCGTGCCTACTCTAATTTTTTTGGTGTATTTACTTTGTAAGTGAGTAAGAAGACCTCATGAGGCTAGGTCAACAAATCAAAGGCTTCGTTTCTTTCAACTTTTTTCTCATTTATTAATATGTGGGTATATTCCAACTTGTTTATATCAATATTTTTTTACCTTTTATAGATAAATGAATTGTGAGTGATGCCAATGCAATAATCATATTGAAAATTTTATTGAGAAACCAATATATGATAATCATTACAACCAACCCAAGTATACAATTTCACAATAAAGTTTACACACTACAATAAATTTGATCAATGACAATGAAAAGGTTAATATTTATTTAAATAGCATTCATAAATATTTTGTTAACAACGGTTGTTATTTGTTTCAAAATTATATTTGATTTTAATTTCAAGGATTATCATATTGTTCAGCGTACCATAGCAACAACTCATCTACTAACAATTATTCGTTGATTCTTCTCTTATTGTTGCTAAATTAGTAAAATAAGAAGTACATGTTTTTCATGAAAATGTCAGCAGATAAACTAAAATTTTACATACCTTTAGCAATAAAAAATGAGTATGATATTTGTTGCAAATTATAAGAAGACAATTTAATTTTACAATGAGTAATATTCCTTGTTATAATTTAGCATTGGAAGAAATGTCAATGAAAATTCAAATTATTCGTTGTCAAAAGTTACTTCTCTTGTAATAGCACACATCAAGATATAAAAATTATATATATAATGAAATATGATAATATGTAAAGGAATCTACATTAAATAAAAAAAGATAAATTACACAAGTTTTTAATTTAAAACTAATAAGTTTATAGGTAAATTATTAGGCTAATATTTCCCCCATTTAAAAATGATGTAATGTGTTCAATTTTTTTATTTTTATAGATAATTTGATATGAAATCAAAATATTTTCTTAAGTAAAAAAATCTATCTTTATAAAAATATCTCTCTATTCTATTTAGTCCCCCCAGCCCAATATCCTAGCTTCATCCCTGGCATCCCCCCATATGTAAAATGTCATTTGCACCATTATCCCATCATTTCTTATATGTAAATGTGCACACACACACGTATGTATGAATTCGTGTATGTATATCTATATGTGTGTATGTGTACCCTTGCGCTTAAGAAGTAAGTTATGTGCATTTAATCATATGTCTTAAGCCACAACATCCATGTACTCATCAGAATAGCTTGGCTCTGATACCATCCTCATGGCATCCTGTCCAAATCCAACCCCGTTGTCCAAGGGTACATACTAGGATCACCAAATTCCATCAAAGATTATTTAGCCATTCATTGATAAGTAGTTTGGAATACCTGTTATATTGCCTTTTCTGTCACAACATGCACATAATTTCAACTTTATAAATACCACGCGGAATACGTACACACATAAGTGAGAAGTTACATTTTTCAAAAAATGTATACATGTAAATTCAAGGCCAAAATGATGAAAACTATTTACATTGTTTAACCAATGATACAAAATATGCAACTTGTCTACCATGTAGTTTCTCTGTTGATCAAAGTAATCAACCATAGATGGTCCCTGCAAGATCTATATATCTTGAGGAGAGAAAATCAGGGTTTTGAGTATTTGAATTGCTCGCTTATCTTCCTACTTCCAAAGAAGGATGCAACTCGCTGCGTAGAGGACTTTAGACCTATTGCCTTGTCAAATGCAATTTATCTCATCGTTGCTAAAGTACTCTCAAATCGACTGCGTGAGGTACTGGGATAAGTTATTGCGGATTCATAGATTGCTTTCATTCCTAGAAGGCATATGATGGATGGGGTAGTCATTGCTTCAGAGATTTTTACAGATTGGAAGCAGAAGAAGAGCAAGGGGATGCTTTGGAAAGTTGACTTTTCCAAGGCTTATGATTGTGTCAGTTGGAGGTTCATTTGGGCATCTCTTTCGAGACGAGGATTCCCGGATGAGCGAATCAAATGGATGAAGAGATGTGTAACTACAAGCTCCTACTCGGTCTTGGTGAATGGGCAACGGGAAGGTGGATTCTTCCAGCCTCAGAAAGGAGTCAGGCAGTGGTGTCCTCTAGCTCCTTTGCTCTTTGTCTTAGTGGCTGATGCACTGTCACAGATGATTTTTAGAGCAGTGAATGGGAATTTCTATGCATGATATCAACTAGATGGCTTATCGATTCCTTTACTTTAGTATGCAGATGATACAATTTTTTTATGGAAGGGGGCGCTCAGGAGGCGAAGGGTCTTGTTGTTGTGTTGGATCTATTTAAATAAATCTCGAGCCTCGGATTAATGGAGACAAGTCTCTTTTCATCCCTTTTATCATGGCAGAGGAGGAGGTAGTGGAGTGTGGATTATCATTGCAATCCCACCGTGGGGCACTGCCTATCAATTATATAGGCTTACCTTTGGTGTATGGACGGCTTTGATAATCAGATTGGATGCCCTAAGTGGAGAGAATGGAGCGAAGACTTGCTGGTTAGCATGCCTCTTGCCTGTCAAGGGGGCGACGACTGGCCCTTTTGAAGTCAGTTTTCTCTTACATCTCAATCTTCTATATGTCATCTAGGCTTCTTCCTATGGGGATTCACAAACATTTAGAGTCCCTGATGCTTCATTTTTTCTGGGATGGAACTGGAAATTCCAAGGGGATGCCCTTGGTTGGGTGGAAAGCTATGGTTATTTCAGAAGAGATGGTGGGCTAGGTGTTCTTGATCGTGATGCGATGAACAAGGAACTACTTATTGGATATGCGAGCCTCGACGAGCCATTATACAATAAATGTTATTACGAATATCATTCCCCGATCTGAAATGAAGAATAACTAATTTGCATAATAGGTCCCTTAGTACAATTAGGGTTATATACCATGACCGTCTTAATGATCATACAACTGTTGATTCAATTATTGAATCATAAAGGCTGGTGTATGGATGAATATCTAAAGAGTTAGATTGAGGACTCATCAAGTACCGTCAAATGATTATTAAGAGATGATCTCCAGCCTGAGTAGGAGATGGCAATCCATTCTCACATAGGTTGATATCTGATCGACCTCTTGATGCAGGTCCTCGCATAGGAATAGAGATTTGGAGGTGTCAGATTAGTTAGGTCAAAGAGTTAACTTAACGAGATGAGATAACCATAGTCCTATGTCGTATGCTGTCGCGATATAGGCACGCATCCTCTGACCGGAGACAGATGTGTTACTATATGTCTAAGTATGTACATTTGGCATATCAATAGGTTGATGACCTAACCAAGGTCTATACACTAGCGCGTTGGTGTACATATAAGGGCATATGAGTAATACGATCTCTCAAAGGGATCATACAGGTTCACTATTGAACCAGAAGACATGAGCTCACTCATGAGATATTGGGAAGAATCAAATTCCGTGCACGATCGTCTCTCTTTGGAAGCTTGACTGAATTTGTAGGTTTGATATATACGTTTGAAAAGTACACGATCAAGACCTAGGTATGATATATGCTTTTGGAAAGTATATGATCGATACCAACTCCCAATGATTAAATTAGAAACTTACTGATAAAACTCTGAAGTAGACAATATAAAGTTGATCTAATACTTCGGGTTTATTCTGGGTCTTCCAGTATGCAGGATGTACAGGTGTTGGGAACACCTGACGGTGATGTGATCATAAACGATTGTATAACCATGACGCTTCCATTCCTAGGGAGTGATGAAACGGGTCTGGATTTTAGTGACTCCTCTTACTAGAGAAGTAATCTGATCTTGGTCCAAATGTTGGACATTGATCTGAATGTGATTCAGATGCAATGATAAGATTAGATTTACGATCTTGATTTAATCAAGCATCTATGGGAGGCCCGAGATCTTGATTTGGGATGTGATCTCAATATCCAAGTCACTATACGTGGAACAATACAATCGCCCTGTCCTTATCTCCAAGTATCCGCGGAGAAAGCGCATTATCCTTAAAAGAGTTCATGGATAATTTCATTGTTGATATATGTATCCAAGCATCGAGAAAATTGATAATTAAATGTGATATAATTATCATGGATAATATGAATTTGATTCATATTATAAGGAGAGTTATCTGTGATAATTACACGTGATTTAATTATCAAAGATGTGAATAATGTGAATGTGATTCATATTATTTTGGCACATGAGAATTTAGATCCAAGATGATTAAATACGATTTAATTATCATGGATATGAATAATATGGATATTACTATCCATATTGATCATATATATTATAAATGTGATTTATAATATATAAGAGAGAGCTATTTGTGATTAATATTTTTTAATTAATTATTGATGTGAATTGGATTCACATTGGATGATTAATTAAAATATAATTTACATTTTGTTTTGGGATGTGAATATGATTCACATTTTTCCTATGACATGATTGCAATATTTTACAAGATAATTATGAATTATTTTTGTGAAATAATTTACAACAATTGTAGTCGTAAATCTTGGAGATATCATGAGATAATGTATCTCATGTGATAATGAGATCTCATGAGATGTTGGTAGCCATCCCCCCTTTTTAGGGGATATGATTTATCTCCTCATTATCTCCAAGGATAATTGATTGATTTGATTTGAATATGAATATATTGATTTATCAATATAAATTAAATTAAATTAATTGTTGTTGTGTTTCTACAAAAAGATCATAACCATTGAATGAAACACAAATCAATCTCAACCATTGATTGTATGTTGTCCATGGATTGGGATCCATGGACACACAAAACCCTATAGAAGAAGAGGCATCCATTGCTCTTCAGCTGACGTGATTAAAATGAATGCTCTCTCTCTCTCTCTTCTCTATGACGAGTCGCAGATGACCTACCCTTTAATGTTGTCGGATTGACTAGTACGTTGCAGTCGGATAGATCCGCGTCGATCAAAAAATAACCGCACAACTCGATGAATCGTCGAATGAATTTACTATGCGGTTTTATGTTTATTTAGCCTGGGCAAGTCCTAGGGTCGACTCAAGGAGGCAAAGGAACAACTCGAGATCAGATTAGAGGGGTTAGATTGCGGTTTTCCAAGTGGGATTTTTTGTAATTTTTTTATGCAATAAAAATGCCAATGCTCCAATGTAGATGAATCAGGTTAATAAGAAAATAAGCAACTTAGCCAAATTTAATTTTAATGTCAAATTAATTCAAGTCAACCAAGTGATATTTTTCCTAAGAACCTAATCCAATACTGAATGCAAAATGGATTTTTTTGGAATTTTTGGGTTTAAAATGCACAAATGGAAAATGTAAACTTTTTTGGGATTTTTGTGCAATTTTATGTGAAAATGATAAGCAAAAATTATGAAAAATTCACTGGAAGTTAAACATGATGACATTAAGCTACACTAATATCTTTGGAATTTTCTGACACTTTTTGATTTTTTTTTATAAATATTTTATTGAAAACAGAGAGACTGCGGGTATTTAATTTCTATAAATTCACGAAATCAAATCATCCATAGAATGAATTATCTCAAATAGATATTTCAATGAGGAATCCAAGAGAGTTAAAGTTTATCAAAAATATTATTCGTGGAATTAACTAAAAATCAATTACCTTAATCTCTCTAGAATTTATTTTATGCACAAGACAACTCCTAATTGGACGAAATTTGGACTTAATTAAAGCACACTAAGAAGCATCATCTACAAGTTTTTCGTAATTTTTGGAGCAATAAATATGACTGTGCGAATTTAAGAGCTTAAATGGGCAAAATATGATTGATTTTCAAGCTCTGATTTTTAAGAAATAATATGTTGCTCACAAAAATACAAATAAATAGCCACAAGATAAAGAATTAGTTGCTCTACACAATGCTATTTTTTGATAAAAAATGCAAAACTAATGTCCAAATTAATGATCAAATCTAAGGGTGTCAATGCAAAATAGAACTGAAAAAACAACAACTGAGTTGTGCCTAAAGGCACTTTTGGAAATGAACAAATATAGTAGATCGAGAATGCAATTTTTCCAAATATAATGAAAAAGGAAATGAACCTCTCTTTAGCCGCTAGGGCACAAGGCAATGGAGGAGATTGGGCAGCGGCCACGCGGCGCGGCGTGGAGCGGCGCTCGTGGGCTTCGGTGGAGGGCGGCAACCGTACGGGAGCGGTGGCGACGCGACCGCAGGGGGGTGGCGGTGCGCGGTCAGAGGACGGGAGGCGGCCGGCGGTGCGAGGGGCTTCGGGGTTGCGATGGCGGAGCCTTGGTGCGGGGCAGAGACGGCCGCAAGGAGTGCGGGATGGACGAGGCGGCACCGGGGCGCACGGTGGAGACGACGGCCGCGCGCGACGGTGCGCAGCTGACGATCGTGCGGCGCGCGACGCGCTGGAGATGGCGGGTGGCATGGCTGGGGCTGCGCCGTGCGTGAAGGAGGAAGCACGGAGGACAGCTGACGAGGGGTGGCCACGCTTGGAGAGGGCCGGCCGCTGGAGGGTGGCCGATGCGGTCGGTGAAGGGCGCGGTGGCGCGCGGGCTGCTTGCTGGAAGAGGAGGCGGCCGGCTGGCCGTGCACAGCCAGGAGGCGGCAGCTGCGAGCGGAAGAGGGGCGCGTACGGAGGAGAACAGCGCAAGGGGGGGGGGGCTGTTGACGCGTGGGCGGACGCGCGGCTGCGTGTTGACGGGTCGGGGAAGGAGGCACGGGCGCGCGCGGGCGGCACACGAGGGAGAAGGGTCGGGCGACGCGCCGCGGCTGAGGCAGCGAGGTGGGGGCGACGGTGTGGAGGCAGGGGGGCGACGGTGCACGGCTGCTTCCTCCCTGTTTCTTTTTCTTGTATTTTTTTGCAATTTTTTTATTTTCTTTGTTTGAACAGTAGATAAAAAGTGAAATAAATGAAATGAAGTGGTGTGTGTTGGTGATTGTGATTGTCTTGATGTTTCTGCGATGAAGATGATGGTGGTGAATGGAATGGTAATGGTGATGGCAATGATGATGTTTGGGTGATGGTGGTTTTTGTATGAAAATTTGTGTGTGGGTGATGATGTATTTTTGATGATGAACAACAAGGAGCAAACAATGTTAGACAAAAAATGACAAAGCAGAGATAGAGAGTTTACCTGTGAATTGTCGAAAGTGGAGCCGCGTCGTGCGGTTTCCGTCGTGGTGGCCTCGATCCGACTCGGCAAAAATTCGGAGAAGCTATGCAGCTTGGATGCGGCTGTGACGAGGTCGATCTCTCCACCTCGGATCTCGCCTTCGGCTTGTCGTCGCTCGACGTCGAAGAAGGAGCTGTCACGTCACAACTTTGACGGAGCTAGAACCTATCTCACTTGTAGAACGGCGGATGGAGAATAATGGAGGAGAAGATGGGAATATAAAGAGGAGGAGGGAGTTAGAAAATAGGTGGAGAAAGTGGAGTAGTGGGAAGTTATTGGTGACTTGGAGTGGGGATTAAGAAAAGAAGAGGTAAAAGGGGGATAAATAATATAATAATAATAATATAAAATAAGTAGGCTACTAAAAAAACAATAATTAAAATAATAATAATAAAATAATAAAATCCGAAAATAATAAAAAATAAATCCGAAAATCAAAAATTGGAAGGACATGTGGTGGCTCCAGGAGTTGCCACATGTCGCTCCCAGAAAATTCAAAGATTAAATGTAAAGAAAATCAAAAAGAAATAACAAAAGGGATTAAATCAAAAAGTGGTCAACATGAAAGTTGCTCGTCTCGACGAGATCTACAACTCGTGTGAAGGGCCGAAAATCAAAGGAAATCATCTGTACAAAATGTATTTTTGGGTGGTACCTTATGGATATAAAATACCACATTTTTTCTTTTGTGATTTTTTTATCATTTTTCAATAAGAGAAAAATCAAAATAAAAATAGAAAAAATATGAGAAGAATATTTACAACTTAATCTATTTTTTTTGGATTTTTAATAATGAAGAAAATAAATTGAGAAAATGCAGGGGTAAAACGGTCATTGTGTACAATGTACAAACGGGGCCCAAAACCCAAGTTTTGCATACAAGCTCCGATTTTAGTGAAATTGGTCTTGTTTCGAAGGTCTCTGAATGTATATTACTTTAAAAGTGAGTATACCTAATTCGGACACTGTATGAGAGAGATATGCACATTTTAAGGTTCATGGTTTCAAACTTGGCTTGGGGTTTTATTGATCAATTTTACAAGTTAGTATTTTTTGATATTTTTCTTTAATTAGTGTTAGTCATATATACACAATAGATTTGGTTTTATTAGATTGGGAGTTAGTATAAAATATATACAAATAAGGTATTTTATCTAATATACATGTGAATATTTACAAGTGAAATTGGCTGCTTATTTTATGCAAATATGAATGCTGAAATGCAGATATTATCAATGCATGCATGAATGCTAATTATGCAATATAAATAGAAATATGCCTCTAATTACTCGGGAACAAAGCTCTATTTTCAACTTTTAGAGTGATGAATCACAGATTCATCAACCCCCTATACTTAAACCTTGCTCGTCCCCGAGCAACTAAAATGAAATGCAAGAGTGAAATGAGATTGGGTTCCATACCAAGGTCATGAACAAAAGTTGAAAATGGAGCTTGCCTCGACCTTTGGATTAATTGTGTGGCGGAACCTTATTGGGATCTGAATTTAAGACCTAATAGACTTCAAGTTCCACAAGTCTTCTATTCAAGACGCCTCAATAGTCAGGTCAGAACAAATCCTCAAAGACAAATTTCTGATGACTATGATTCTTACTTGTACTGTGTAAGTGAGATATAGCTCTCCACATCAGAAATGGCTCGGAACCAGCCTCCTCTAACAAGGTAACTCAATAACCCGATCCAGTAACTCTTTCCTCGAAGAGCAGGGTATTCCCTTCTAAGTTCAAGTGCGACCAACTCAAGAGGAGGGGGTAGAGAAAAGAATGGACGGTAGCCAGTGTAGCTACCTATCCCGGGATGCCTGACCAGTGTAGCCAAGTCATCCAGCTGCAGACTTCTTGCTAATATACATACTCCGACAAGCATTTTTTTTGGCCTGTCTATTTTTTTGGAGTTCTTGCATTTTTTTTTCTTTTTTTTCTTTTTTTGAACTATATACAAGGTGCAGCATGTACATCATGAGTTTTTCCTCTTGAGCCAGTAGACTATCCCTCTTTTGAAGCATTATTGCAACCCACAACATCATGTCCTTAGACTTCAACACCACCTGACTAGGTTGAGATGCACTACTCTCCCTGGAGGAGGACGGATGTTTCCACCCGTACGCTACTCCAAGCTAAAGGATTCTACTTCCTCAACACCTCATCAATGAAGAGCTACGTGCATTGTGCTTTGTCCAAGTTAGGTCACTGTCTAAAAGAATCATGCGTGCGCACAAGATATTCTACTTAGACTAATCAAGATGACATATGAACATAGACTTGCAGACTCAAAGAATTAAGTCACTTGTCCTGAGAAATCTTACCTCCAGTTCCTATAAGGTTCCTATGAAATTAGGTGGATTAAGGTCAAATCAAGTCCATCCTCAATATCTACTCATGACTTGGTTCAGAACCCATTAGCTTTTCACCTTGCATATACAAGATATGCAGATGAGAGGTGCAGATGACATGCTGTGAATGCAAGATTTTTTTTAAATGCAAGGATGATATGCAAGAGTAAATAGGAAGCCTTATTTTCAACACAAATTTTTTTGGGTATAAGTATACAACAATTTGTATTATTTACAACAAGTTTTTAATTTACAAATAATATACATAGCATACAACACACATTTTTTTGGTTTTACATCTTATTTTACAACAAATTTTACATGAGTATGTTTTACTATAATTTTACAACTTTTATACAAGTATTATACATATAGTATAGAAAAAGTTTTTTTTTCAATTTTTACCCATCCCGTAATTATTGCATAGTATATACAGAAAATACGCGAAAATACGCAAAAGTACGAGCTATGGGTAAAGTATATATGTAATATATTCACGCCCCCTATACTTAGCGTGTAATATGTCCTCAGAGCACGAAAAGCGACTAAAAAGACATAGCTCGGGCTAAGCGTAGGAGAGCAAAAAGTATAAAAAGTATAGAAGTCGTTCCGCCCCCTATACTTAGGCTCTGGCAACGTAAGTGTAGAAGAAGATCAAAAATGGGGCGAACGAGGACAAGAGGGGAAATGGATGAGTATATACACAGCGGGCATCGATCCCCCCTATACTTAGGCTCTGGTCAGCCTAAGTATAAGTCAAGAGTGAGTATGAGAACCGATGTGATCCGGAGGATGTACAATGAATGGACGCGGGTCACTCTCCCCCCTATACTTAGGATCTGATTATCCTAAGTATAGTCATAAAATGAAATGAGATGAGCTGGGGCGAGTGATTCGGATCACTGGGGAGGGAGGGAGAGAAAGTATATACAAGAAAAAGTGAGAATATACAAGGATTAAGAAGGTTTGTGACGAACCTTCTTGCGGACGTGAGGAGGTGGATAATATACATATGTGTCGCTATCGAAATCGTCCTCAGATGAATAATAGTGAGGTGTAGAGATCGTCCAACGAGGGTCGACACACGACTGCTTGCTTAGATAAGGCTTGAGAACAGCCGAACTGAGCTCACTCATATAAATTACCTTGACCGGGCCAGATGAGGACTCCTCAGAAAATTCCTTCTCCGGTGTGTTGAAGGAAACTTTCTTAGTCGGTCTTCTAGAACCTGAATCATTGAGAGGGAGATGAGAGAGACGCGCCTTGAGAGGTTCGGGGGAACTCCTCGAGGAATCAATTCTCAACTTCCTCTCACTAAATATCCGACTAGAAGAGGGAGCAACCGTGTTTTTATGTGGAGTCAATTTAGTCTTGGTTGTCTCCTTTGAAGGTCCGGGACATGGTGTGGTGCTGACCATGGGTTCCTCATCAGACGAGTCACCATATGGATTTTAATATTCCTGAAGGGTCAGCACACGGCTCGGGAAGGTGCTAGTGGTCTCAGTCAGCTTTGCATTATTGGGCTCTTGTGCCGGATCATCAAAATGGTCAAGGCAATCAACAAAGGTTGTGTCCGACTTAATGATAGCTTCTAGTCGTGAGTCCTCCTTAGAAGCTGTCATGGTGGTGGTGCAAGCAGTTGATGAAGTGAAGATGTGGGGAGTCTCAGAACCAGCGGTCATCCGGGCAGTCGGTCTCTCAGGTGTAGTAGAGGGATGGGACTCATCTACCTCTCGATGGTCACGACTGTCAGCGGATGTGAGTTACCTTAGAGTAAAGTGTATCAAAGAATGGGTGAGGTCGGAGTGCACCCAATGCTGAGAAATCGATCTCCCGAGTCTCGCAATCTATAGACGCTTTAGCTGAGGCTAAGAACGGCTTCCCGAGAATAATCAGAGATTGGGTAAACTCTCCTCGGTGCTCGATGTCAATGATCGTGAAGTCTACCTGGAGTAGAGCACCTTGGAAAGTAACGATGACTGAAATATTTCCTCTAGACCGTTTGATGGATCGATCAGCCAGCTGAACGATCTCTCTCGACTTTCTGATTGGCCTGATTTTGAGCTTGTCAAACACAGAGGTCGGGAGGATACTTATTGGAGAGTCATCATCGATTCTTGCATGGGTAAAGATAGTGTCTTTGATTTCACATTCAACCCTAGGCAACCGCTTCACTCTGCGGCTCTTGGTCTTTCGTCTCATCACCAAGGAAGTGGTCATAGACACTATGTGTCTCTTAGTCCTTGTTCTCTTCTTACTCGACCTCTTGGGCATCAATTTACTTTTTACAAATCTCTTGAGGTCGGGAAAGTGATCTATGGCCTTTATTAAGGGAAGTTTAAAGATCCATTCCTCATCAAGTGCTTCCCTTAGGGTGGAATCCAATTTTTTTAAATCATTTCAATTTTTATGTGAATTTTTGGTTTTTCAATTTTTTTGGTGTTTTTGATGGATGAATGATCAGACTCTGGATTGGAAGGCAAATGGTTAGTAGAAGAAGGAGATAGAATGGACTCCAGCTGTACAGACAGTGTGGGTTCCCTGATGTTTGCTTTGTTTTCAACCTAAAAAATACTCATGTCTTTTCTCACTTTTATACCCAGGCTGGCAGAAATTGAGTGTAATATTCCCATGACATCTCTCAACTCATTACCAAATGATTCATTTTTCTTAATAAGTCTAGAGATGTCATCCTCCACAAAATTCTCATGACAAGTCATGGGAGAGTTCTGCTCAAGTGGAGGGTACTGCTGAGACTTTGGGTGCTCATACTCAACATACCTAGAATCTGGCATGTAATGCTGGGTCGAGTATGGACCATCCAGAAGGCAAATATTGGTCGAAGACTCATATGATGAAATGGGGACTGATAAGTCTATCTCATTAGTCCAATCTTGTGAATGCATAGGCTCTCCAAACGAAGGCTGGTTAATGGAAGCTTGATCACTAAAGTCAATCAAGTATGGGAAATCATGATGTTCAGGCCTCTCCATTCGGGTTGTTTGATTGACCAAGTTATACCCTAAGGTCAAGTCGGGATGTGTATATGTAAATTGTTGTATGGTCCCTACTTGATGTGATAATGAAGTATGCAGGGGCATATAATTTTGCCAATCATCTGTCTCAGCAGTGGCTTGGTCTTCATTTGATTCTTTGATTTCTGCAAGCTCTCGAGAGTAAGGACAGTCAGCCCAAGATAGAAGTGGATCCGGAGTGTTAGAATATGGAGTAGGTGAGAAATGCGAAGAAGCGGAGAAGTCAGTCGAAGTTCTGACTTCATAATCGGATTGAGGTGGAACCGACCACGGGTAAGGGTCTCCCGTGGATGGCAGAGGATAATGGAAGAAGGAGAAGGTGAAGATGAATGGTATATGGTCAAGGAGGAATGACCAGAGGTCACAGGGTATGGGGACCAATATCCCGACATCTTGAAGAGGATATGTAAGTAGAATGAGGTAGAAAATACGCAGTTACGCAGGATAACACACATGGACAGACACAAAGACAAACGCAAGAGCAAATCCTGAATTCACACTCAACACGGTGAAGGACCCGAAACCGAGTCCAATTAATCTTGTGATTTTAAGTGTGATTTTTCAAGCAAGATAGCAAGGAGTTACGCGGCCTATAGGGAAGTCGGCTCAGAGCCGGATGCGTCTTCCCTTTTAACCTGTTGCCTAAGATACCGCCGATCCTTCCTTTTTTCGCTCCTATCCGGAGTTGGGGACTCAAAGACGTGCCCCTATCTACCTGCAAGCAGGCGGAGGCTGACAAAGCTAGGCCTTATCGCAGAGTACCACTGGTTCGCCCCTATCTACCCGCAAACAGGCGGAGGCTACTTGGTACTTGTCAATAAGCTAAAAGTATCCAACTCATGATATTTGCTAGGATCAGTTGGCCCGTGATATGGAAGGCGGGGATTTGGGCTCTGCCTTAAGGTGTTCACACACACTAAAGTACCCTCACTCAGCCTGAAAACAAGGTCAGGGTTACTCTCCCGCAAACAAGAGTTAATTTTAGTCAATTTTTTTTGGTCCAATTCAATTAGCAGTCCCGATTTTAAAGATTATTTGTCACTGATATTAATCCACACAAGCAATCACGTCTACTGTCCAGTCCCAATTCCTTTATCCTAGGTTAGAAAACCGAGAGAGAGAGAGAGAGAATCGGAAAAAGCCGATGCAATCGAGAAAATGATGATGAATGCTTGAGTAAGAAGACTTACAATGCCTCAAGCTCTCGACAATGCAGGATGCAGTACTGAATTGAAATTTTTACACTAAATGAATGCAGTCGATGAAAAAGCCGCTCCTAGACAGGCAGTTCTATTAGCGAGTGAAGAACAAGTTCAATTTGACTAGATCTGCGGTCTAAGTGCATCTTTTAAGTGATGTGTGGTCCTAAAAGATTACGAGCACAAGCAAACCCTAGAGTGGCTCTAGGAGCAGCTAGTGCAAGCCTATTCTAAAAATTCAATCCACACAGCAGACGGGACACGGTTCCACTATATTTACACACGTGAGGACCCAAACGGGAACCGCTGTAAATGCAGACACTTTTTTTTTACAAAAAAAATCTTTTTGACGTCCAACAGCCGACTTGATCCACGAATCGTCGGCCTCCGATGCACTTCGAGATGCGTCGACTTCAAGAAAGCCGCTCCAAGTCCACCGGGCCCTCGCACAAAAAGATAGAAATTATGTCAGAACGAGATATATTCAAAAGTGGTTAGAAAAATAATTAAAGAAAAAAAATAGATAATTACAAGATGGCTCGGGGGTCAGACTACCCGAGTAAATGGAAAACGTAAACCTAACTTTCTAAATTGATCTTAAGCCGTTTGCCTCCCCGGCAACGGCGCCATTTGACGAGTCGCAGATGACCTACCCTTTAATGTTATCGGATTGACTAGTACATTGTAGTCGGATAGATCCGCGTCGATCAAAAATTAACCGCACAACTCGATGAATCGTCGAATGAATTTACTATGCGGTTTTATGTTTATTTAGCCTGGGCAAGTCCCAGGGTCGACTCAAGGAGGTGAAGGAACAACTCGGGATCAGATTAGACGGGTTAGATTGCGATTTTCCAAGTGGGATTTTTTTGTAATTTTTTTATGCAATAAAAATGCCAATGCTCCAATGCAGATGAATCAGGTTAATAATAAAATAAGCAACTTAGCCAAATTTAATTTTAATGTCAAATTAATTCAAGTCAGCCATGTGATATTTTTCCTAAGAACGTAATCCAATACTGAATGCAAAATGGATTTTTTTGGAATTTTTGGGTTTAAAATGCACAAATGGAAAATGTAATCTTTTTTGGGATTTTTGTGCAATTTTATGTGCAAATGATATGCAAAAATTATGAAAAACTCACTGGAAGTTAAACATAATGATATTAAGCTACACTAATATTTTTGGAAATTTATGACACTTTTTGATTTTTTTTATGAATATTACTGAAAACAGAGCGACTGCGGGTATTTAATTTCTAATAAATTCACGAAGTCAAATCATCCATAGAATGAATTATCTCAAATAGATATTTCAATGAGGAATCCAAGAGAGTTGAAATTTCTCAAAAATATTATTCGTGGAATTAACTAAAAATCAATTACCTAAATCACTCTAGAATTTATTTTATGCACAAGACGACTCCTAATTGGACGAAATTTGGACTGTAATTAAAGCACACTAAGAAGCATCATCTACAAGTTTTTCGCAATTTTTAGAGCAATAAATATGACTGTGCGAATTTAAGAGCTTAAATGGGCAAAATATGATTGATTTTCAAGCTCTAATTTTTAAGAAATAATATGTTGCTCACAAAAATACAAATAAATAGCCACAAGATAAAGAATTAGTTGCTCTACACAATGCTATTTTTTGATAAAAAAATAATACAAAACTAATGTCCAAATTAATAATCAAATCCAGGGGTGTCAATGCAAAATAGAACTGAAAAAAACAACAACTGAGTTGTGCCTAAAGGCACTTTTGGAAATGAACAAATATAATGGATCGAGAATGCAATTTTTACAAATATAATGAAAAAGGAAATGAACCTCTCTTTAGCCGCTAGGGCACAAGGCAACGGAGGAGATTGGGCGGCGGCCACGCGGAGCGGCGTGGAGCGGCGCTCGTGGGCTTCGGTGGAGGGCGGCAACCGCACGGGAGCGGCGACGGCGCGACCGCAGGGGGGTGGCGGTGCGCGGGCGGAGACGGGAGGCGGCCGGCGGTGCGAGGGGCTTCGGGGCTGCGATGGCGGAGCCTTGGCGCGGGGCGGAGATGGCTGCAAGGAGTGCGGGATGGACGAGGCGGCGCCGGGGGGTACGGTGGAGATGACGGCCACGCGCGACGACGCGCAGCTGACGATCGCGCGGCGCGTGACGCGTTGGAGATGGCGGGTGGCGTGGCTGGGGCTGCGCCGCGCGTGAAGGAGGAAGCGCGGAGGACGGCTGACGAGGGGCGACCAAGCTTGGAGCGGGCCGGCCGCTGGAGGGTGGCCGTTGCGGTCGGTGGAGGGCGCGGTGGCGCGTGGGCTGCTTGCTGGATGAGGAGGCGGCCGGCTAGCCGCGCACAGCCAGGAGGCGGCATCTGCGAGCGGAAGAGGGTGCGCACGACAGAGAATGGCGCGCGGGGGGGGGGGGGGTCTGTTGACGCATGGGCGGACGCGCGGCTGCGCGTTGACGGGTCGGGGAAGGAGGCGCAGGCGCGCGTGGGCGGCGTACGAGGGAGAAGGGTCGGGCGGCTGGCGAGCCGCAAAATCGGCCCTTTAATAGAGTGTTTTTAGCACTCGATAAGGTCATCGCAGCCGGGCCGAGATGGACTCGTCAAAGACCATCTCATTTAGATATAAAAATATCAAATTGAGATGGTCGTAATACTCTCTTATTTTACTTGGCAAGAAACCGAGGTCGAACTCAGGGACACGCGCTTCTCTCGTATTAATTGGTCTTCTATTTATTTAACTAAGTGTAGAGTTGAAGCATCTATAGGTCAAATGTATGCAAGACACTACAATGCATTAAAAATAAATATGCATTTTTTTTATATTTTTATCATGCTAATAAATGCAGAGAAATGCAAAGCAAATATGCCCTGAACAATAATTACTTGAGCCATACAATATGCGAGTCAAACAAAATCAGTTACTGAAGCACTTTTTCATGTATACAACAAATAGGCATGAGAAACGAAGAAATCATGACACTTAGTTACTAAAATAATACACTACTGATCATATTGTCAAATCTCAAATTGAAGCATGCCATAATAAAGATGATGAGAAGAGCATCAAAATGAAACTGAAATCAACTCAATTGGAGCTAGATAGCTCAAGATATGCAACAATGAAGATAAGGGCATAAGTGAAAAGAAACATGAAAAGATACCTACAAAAAGGTCCCTGGGAGGGACTAAAATGCAATAAAAATAAAGTACGGGGCCTTCCCTGTAAATAATCCATATGCGTGGGGACCTTTTTGTAAATTTGAAGAACTTCGGGGGCGTCTCTGCAAATTTCCCAGAATAGCACGTGTGAAGCACGTGCTATCCAGGCTTGGTGTCAGGCTCGGCAGAGGTTCGGCAGCTGCGGCTTGGCTCGTGCTATCCGAGCCTCCAGGCTCGGTGGCGATCAGGCTCGGCGTGGTCTACGGTGTGCCACGTGTATAAGGACCTGGATGCAATTTGTGGAAGGTGCGAGGGCGCCGATGCAAAAAGCCCAGACCCCACGTGCGGGTGGCACGTGAGCTCAAGCTCGGGCGGGGGCGAGGGTCGGCGCTGCTTCGGGTGGCCGTAGCAGGTGGCTCGGGCCACGTGGTGGCTCGAGGTTGACTCGGGCGAGGCTCGGTCCCACCGAGCCTCCGCGCTCCGGGACGGCGACGTGGCTCCTCCAGGGCCGTTGGATCTCCGCCGTGGGGCGAGATCCAACGGTGGCTGCTCTTCCTTCCTCCTCGATGGCTGGCGGTGCTATTGGAGCTCCGGCGTGAGGCCTGGAGCTCCGCCGCGCCTCGCCGCATTCGGTGAAGCTCGGGGGCTGGCTCTGAAGATCTGGCGATGAAGCTCCGAGGTCGGAGAAGCTGCAGACGCATCTGGAGTTCGCCGTCGACGCCGGAATGCCGGAGGCGGAGCTCTAGAACCTGGCTCCGCACAAGGTCCGGCCATTGGTGCTGGTTGACCTGCAAGGGGGTTAAGGCGTACGTGCGTGCGATGCGAGGTGAATGGAGGACTGATTGGGGCGGAGAAATGGAGTCCTTAGTGTGTTCTCCTCCGCCTCCGGCGGAGGAGAATGCCTGGGCTGAGGGAGGTCGTGATGGAGGAAGGTGATGATCGGAGGAGTCGGCGAGGAAGATGGATTGATGGCAAAGCTTGTGGAGTGAGCCATTAGGGGCGATGAGGGGAAGATCTATCTATCTAATTAAGAGAAAATTAAAGAAAAATTCACCGAAGATCAGAGGACTTACCTGGCCGGAGATGGAGGTCGTGGCCTGGGCTGGGCATCGGAGAAGAAGCCCGGGTCGTCGCACATACTGGCCGGCCGTGCCAGCGAGCTCGGGCGGGGCTTAGAGCCACCGTAGCGCCGCCTGAAGGTCGACGGGCCTCATCGGGGAAGGAAGTCGTCGTCGCTCGATCCGAGCTCCTCCCCCTGTCACAGGGAGGAGCTGGAGGGCTGGGCCACCGCCCCTTGGTTGATGGACGAGGGTGAAGTGAGGCGGAGGCACGGTATTTAAAGGTGGTGGAGATGGCAGAGGGCTGGTGAAGTAGTGTATTTCGAGGGGAGATGTTGAGCGATTGGTCGAGAATCATGGAACGTGGAATCATGCGCGGAGGAGGTGGATGACTGGGCAAGACCTAGAGGTGGTTGGCGAAAGGAGCGGAGGTCAGATGAGGTAGCTAAAATTAGAAAGGTGGAGGAGGTCTGTGAGGCGCGGGGCTGAGGTGGAGGATGCGGGAGGAGGAAGACGAAGCCTCGGCCGTTGGATCTTGCGATCCAACGGCTGAGAGAAGGGCGCTAAGATGTGGTGGGGATTTCGTCTGGGCGATGCGAATCAAAGGGTATCGATTGTGCCACGTGTCGGATCGAGAGGGGGCGGCGCTAAAGGACGGTGATGATCAGAAGTCAGGGCTGATCGAGCGGTTAGGAATAGATAGCGAATTGAGTGGCTCAGATCAGGACCGGGGTGAAGTGATCAAGCGGTCTATGAGTCGCCACGTGGCGCGCCCTGCGCGAGGCGCTCACATGCGGTGTAGATTGAAGGTGAAATGATCGAATGGCTGAAAAATTAGGAGCGCGTGGAAGGTTTTGGACCGTTGGATCTCAGGAGGAGATCTGACGGTCCAAATCACAGGCGGATAAGACAAGAAGAGCCGGGCCACGTGGCGCCCCCAGAATGGGCCACGTGGCCCAATCAAATTATTCCGAGGGTATTTTCGAGTTTTGAGGGTTTTAGTGGCCGATTTTGAGAAAACTCAAAACATGAAAGTTGTAGATCTTGGTGAGATCTACAAGTTTTATGTTGACCAAAACTGGAGATGAAGTCAAACAAAGACCCGAAATATTTTTGAAGGTATTTTTAAGTCTAAAAATACCAAGGATTTTTATTTTGCCAATTTTTTGTGGTTTTTAATTTATTTAGGACTCTGTTAATTACAGGACATTAACTGGGTTTTATTGACATCTATTTAAGCAAGGGGGTTAATAATAGAAAATAAATATGATGAAATCGAGTTTCATCAACCCCCTATACTTAAACCATGCTCGTCCTCGAGCATCAGAAAGAATGACTAAGTTGGATTAACCCCCTTGTGCATGTGAATACAGGATCCAATCTGCTCAAGTCGACTTAATTTTAGAGATCCAAAATTCTTGAGTTCAACCCAGCCTTAATCAAGAGGTACCCAATTCCTCTAATTCTCTAGACTCTCTCTGATGTACATATAATCTAAAGGATATGACATTTAGTGTTGACCGCAATTCTGAGAGTAGAGTCCACTCTTCACCCAAAGTCCTGGTCCAAGAAATTCTCCTAAGGACCCAATCCTCAACACTAGGGAATAAATTAAATCTTGCATTCAGTCCACCGTCTCTTTAGTTGTCAGACTTAGAAAATGTAGATGGCATGCCAGAAATGGAGGGCATGGGATTGTGTCAATTCTTCTCTCCCTCTCATTGGAACAAGGATTCTCTCTAGTGCCTTTTACGCAACACATTTTTTGTGTTGATCAGTGCGTCCGTCAAGAGAAGTTGGAGCCGTCTGCACTTGTTTTCCTGGGAGTACACCGGGATGTGTCTCTTTTGAGTACCTATCGTACCTTCGACACCCAGACTTGTAGCATTTACGATGCAGAGCCCTTTTTTGGTGAAAGCCCGACTCCTGGTCCTAATAGCGGTGGTCCAAGTGGACACTTTGAAAAGTTTGGGAGCGCTCGCCTTTGGTGGAAGCTCTTTGATATTTGACTTTGTATGGAATGAGAGCTTTTCTTTGTCACTTCATTGCTTTGTAGTATTTTTGGCTAGCTCCACTGCTTTTACCAAGAGGTGGCGCGCACTGATCAACAATTTTTTTATTTATACCACACCCAGGCACTTAGGTCAATAACAAGAGATTAGTATAAGAACCAAGTTCTCATACTGGCTAAATTGCTGACACTCAGGTTTCCTGAAGCCTTCAAAGATTTTATCCCATCCTCGAGCCTCATTAGATCAAATCTAGACTCGAATCTCTCATCCCAATTCCTCAAGTGAAAAATCAACTCATCTCAATCAAAAACCGCAGTCGTGCATGTGATGTGCTGATCATATTCTTTCTGTCTGAGACTAAGCATGGAATATAGCATGCAAATCTAGAAACCTAGGGGAATGTGGATGATTAAGTCTAAGACCCTGATGGCTAAGGCTGGTTAACCGCAAATCTCAAAGAACTCATAAATCAAGCTTCCTTGAACATTTCAGATCCTGGGTGAAAGTGTAAGTGTAGAGGTTTAATCCAACTCCTTCATTCAAAAACACATTTTTTTTACTTCAAGAGATATGAGGACTGCCTAATCTCAATTAAATAGATGCTTCTGCATTCAGCCAGTATGGATGTAAGTACAGGCCGGAGCCCGTTGCTTAAGGACGAAGCCTTACGCGATGTCCTTTAAACCATCCACTCTGCTAAGGGCGAACCCTCACTGAACATTGCTATTTAATGGGGCTTAGTAGTCACTAATGGCTCCTAAAGGATTTTTGAATTTTGCAATTTTTATGGATTTTAGTTTTTAAAGTTAAAACACAGGTTAGACTCAACTTTCCTTGATAAAAGATTTTCAAAACCATGTCACATAAATAAAAGATTTTCAAAACATTTTTCAAAGAGTTTTTTTTTTCAAAACAAGAAAAACTCATTTTTCAAATCATTTTCGAAAATATTTTTATCAAAATAGTGTAACATAGTGTAGAAAAGCCGTGAAATCATTTGAGTTCTCTTAGTCCAAAGAATTTTACTTTAGCCAAAAAGTTTTAAATTTTTCAAAATTTTCAGATATAAATTGTATATACGGTATACCCCCACATTTGGCGAGCCGCAAAATCGGCCCTTTAATAGAGTGTTTTTAGCACTCGATAAAGTCATCGCAGCCGGGCCAAGATGGACTCGTCAAAGACCATCTCATTTAGATATAAAAATATCAAAATGAGATGGTCGTAATACTCTCTTATTTTACTTGGCAAGAAACCAAGGTCGAACTCAGGGACACGCGCTTCTCTCGTATTAATCGGTCTTCTATTTATTTAACTAAGTGTAGAGTTGAAGCATCTATAGGTCAAATGTATGCAAGACACTACAATGCATTAAAAATAAATATGCATTTTTTTATATTTTTATCATGCTAATAAATGCAGAGAAATGCAAAGCAAATATGCCCTGAACAATAATTACTTGAGCCATACAATATGCGAGTCAAACAAAATCAGTTACTGAAGCACTTTTTCATGTATACAACAAATAGGCATGAGAAACGAAGAAATCATGACACTTAGTTACTAAAATAATACACTACTGATCATATTGTCAAATCTCAAATTGAAGCATGCCATAATAAAGATGATGAGAAGAGCATCAAAATGAAACTGAAATCAACTCAATTGGAGCTAGGTAGCTCAAGATATGCAACAATGAAGATAAGGGCATAAGTGAAAAGAAACATGAAAAGATACCTACAAAAAGGTCCCTGGGAGGGACTAAAATGCAATAAAAATAAAGTACGGGGCCTTCCCTGTAAATAATCCATATGCGTGGGGACCTTTTTGTAAATTTGAAGAACTTTGGGGGCGTCTCTGCAAATTTCCCAGAATAGCACGTGTGAAGCACGTGCTATCCAGGCTTGGTGTCAGGCTCGGCAGAGGTTCGACAGCTGCGGCTTGGCTCGTGCTATCCGAGCCTCCAGGCTTGGTGGCGATCAGGCTCGGCGTGATCTATGGTGTGCCACGTGTATAAGGACCTGGATGCAATTTGTGGAAGGTGCGAGGGCGCCGATGCAAAAAGCCCAGACCCCACGTGCGGGTGGCACGTGAGCTCAGGCTCGGGCGGGGGCGAGGGTCGGCGCTGCTTCGGGTGGTCGTAGCAGGTGGCTCGGGCCACGTGGTGGCTCGAGGTTGACTCGGGCGAGGCTCGGTCCCACCGAGCCTCCGCGCTCCGGGACGGCGACGTGGCTCCTCCAGCCACCGTTGGATCTCCGCCGTGGGGCGAGATCCAACGGTGGCTGCTCTTCCTTCCTCCTCGATGGCTGGCGGTGCTATTGGAGCTCGGCGTGAGGCCTGGAGCTCCGCCGCGCCTCGCCGCGTTCGGTGAAGCTCGGGGGCCGGCTCTGAAGATCTGGCAATGAAGCTCCGAGGTCGGAGAAGCTGCAGACACATCTGGAGTTCGCCGTCGACGCCGGAATGCCGGAGCCGGAGCTCTAGAACCTGGCTCCGCACAAGGTCCGGCCATTGGTGCTGGTTGACCTGCAAGGGGGTTAAGGCGTACGTGCGTGCGATGCGAGGTGAATGGAGGACTGATTGGGGCGGAGAAATGGAGTCCTTAGTGTGTTCTCCTCCGCCTCCGGCGGAGGAGAATGCCTGGGCTGAGGGAGGTCGTGATGGAGGAAGGTGATGATCGGTGGAGTCGGCGAGGAAGATGGATTGATGGCAAAGCTTGTGGGGTGAGCCATTAGGGGCGATGAGGGGAAGATCTATCTATCTAATTAAGAGAAAATTAAAGAAAAATTCACCGAAGATCAGAGGACTTACCTGGCCGGAGATGGAGGTCGTGGACTGGGCTGGGCATCGGAGAAGAAGCCCGGGTCGTCGCACATACTGGCCGGCCGTGCCAGCGAGCTCGGGCGGGGCTTAGAGCCACCGCAGCGCCGCCTGAAGGTCGACGGGCCTCATCGGGGAAGGAAGTCGTCGTCGCTCGATCCGAGCTCCTCCCCCTGTCACAGGGAGGAGCTGGAGGGCTGGGCCATCGCCCCTTGGTTGATGGACGAGGGTGAAGTGAGGCGGAGGCGCGGTATTTAAAGGTGGTGGAGATGGCAGAGGGCTGGTGAAGTAGTGTATTTCGAGGGGAGATGTTGAGCGATTGGTCGAGAATCATGGAACGTGGAATCATGCGCGGAGGAGGTGGATGACTGGGCAAGACCTAGAGGTGGTTGGCGAAAGGAGCGGAGGTCAGATGAGGTAGCTAAAATTAGAAAGGTGGAGGAGGTCTGTGAGGCGCGGGGCTGAGGCGGAGGATGCGGGAGGAGGAAGACGAAGCCTCGGCCGTTGGATCTTGCGATCCAACGGCTGAGAGAAGGGCGCTAAGATGTGGTGGGGATTTCGTCTGGGCGATGCGAATCAAAGGGTATCGATTGTGCCACGTGTCGGATCGAGAGGGGGCGGCGCTAAAGGACGGTGATGATCAGAAGTCAGGGCTGATCGAGCGGTTAGGAATAGATAGCGAATTGAGTGGCTCAGATCAGGACCGGGGTGAAGTGATCAAGCGGTCTATGAGTCGCCACGTGGCGCGCCCTGCGCGAGGCGCTCACATGCGGTGTAGATTGAAGGTGAAATGATCGAATGGCTGAAAAATTAGGAGCGCGTGGAAGGTTTTGGACCGTTGGATCTCAGGAGGAGATCTGACGGTCCAAATCACAGGCGGATAAGACAAGAAGAGCCGGGCCACGTGGCGCCCCCAGAATGGGCCACGTGGCCCAATCAAATTATTCCGAGGGTATTTTCGAGTTTTGAGGGGTTTAGTGGCCGATTTTGAGAAAACTCAAAACTCGAAAGTTGTAGATCTTGGTGAGATCTACAAGTTTTATGTTGACCAAAACTGGAGATGAAGTCAAACAAAGACCCGAAATATTTTTGAAGGTATTTTTAAGTCTAAAAATACCAAGGATTTTTATTTTGCCAATTTTTTGTGGTTTTTAATTTATTTAGGACTCTGTTAATTACAGGACATTAACTGGGTTTTATTGACATCTATTTAAGCAAGGGGGTTAATAATAGAAAATAAAGATGATGAAATCGAGTTTCATCAACCCCCTATACTTAAACCATGCTCGTCCTCGAGCATCAGAAAGAATGACTAAGTTGGATTAACCCCCTTGTGCATGTGAATACAGGATCCAATCTGCTCAAGTCGACTTAATTTTAGAGATCCAAAATTCTTGAGTTCAACCCAGCCTTAATCAAGAGGTACCCAATTCCTCTAATTCTCTAGACTCTCTCTGATGTACATATAATCTAAAGGATATGACATTTAGTGTTGACCGCAATTCTGAGAGTAGAGTCCACTCTTCACCCAAAGTCCTGGTCCAAGAAATTCTCCTAAGGACCCAATCCTCAACACTAGGGAGTAAATCAAATCTTGCATTCAGTCCACCGTCTCTTTAGTTGTCAGACTTAGAAAATGTAGATGGCATGCCAGAAATGGAGGGCATGGGATTGTGTCAATTCTTCTCTCCCTCTCATTGGAACAAGTATTCTCTCTAGTGCCTTTTACGCAACACATTTTTTGTGTTGATCAGTGCGTCCGTCAAGAGAAGTTGGAGCCGTCTGCACTTGTTTTCCTGGGAGTACACCGGGATGTGTCTCTTTTGAGTACCTATCGTACCTTCGACACCCAGACTTGTAGCATTTACGATGCAGAGCCCTTTTTTGGTGAAAGCCCGACTCCTGGTCCTAATAGCGGTGGTCCAAGTGGACACTTTGAAAAGTTTGGGAGCGCTCGCCTTTGGTGGAAGCTCTTTGATATTTGACTTTGTATGGAATGAGAGCTTTTCTTTGTCATTTCATTGCTTTGTAGTATTTTTGGCTAGCTCCACTGCTTTTACCAAGAGGTGGCGCGCACTGATCAACAATTTTTTTATTTATACCACACCCAGGCACTTAGGTCAATAACAAGAGATTAGTATAAGAACCAAGTTCTCATACTGGCTAAATTGCTGACACTCAGGTTTCCTGAAGCCTTCAAAGATTTTATCCCATCCTCGAGCCTCATTAGATCAAATCCAGACTCGAATCTCTCATCCCAATTCCTCAAGTGAAAAATCAACTCATCTCAATCAAAAACCACAGTCGTGCATGTGATGTGCGGATCATATTCTTTCTGTCTGAGACTAAGCATGGAATATAGCATGCAAATCTAGAAACCTAGGGGAATGTGGATGATTAAGTCTAAGACCCTGATGGCTAAGGCTGGTTAACCGCAAATCTCAAAGAACTCATAAATCAAGCTTCCTTGAACATTTCAGATCCTGGGTGAAAGTGTAAGTGTAGAGGTTTAATCCAACTCCTTCATTCAAAAACACATTTTTTTTACTTCAAGAGATATGAGGACTGCCTAATCTCAATTAAATAGTTGCTTCTGCATTCAGCCAGTATGGATGTAAGTACAGGCCGGAGCCCGTTGCTTAAGGACGGAGCCTTACGCGATGTCCTTTAAACCATCCACTCTGCTAAGGGCGAACCCTCACTGAACATGGCTATTTAATGGGGCTTAGTAGTCACTAATGGCTCCTAAAGGATTTTTGAATTTTGCAATTTTTATGGATTTTAGTTTTTAAAGTTAAAACACATGTTAGACTCAACTTTCCTTGATAAAAGATTTTCAAAACCATGTCACATAAATAAAAGATTTTCAAAACATTTTTCAAAGAGTTTTTTTTCAAAACAAGAAAAACTCATTTTTCAAATCATTTTCGAAAATATTTTTATCAAAATAGTGTAACATAGTGTAGAAAAGCCGTGAAATCATTTGAGTTCTCTTAGTCCAAAGAATTTTACTTTAGCCAAAAAGTTTTAAATTTTTCAAATTTTTCAGATATTAGCTAAAGTAAGTAAATTGTATATACGGTATACCCCCCTATCCTTAAACTTTGTTATGTCCTCATAGCACTAAATGAGTCCATAGGTCCATTTAAGTACATAGAAATATACGGGAGCTAAGAGGGGCTCCCCCTATACTTAGGTTAGAAATATCCCAAGTATAAAGGTAAGAAAAGATGAGTAGAGAAATCACAGGGGCTTGGGTCCCCCCTATACTTAGGCTGAGATTAGCCTAAGTATAAAGATGGAAATTGATGTTGGAAGAGACCCAAGGTGAACGAAGAAGGATGGATGTACAAGTGAGCGGTTGAATCTTCGGTTTTGGGGTGTGTGTCGCAAACATGGCTCAATTCAAGCAAGCAAACCCTTAGTTTCACCAACTCACACATGAAATCAACCAAGGTTGGCTTATTATCTTGTCTGTTTTATTGGTGATAAAACATTAGGTTGTTACGCAAAGAAAAGATATGAAGTGAAAATCATTGCGTAAGCGAGGGTATTGCTCTCCCAAAACCGAATTTTACTCCATTTTTGGTTGACTTGCAATTAACAGTCCCAATTTTATTTTAGGTTATCACTAAATTATGGTTAGCCCACAAATCAAGGAATCATCTCCTACCGCTCATTCCCTTTTTCCATTAACCTAGATGATCAAGCTAGGAGAAAGAAAGTCGAGAAAAACATGTATTCGATAAAAACCACGATCTAAGCTAAGCGAGAAATCATGCAGTGATTTGAGAATAATACGTGAAAAACTGGGGCTGTTTTGAAAACCAAAATCAATGTATGCAAGTCGAATAAAACCGCACCTAATCATGCATCTATTAGCGGGGAATGATATCCATTTAAGTTTGGCTAAGTGAGGCGAGATTACGTGCGTCTATGATTTAGTGTGTCCTACCTACGATCAAGCACATAAAAATATGAAAAATAAAATGAGCTCGGAGAGCTGCGTGCCTAATCCTAGGTCGACACTCAAGTGGGGACGATCCCCACACAACCACATTCGTTCGGTTACACACGCGAGTCTCCAATCGAAGACCGCTGTAAACGACGAATTATTACATGGAAATAAAAATGCAAGACATTTTTTCCTTTCTTCTCGACATACTCCAAACGTGTTTCTGCGGCTCCTCGCAGCGGGAAGCATCGGCTTCTCACCTCCTTGAACACCAAGGGCCCTGCCACAGAAAAATTGATTAGAGATCAATCGAAAAAGAAAATTTTATAATGCGAAATAAATGAACAAAAAGTGACCTATAAAAGAAACACGAAATTAAATAAACAAAATTCCAAAAAATATGAGAAATGAGCCGTGTCCCCGGCAACGGCGCCATTTGGCGAGCCGCAAAATCGGCCCTTTAATAGAGTGTTTTTAGCACTCGATAAAGTCATCGCAGCCGGGCCGAGATGGACTCGTCAAAGACCATCTCATTTAGATATAAAAATATCAAAATGAGATGGTCGTAATACTCTCTTATTTTACTTGGCAAGAAACCAAGGTTGAACTCAGGGACACGCGCTTCTCTCGTATTAATCGGTCTTCTATTTATTTAACTAAGTGTAGAGTTGAAGCATCTATAGGTCAAATGTATGCAAGACACTACAATGCATTAAAAATAAATATGCATTTTTTTATATTTTTATCATGCTAATAAATGCAGAGAAATGCAAAGCAAATATGCCCTGAACAATAATTACTTGAGCCATACAATATGCGAGTCAAACAAAATCAGTTACTGAAGCACTTTTTCATGTATACAACAAATAGGCATGAGAAACGAAGAAATCATGACACTTAGTTACTAAAATAATACACTACTGATCATATTGTCAAATCTCAAATTGAAGCATGCCATAATAAAGATGATGAGAAGAGCATCAAAATGAAACTGAAATCAACTCAATTGGAGCTAGGTAGCTCAAGATATGCAACAATGAAGATAAGGGCATAAGTGAAAAGAAACATGAAAAGATACCTACAAAAAGGTCCCTGGGAGGGACTAAAATGCAATAAAAATAAAGTACGGGGCCTTCCCTGTAAATAATCCATATGCGTGGGGACCTTTTTGTAAATTTGAAGAACTTCGGGGGCGTCTCTGTAAATTTCCCAGAATAGCACGTGTGAAGCACGTGCTATCCAGGCTTGGTGTCAGGCTCGGCAGAGGTTCGACAGCTGCGGCTTGGCTCGTGCTATCCGAGCCTCCAGGCTTGGTGGCGATCAGGCTCGGCGTGGTCTACGGTGTGCCACGTGTATAAGGACCTGGATGCAATTTGTGGAAGGTGCGAGGGCGCCGATGCAAAAAGCCTAGACCCCACGTGCGGGTGGCACGTGAGCTCAGGCTCGGGCGGGGGCGAGGGTCGACGCTGCTTCGGGTGGCCGTAGCAGGTGGCTCGGGCCACGTGGTGGCTCGAGGTTGACTCGGGCGAGGCTCGGTCCCACCGAGCCTCCGCGCTCCGGGACGGCGACGTGGCTCCTCCAGCCACCGTTGGATCTCCGCCGTGGGGCGAGATCCAACGGTGGCTGCTCTTCCTTCCTCCTCGATGGCTGGCGGTGCTATTGGAGCTCCGGCGTGAGGCCTGGAGCTCCGCCGCGCCTCGCCGCGTTCGGTGAAGCTCGGGGGCCGGCTCTGAAGATCTGGCGATGAAGCTCCGAGGTCGGAGAAGCTGCAGACGCATCTGGAGTTCGCCGTCGATGCCGGAATGCCGGAGGCGGAGCTCTAGAACCTGGCTCCGCACAAGGTCCGGCCATTGGTGCTGGTTGACCTGCAAGGGGGTTAAGGCGTACGTGCGTGCGATGCGAGGTGAATGGAGGACTGATTGGGGCGGAGAAATGGAGTCCTTAGTGTGTTCTCCTCTGCCTCCGGCGGAGGAGAATGCCTGGGCTGAGGGAGGTCGTGATGGAGGAAGGTGATAATCGGAGGAGTCGGCGAGGAAGATGGATTGATGGCAAAGCTTGTGGGGTGAGCCATTAGGGGCGATGAGGGGAAGATCTATCTATCTAATTAAGAGAAAATTAAAGAAAAATTCACCGAAGATCAGAGGACTTACCTGGCCGGAGATGGAGGTCGTGGCCTGGGCTGGGCATCGGAGAAGAAGCCCGGGTCGTCGCACATACTGGCCGGCCGTGCCAGCGAGCTCGGGCGGGGCTTAGAGCCACCGCAGCGCCGCCTGAAGGTCGATAGGCCTCATCGGGGAAGGAAGTCGTCGTCGCTCGATCCGAGCTCCTCCCCCTGTCACAGGGAGGAGCTGGAGGGCTGGGACACCGCCCCTTGGTTGATGGACGAGGGTGAAGTGAGGCGGAGGCACGGTATTTAAAGGTGGTGGAGATGGCAGAGGGCTGGTGAAGTAGTGTATTTCGAGGGGAGATGTTGAGCGATTGGTCGAGAATCATGGAACGTGGAATCATGCGCGGAGGAGGTGGATGACTGGGCAAGACCTAGAGGTGGTTGGCGAAAGGAGCGGAGGTCAGATGAGGTAGCTAAAATTAGAAAGGTGGAGGAGGTCTGTGAGGCGCGGGGCTGAGGCGGAGGATGCGGGAGGAGGAAGACGAAGCCTCGGCCGTTGGATCTTGCGATCCAACGGCTGAGAGAAGGGCGCTAAGATGTGGTGGGGATTTCGTCTGGGCGATGCGAATCAAAGGGTATCGATTGTGCCACGTGTCGGATCGAGAGGGGGCGGCGCTAAAGGACGGTGATGATCAGAAGTCAGGGCTGATCGAGCGGTTAGGAATAGATAGCGAATTGAGTGGCTCAGATCAGGACCGTGGTGAAGTGATCAAGCGGTCTATGAGTCGCCACGTGGTGCGCCCTGCGCGAGGCGCTCACATGCGGTGTAGATTGAAGGTGAAATGATCGAATGGCTGAAAAATTAGGAGCGCGTGGAAGGTTTTGGACCGTTGGATCTCAGGAGGAGATCTGACGGTCCAAATCACAGGCGGATAAGACAAGAAGAGCCGGGCCACGTGGCGCCCCCAGAATGGGCCACGTGGCCCAATCAAATTATTCCGAGGGTATTTTCGAGTTTTGAGGGTTTTAGTGGCCGATTTTGAGAAAACTCAAACTCGAAAGTTGTAGATCTTGGTGAGATCTACAAGTTTTATGTTGACCAAAACTGGAGATGAAGTCAAACAAAGACCCGAAATATTTTTGAAGGTATTTTTAAGTCTAAAAATACCAAGGATTTTTATTTTGCCAATTTTTTGTGGTTTTTAATTTATTTAGGACTCTGTTAATTACAGGACATTAACTGGGTTTTATTGACATCTATTTAAGCAAGGGGGTTAATAATAGAAAATAAAGATGATGAAATCGAGTTTCATCAGCGGCGCATCGCGGCTGAGGCAGCGAGGTGGGGCGACGGCGTGGAGGCAGGGGGGCGGCGGCGCACGACTGCTTCCTCCCTGTTTCTTTTGTTGTATTTTTTTTTGCAAATTTTTTTATTTTATTTGTTTGAACAACAAAGCAGAGATAGAGAGTTTACCTGTGAATTGCCGAAAGTGGAGCCGCGTCGTGCGATTTCCGTCGTAGTGGCCTCGATTCGACTCGGCAAATATTCGGAGAAGCTATGCAGCTTGGATGCGAGTGCGACGAGGTCGATCTCTCCACCTCGGATCTTGCCTTCGGCTTGTCGTCGCTCGACGTCGAAGAAGGAGTTGTCACCTCACGGCTTTAACGGAGCTAGAACCTATCTCACTTGTAGAACGACGGATGAAGAATAATGGAGGAGGAGATGGGAATATAAAGAGGAGGAGGGAGTTAGAAAATAGGTGGAGAAAGTGTAGTGGGAAGTTATTGGTGACTTGGAGTGGGGATTACGAAAAGAAGAGGTAAAAGGGGGATAAATAATATAATAATAATATAAAATAAGTAGGCTACTAAAAATAAAAATAATTACAATAATAATAAAATAATAAAATCCAAAAATAATAAAAAATAAATCCGAAAATCAAAAATTGGAGTGACATGTGGCGGCTCCAGGAGCTGCCACATGTCGCTCCCAGAAAATTCAAAGATTAAATGTAAAGAAAATCAAAAAGAAATAACAAAAGGGATTAAATCAAAAAGTGGTCAACACGAAAGTTGCTCGTCTCGACGAGTTCTACAACTTTTGTGAAGGGTCGAAAATCAAAGTAAATCATCTGTATAAAATGTATTTTTGGGTGGTACCTTATAGATATAAAATATCGCATTTTATCTTTTGTGATTTTTTTATCATTTTTCAATAAGAGAAAAATCAAAATAAAAATAGAGAAAATATGAGAAGAATATTTACAACTTAATCTAATTTTTTTGGATTTTTAATAATGAAGAAAATAAAATGAGAAAATGCAGGGGTAAAACGGTCATTATGTACAATGTACAAAAGGGGCCCAAAACCCAAGTTTTGCATACGAGCTCCGATTTTAGTGAAATTGGTCTTGTTTCGAAGGTCTCTGAATGTATATTACTTTAAAAGTGAGTAGACCTAATTCGGACACTGTATGAGAGAGATATGCACATTTTAAGGTTCATGGTTTCAAACTTGGCTTGGGGTTTTATTGATCAATTTTACAAGTTAGTATTTTTTGATATTTTTCTTTAATTAGTGTTAGTCATATATACACAATAGAGTTGGTTTTATTAGATTGGGAGTTACTATAAAATATATACAAATAAGGTATTTTATCTAATATACATGTGAATATTTACAAGTGAAATTGGCTGCTTATTTTATGCAAATATGAATGCTAAAATGCAGATATTATGCATGCATGCATGAATGCTAATTATGCAATATAAGTAGAAATATGCCTCTAATTACTCGGAACAAAGCTCTATTTTCAACTTTTAGAGTGATGAATCACAGATTCATCACTCTACTTGCCAATCCTCTCTCTCTTATAATGGCCGTCCACCATGGAGCCACTGAGAGTCGTCATTGATGCAACATCATCGTTATGCTGCCGGATCTTCTACTCGTGGATCTCCATCTCCTTCAGTGTGTCTCGCTCATGAAGAAGTGGTTGGATCTCGTGTGACGAGATCAGGAGATCTGTCACTTAGATCATCAACATGGATTGCGAGGAGCATGCGATTAATCCCCGCACTCGCAAATGTCTCCTCCGTCGGATCGGACTTGAGACAGGAGGTCTCTTGGTTTAGAGACTTGATCGCAACCACGCTTCAAGAGGTAATCCTATTACTTGTTAGTGGTTTAGACGAAATGATCTGAGAAGTCTTCTTGGATCATGTGGTTTCGTCACATGAAAATTTTAATTTCCGCTGCATCGAGCAACTAGTACCACTAGTCGCTCCCGATCGCATACAATGCGATCATCACGCTTCTGTGATGCACTTGAGAATTTCTCCCCATATCCTTCAAGTGGTATCAGAGCCAGGTTGTCGAAAGTTTTGGATGAGATCCATGAACCTACAAAGATTTGGGCTTGATAGGGTCCGTGAAAATTTTAGCATTTCAATTTTCGCAGCCTATCTTGTGAAAAAATTTCGACCCTATTTAAAAATGTTTAAATACAAAATTTTAAATTGGATAATGTTCCCCATTAATTAAGGAAGAAGTATGATTTGAGTTTGCAATATTTGGATTCTGATAACGCAAGATATGATGTTTTTAATAACCATATATCCACTGTTTCGGGAATGGTGGTTAGTGACGTAATTAAAGAGTTAATTACGGATCTTAAATGCCTGGAAATGTATAATTATTACTTGAGTTTTATTTTAAATCAAATTAGCGAATAAAATAAATTTAGTTTGCATTAATTGGATTTAACTTGATCGAGTTACGTTTATTTTAGTGAGTAGGGGTCACTGCTAGAAATTAACAAACTTGATCATGAACCTTGTGATGGTCATTCAAATAAATTGATGAAAATTAATTGTTAATTTTCTGAAATGGTTATTGTAGATATTTGTGAAATATTTAAAGATGATAATTATTTCCTTGAATGACATTTCACTAACCAAAATGATAAGATAGTAGATCTTGATCACAATTGGTTAATATGAAATTTCCAACAAACATTGTTTTCATGAAAACTCTAGTTTATCCTACAATAGTTATAGGACAACTTTTACATGCAAAACCTTATTGATTGATTATGATTGGGGATTTGTTTATCAAATCTCCTTATAATATAATTAAAATGGTTTTGATTATTATTATATGGTATAATTTCGGTTGAAAAACCGATGATCATCTCAAGTACAAAGTGATTTATTTTGTGTTATCCTTTCCTAAGGTGGATATGGTGCCTAGTCGAAGAGCGTTGGGGTAGCAGGTTGCACCGTGTGTGGTATGTCCCACTCCCGTCGGTACTGACCATGAGAGCGGGTAGGGTTGGTATAATGCTTAAGAAATCATGATGTAAATCTAAATTATTAAAATTCGAATAATACGTATTTGAGATAATACCATAATTCAAGTAACAACTAAGAATACTTGTTGGATATTAATTGGATCATTAATTTAATATGGTTGGATTATTAGAATCCAATTAAAATTAAGACACTCTATTATAAATAGATGTGTTATTTCCCTTGGAAGAATTGATCATAATGAATGTGATTCATAATGATTAATTAAAATTTGAATATGATATGGAGGATCACATTAGTGACATCCATGGTCTCCCGTCAAGGCGAAGGGTTCTGTCACTAGAGATTGTATGTCTGAGACGCCTGTTCGAAGTGACAGCTCCTACATACAACCCATTTGGATCGGTCTCTTCGCTTCTCGAAAGAGTAAGGCCGTATATGTAGTGACCCCAATATCGGGTTCTCATATTATTAGAGCGATATTGGATTGCGTATAGCGAGTATTAAGCATGTTGACTGTTGGTTCAATTAATGACGGGTCAACACTGCGTTAGGGGTGGTGGGCCCGGGTGTTAAAGATCGAATTGGGAGATGCAAGTTGGAC
The DNA here is from genome assembly GCA_037367405.1 of Ottelia alismoides. Classification (NCBI taxonomy): domain Eukaryota; kingdom Viridiplantae; phylum Streptophyta; class Magnoliopsida; order Alismatales; family Hydrocharitaceae; genus Ottelia; species Ottelia alismoides. Next base: position 137,096 of record JAZKJV010008784.1, on the reverse strand, counting down.
TTACAAGGCGGAATGTGTTCCTGCTTATTTTTTATCGGAGTTACAGGTTCTCATATTATTGGGATGTGACAAAAATAAGGAAGGAAATCCCAGATCTTGCTAGAGATATAATGGTAAGAATATCTCTTACATTGAAAGTGATTAAGGGAATGAACTTTCATTGTTGACAGGGTATGAAAACTTTGATATAAAAATTCCTAAATCAAAGTAAAATATGTATATATGATATATACACTTATACGAATTTCTTATTTCATATAATCCTTCATAAAACCCACTCAATGTTATACTCAATAATAACATGTAAAATATCATGGATTGGACTCATGATCCAGATATTGTACTTGCAGTTGGACACATAATGTATGTGGTTGCAATGTGCAAGTTTCCTCAACATAATGAGGAATGACAATTAAATAAGACAATAAGACATCACATTAGGGTTCGTATGTCTCTATAGTCTTGATCTTTCATCGAGTGTACTTTGAAAGTGACATGTCGATAGTGATCATAATTGTCGAATAATCCTTATAAAAAATAAAGAAGGTATTCTGGCATACATATGTGCTCTTAACATTTATTATAAATGACATGGTTCACTGCATCATGCAGAATGATAGCTCTATAAGAGATGATGTATTCAAATTGTTTGAATACCTACCTGAACCAATGTTTTAAGAGTCTAGATGGATGTAGACGTGATGAGTGTCATCATTCTACTGTCTATACTCTAGAAGCTTCATAATATTCATATTGTATGAATTTAATGAAGCATGTGTAAATGTTGAAATGCTCCTACATTGAATTCTTTTGAAATTAACATAAGAGATCCTTTATCTTAAGCAATGGTTGTTTATAGTTAAAGGGAGCATAGTGGAAAGCATGGGTCAAACCGAAGATGAGAAGGATAGTCAAAGACATGACCATACTTCTATGACTTCCACATGACATCCTAAGAGTTGGATGAATGCCAATACTGTAATAAGTTGGTGTGTTGATAGTATGACTATCAAGTCTGTCTAGAATCCTTAGAGAAGGACTCGAATAGAGCATCAGAATAATCTACATAAATCATTGATATTTACTTGCTTATTGAATAAGATAAATTCTTATAATTGTATCTCAATCTTCTAACAACACTTGCAATGGTTTGCATATGTTTTAGAAGACTGAAAAATTTGATCTTAAGGTTTATGGTTATCCACATGGATATTGATGCAATTGTTGTAGCAATCTCTGTTGGATTGATGGACTTCATATTTTCAGTGGGAGAGCCCTTTGTCTTAGAGAATGTCTCTATGACCTAGATATTAGAATACACTCATTGTTTATTTCTAAATGTTGGAAATAAACACGACTTCTGGAATGAACCTATCATAAAGAGTTATGATGAATATATTTCAGATAGTAATCTGGCATCTAGTGGACTCCACAAATATAGAAAATTAATGAATGGTTCATTAAGATTTATAAAACTGAAAATTAATCCTTTAAAAGATCAATAGGAGGATGAAGATCATTTGAAAATAATCTGGAATCAAGTTTTGGACATATGTCTGTTGATGAGATCAATGGACTAGTGAGATATGAAACTTTAGAATGTCTAAAATTTCAAATCTTACATACTTGTGAATATAGTATTCAAAGTAAAATGTCCAATACACCCTTCTCAGGGAATGGTGTTAGATGTCGAGATATTCAAGATCTCATACATATTGATGTATGCGGATCATCTATATCATAATAAACATTATGGATATGTGATATATATTGATGAGTATGTATGATATGAGATTTCTTATCTTCACCTAAGAAACCTTTGAAATGTTCAAAGATTTCACAATTTTGGTTTAGAACCAAAAATTGAAGAAAGATGAAATGAATTTGATCTAACTTAGTAGCTTGTACATGTTTGATAAATTCAAAGAATACCTTATGGAGATATGAATATCATTTCTATATCACTCCTCTTGACACACCTAAACTCAATAGAGTTGTAGGGAGATACAATTGGATCATGTGTGACATGATTTGATCAATGATGAATTTTAGCATAATTATCCCTTAGTTTCTAGGTATATATGTGTAGTAGAGAGTACAATATATATCCTTAATAAGATTCTATGTAAGTAAGCTAGAATTGAGCACTAGAGAGTGCTACTTCATTAGGAAAATAAAGGATGGCATTGGATACCTACTTTATGACCTTCTTGAGATTCTTAAAATATCTCATCTCTGAGAATGTGATTCTTAGAGGTTGAGACTCTTGAGAATCAAGATGGAAATGAAGTAAAGGAACTCATTTAATCTTGAGATGATAATGAGATTCCTGAAATCGGGAACTAAAAGGACAATTAAAGATGAAACACTAATACCTCTTCAAATGAGTTTGAGGATGTATTCCATATGTCAGTTAATTCTGACAATGATCGGACTTCATGTGATGAAGCTCCTGAGGATCATGACCTGGAAAGATGGATGTTAGCAATAAAGTCTAAAGTAGACTTCATATACAAGTGTTGTATATAGACCCTTGAGGATCCATCTATATGGGTAAGACCCATAAATGTGTAAATGAATCTTCAAGAGAAAGAGAACATAATGAGGAGGTAGAGACCTTCAAAGCACGGCTCGTAGCCACACGCTACACACCAAAGAGAAGACATCTCTTGCGATGAGACTTGCTCTTTGGTGGCCATGCTTATACTCATAAGAATATTGCTAACTATAGCTACATAACATGGCTTTGACATCTTCAAGATGGAAGTCAAGATTTCATTCCTCTATGAATGCCTCTCTGAGGATATTCACATGAAGTAGCCTCCAGGGATTCATAATTGGGGGAAGTAAGGTGTGAAAACTAAAGAAATCCATCTATGGACTTAAATAAGCTTCTTAAAGTTGGAACATAAGATTTGATGAAATCCCAAATGTTATGATTTCATATAGAATCTTGATGAACCATATGAAGCTTACTGGGAGTGCCTTTGTGTTCATCATGCTAAATGTAGATGATATCTTAATCATTTAGAATGATAGAAGTATGATAATAAGTGTTTTATGATCTGGCTATTCCATACCTCGAGATATGATCTCAAAAGATGCCTCTTGGATCTTAGTTCTAAAGGTGTTCAGAAGCAAAGAGAAGAAGCTATTGGGACCGTCACATTTGTAGTACACCTTGAACAAGTTCCAATCTTGGAAAATCCCAAGGAAGGCTTCCTTCCCTTAAGATATGGTACCGACCCATCTAAAGGGATAGCACCTAAAGGGTTGAGGAAGTAAATGCTAAAACTGGTTTCCCTTGTGCATCAGTTACGAGAAGCCGAGAGTATGCTAGATGTATACAAAAGCCAGATGTCAGCTATGCAGTGGGCGTAGTAAAGTGTTACTAATCCTGTTATGGAGATAAAACACTTGATTGCAGTAATAACAAAATCTTAAAAGGATGACGAGACTTAGAGATAGTAATCTCAAAGTCTTATCTTCAAAAGTTTAAGACCTTGTAGATAGTGATCTATAAGGGTATTAACTATAGACACCATAGAAGATAGAGATCTTCAGGAATAAAGGGTATTCTGATAAGGATTATGGAAATACTGGTTATGATAATTATTAAGTTGTAGTGTCAAGGACACTATAACTAACAAGATTGAGTATTGGTCGCATAAGATGCAACATTCACATTATATGCGAGCACTGTTACTGGGGATATGCAATTGTCGTAAAAGGACTTGGCGTAGTCTCACGGGAACAGAGTGACTGATCAGCTTACCTAGCTAATTTCTAAATAGCCTATGATTGGCACATGAGTGTGGGTTTAAATGGTTAGCCCATTAATGGCTCTTTGGGCTAATGAAGATTGTTGGACATGCGAGCCCACGACGAGCCATTATGCAATAAATGTTATTGCGAATATCATTCCCTGATCTGAAATCAAGAATAACTAATTTACATAATAGGTCCCTTAGTACAATTAGGGTTATATACCATGGCCATCTTAATGATCATACAATTGTTGATTCAATTATTGAATCATAGAGGCTGGTGCTTGGATGAATATCTAAAGAGTTGGATTGAGGACTCATCAAGCACCGTCAAGTGATTATTAAGAGATGATCTCCAGTATGAGTAGGAGATGGCAATCCTTTCTCACATAGGCTGATATCTGACCGACCTCTTGATGCAGGTACTATGCAAAGGAATGGAGATTTGGAGGTGTCAGATTAGTTACGTCAAAGAGTTGACTTAACGAGATCGAGATAACCAAAGTCCTATGTCGTATGCTGTCACGATTTAGGCACGCATCCTCTGAAAGAAGACAGATGTGTTACTATATGTCTAAGTATGTACATTTGGAAGACCAATAGGTTGATGACCTAACCAAGGTGTATACATCGGAGCACTGGTGTGCATATAAGGGCATATGAGTAATACAATCTCTCAAAGGGATCATACAGGTTCACTATTGAACTGGAAGATATGAGCTCACTCATGAGATATTGGGAAGAATCAAATTCCGTGCACGGTCGTCTTGATTTGGAAGCTTGACTGAATTTGTAGGTTTGATATATACGTTTGGAAAGTATATGATGAAGACCTAGGTATCATATATGCTTTTAAAAAGTATATGATCGATACCAACTCCCAATGATCAAATGAGAAACTTACTGATAAAACCCTGAAGTAGACAGTATAGAGTTGATCTAATACTTCGGGTTTATTCTGGGTCTTCCAGTATGCAGGATGTACAGGTGTTGGGAATACCTGAGGGTGATGTGATCATAAACGATTGTATAACCATGACGCTTCCATTCCTAGGGAGTGATGAAACGGGTCTGGATTTTTGTGACTCCTCTCAGTAGAGAAGTAATCTAATCTCGGTCCAAATGTTGGACATTGATCTGAATGTGATTCATATGCAATGAGAAGATTAGATTTGCGGTCTTGATTTAATCAAGCATCTATGGGAGGCCCGAGATCTGGATTTGGGATGTGATCTCAATATCCAAGTCACTATACGTGGAACAATACGATCGCCCTGTCCTTATCTCCAAGATTTTGCGGAGAAAGTGCATTATCCTTGAAAGAGTTTCTGGATAATTTCATTATTGATATGTATCCAAGCATCGAGAAAATTGATAATTAAATGTGATTTAATTATCATGGATAATATGAATTTGATTCATATTATAAGGAGAGTTATTTGAGATAATTAAATGTGATTTATTTATCAAAAATGTGAATAATGTGAATGTGATTCATATTATTTTGGCACATGAGAATAGAGATCCAAGATGATTAAATAAGATTTAATTATCATGGATATGAATAATATGGATAGTACTATCCATATTAATCACATATATTATAATTGTGATTTATAATATATAAGAGAGAGCTGTTTGTGATTTATATTTGTTAATTAATTATTGATGTGAATTGAATTCACATTGGTTGATTAATTAAAATATAATTTACATTTTGTTTTGGAATGTGAATGTGATCCACATTTTTCCAATGGCATGATTGCAATTTTTCACTTGATAATTATGAATTATTTTTGTGAAATAATTTACAACAATTGTTGTTGTAAATCTTGGAGATATCATGAGATAATGTATCTCATGAGATAATGAGATCTCATGAGATGTTGGTAGTCATCCCTCCTTTTTAGGGGATATGGTTTATCTCCTCATTATCTCCAAGGATAATTGACTGATTTGATTTGAATTTAAATATATTGATTTATCAATATATATTTAAATTAAATTAATTGTCGTTGTGTTTTTACAACAAGACCATAGCCATTGAAAGAAAAACAAATCAATCTCAACTAGTGATTGTGTGTTGTCCATTGATTGGGATCCATGGACTCCCAAAACCCTATATAAGAAGAGGCATCCGTTGCTCTTCAGGTGACATGATTAAAAGGAATGCTCTCTCTCTCTCTTTTCTCTACACACCAATCCTCTCTCTCTCTCTCTCTCTCTCTTGTAATGGTCGTCCACCATGGAGTCATTGTGAGAGTCGTCATCGACGCATCATCGTCATTATGCTGCCGGATCATCTACTCATGGATCTCCATCTCCTTCGATGCGTCTCGCTCATGAAGATGATGTTGGATCTCGTGTGACGAGATCAAGAGATCCACCGCTTGGATCATCAACATGGATTGCGAGGAGCACACGATTCATCCCCACGCTCGCAAGCATCTCCTCCCTCGAATCGGACTTGAGATAGGAGGTCTCTTGGTTTAGAGACTTGATCGCAACCATGCTTCAAGAGGTAATCTTATTACTTGTTAGTAGTTTAGACGAAACGATCCGAGAAGTGTTCTCGGATCATGTGGTTTCGTCACATGAAAATTTTAATTTCCATTGCATCGAGCAACTAGTGCGACTAGTCACTCCCAATCGCATATGATGCGATCACCACGCTTACGTGATGCGCTTGAGGATTTCTCCCCATATCCTTCACTACTATCAAAATCGATAGTCTGTATTTGGGGCAATGGCTCTGACCTCCTCTGCGCTTTGTTGCAAAAACTCTATGGGGTTTCAGGTGCCCTCCTTTGGAGACCTATACATGGGTCTATTCCCTCTAACCTTTTTGGCGGGGGATATGCTCCATCCTTCCTCGGCTTTCTTCGTCAATGCATCCATGTCTTGGTAATGGAGATGCTATTTTGTTTTGGATTGATGATTGGTCGGGCCCTGGGAATCTATCTGACCTTTTTTCCAAGGTTGTTTGGGATGACTGAGAATCAAACATTACAAGTGTGTGAGGATTGGAACGGAAATACTTAGTCACTTCCTATCCTTTCAGAGTTATCCAATGAGAATATATTATATTTGCAATGTTTGAGAGAGAGGCTCTCTCAGGCGGAATTTCCGTCAGATGGGTGTGACCATTGGGCATGGTCAGATGGTCAATTCCAGGTTAAAAATCTTATAAATTTCTATACATGATGAATCCCATTCATCACTCTTTATTCTTTTATTTTAGCTAAAAATCTTGGCAAAACATCATGTATATAGTTTTAAATACAATAAGCTATCAATGAGCATGCATTTGTTAAATACCAATAATTAGCATGTATTTGTGCAAAAATAAAAGAATAAAGAACAAAATAAAAAGAGGGAAATATCTAGAATAAATATTGAGTGACCTAATCCCATGAGAGAGCCCAACATGGGTTTGATCTCAAAATAAAATAAGTAGAGAGAGATAGGGCCATCTCCCCCCGAACACTTTGCAGCTATCGTGGGGGACTTCAAGCTCCCCCCGAACACTTTGCAGCTTCTCCCCCTGTTCCATGGGCTGGCTACTGAGGAGCCCCATCTCCACCTTCAGGAGTTTGAGATGATCTGCAGCACAGTCCACGACAGACAGGTGGACCACGATACCATACGCATGATTGCCTTCCCCTTCTCACTAGCAGACAAAGCAGCCACCTGGCTGAAACATCTGGGGAAGTTTGTCTACACTTGGGAGCAGCTCCGCACCGAGTACTTGAACAAGTACTACCTACTCGGGCTGACAAATGCCGCGAGGGCCCTGATCAGTAACTTCTCCATGCTCCCCAATGAGCAATTTCACGAGGCATGGGCGAGGTTCAGAGAGTTGACAGATAGATGCCCGCACCATGACATCTCGAAGCCGAACCTAGTTCAGAGCTTCTTCAGCGGGCTGACACCTGAGCTACAGAGCCTAGTGAATGCTTCTTGTGGCGGGTCCTATTTCGCCAAGGATCACGATCAGGTCTGGGCCATCTACGAGGAGATGGAAGAGAACTATATGGTGATGTCACAGACCTGACTTTACACACAGGGACGACCCCAGCCACAGACCGTATAGTACCAGAGGATAGCACGGGTTGACACCGGTCCATCCAGTTCGTCAACGGTAGAAGCACAGGCCGAGTCCACAGCCGCTGACATGAGCATCATCAGTGAGAAGCTGGACCGGATGGAGATTATCGAGAAGAAGCAGTGCCAGGGTATCACGCAGATGGAGCAGATGGCACAAACTCTGAGGGACCTGAAGACACAGCTCATGTAACTCCAGGAGGCACAGATGGCTTCCCAGCCCCATCTTCAGGCACGAGGCGATCTGAGTAGCACCGACAGCTCGTCCCAGTGCTCTAGCCACCAGCAGCCTAGACAGGTTCACCTTGTACAGGCGGAGCCGTACCAGCAGCCGCAACCATACTACCAGGCACCACCATCCCCAGACACTCAGATGGTGGTTTACCAGCCAGATCAGCCTCTAGCAGTACTCCCGCCCCTTTCTTACAAATCAGAGCTGTTGATGGATGTCAACGGGATTTGGTACGACCGATCCCAGCCCGGTATCCGACGAGACCATCCCGGATTCCGTTGGTCGGCCAGAGGTTCTAGCTCCTAGTAGCAGCCGTCAGGACAGGGTGGCTAGTACAGCCATCAGAGAGATCACTAGTAGCAGCAGCCCCAGTGCATACCCAGCAGCAGTCGCAGCAGTTTGGTCCTCGTCCCTATCAGCAGGGGCAGTCTTGGAGGCGAGAGCAGCCTCAGCAGTAGTAGTATCATCCCCAACAGTACCCCTCTCACCAGTCACAACAGTACCCACACCCGTAGCAGCAACAACCTCACTACCAGCGAGGCCACCCGTCAGGTTCTCATGGGCTATCCTATGAGAACCCAACCTTAGATGACATAGCCCACCTCTTGACTGACCAACAGGCTATCTGCAGACGAGAGATGGATGAGTTCCGCCAGGAGGTGCGGGAGATTGTGAGAGGGAAGGCTGCCATACCTGCCCAGATCAAGCCCAACCCGAACAACCTGAAGAGGAAATCTGAGCAGGTAGATTTCACAGAGTATGCCACTCCTAGTGATACATTTGGTGATTTGTCTGCATATCTGTTTGATACTGATTTTGTCACACTTAGGAGCGGTAGGATGCCAGCAGGTGGCGCCTTGTCTGAGGGACACCCCGAGGCCACTTCTAGAGTGCCCGACGAGGAGGAGAGCGGTGCTGATGCCGCTAGAGATGATGACGGTGGTACCGAGGACACCACAGATACTGATCCCATTGACAGTACTGAGGCCGTCGTTTCACCAGATGGAGGAGGTGGTACTGAGGCCGTCGTTTCACCAGATGGAGGAGGTGGTACTGAGGCCACCGATGTTGCCGAGCCAGAGCGCGGTACTGATGCCGCACGTCTACCAGTCGAGGGTGGTGCTGATGCCACCATTTTCACTTCTGAGAGTCATGTAGTCTTTCCTTATGTTCTTGTATCTCAGGACATTTCTGGCAATAAAGGAAAGGGTTTGTTTTCTTCTGGTCCACCTGTGGTGCTTGATGTATGTGTGGATCCTGCCGTCGAGCAGCCTAGACCCTTTCCTAGTCCTTCATCTGAGAAGGACCCTGTGATCCCCTTCCCTAGAGCTCTTCACATGGGAAAGGGGAAAAAACGAAAATCCAAGAAAGAGGCAGCAGGAAGAGTTCAGCCAACAGATGATCGACCGCTTTCACATTCAGCTGACTCTTCAGGAGGCGTTGCAGCACATCCCTCTACTCCAGCGTTCACTTAGAGACAAGACCATAGTTAGGAGGAAGAGGAGGAATCACCAGTCCGAGATCCATGTGCTGACCAGAGCCACGTGTTTCGCGATTCAGAACCGTCTGCCGGCCAAGAGGCCAGATTCCGGAGCCCCCTATGTCAGATGCCATATCAAAGAGCAGAGGTTCGACCGCACTCTATTAGACAGCGGTTCTTCGATCAACCTACTTCCGGCAGCCCTTGTCGACCGCTTCGAGTTGGGCACTCTACGACAGAGCAGGACAGTCCTTCAGTTTGCTGATAGATCTGTCAGGAGGCCGAAGGTGTTGCTGAAGGACGTTGTCGTCACGATTCAGGGCCTGCAATTCCCGTGGACTTCATGGTGTTGGATATGGAGATCCCTGAGTCAGTGACCGATACCCCCATCATTCTAGGTCGCTCGTTCTTGGCCACATCCAAGGCAGTGACCGACCATTATAGCGGGAAGGTATACTTTCGCGTCAAGGGCGAGAGTGTACAAATAGAGATGGTCGAGGACATCAGAGTCAGAGATACAACATGCTCAGAGACTACTTCCGATACAGAGCAGATGCTAGATATAGGGCCAGACATCCACCAGGACTACGACTTCGTGATTATAGATGATGAGGCAGTATGGGCAGATCCAGATGCATAGGCCATCCTCTCACCTTCAGATTCCCCTGATGCAGAGACGCCAGCAGAGGAGAGCTTGGAGAGCACATTCCTGGTCCAGTATACTTTTGAGGCAGCAGAGTCGGTTCGAGACCGTGAGACAGATCCCTCGGAGTCACATTTTGATTGGGCAGAGTTTGAGGATTTCATACCAGATCTGACTTCTTCTGAGCCTACATCTAGGGAGGAGGTAGATGCCATGCAGAGCAGAGACAATCCAGATGAGCAGCCTTCTCCAGATCCAGTTTACGAGAGAGAGTTCTCACTTTCCCGAGTAGATTTGGCAGCATACACTCGGATTCTTCAGAAGCCAGATTTGCCAGCACCAGTTTGTCCAGAGCTGAAGCCTCTACCTGCGTCGTTGAAGTATAGGTTCCTTGCAGGTGAGCATGAGATGTACCTAGTCATTATCTCTGCTGATTTGACTGGAGAGCAAGAATCCCGTCTGATGGGGGTTCTTGAAAAGAACCGCAAGGCGATAGGATGGAGTGTAGCATATCTCCAGGGATCAGTCCGGCTCTGTTCTCTCACCACATCTATCTCGAGGATGAGGCAAAGCCGTCGCGTGAGTTCCAGTGGTGGTTGAACCCGAATCTGAGAGAGGTTGTCATGAAGGAGATCTCGAAATGGTGGAGCGTCGATTTTATCTACCCCATCTCCGACTCCAAGTGGGTCAGTCCGTTACATGTGGTGCCCAAGAAGACAGGCATCACTACAGTGGTTACGATGTCCGGAGAGGAGATTGCTACCCGGGTACCCACTTCTTGGCAGATCTGCGTGGATTACAGACGACTCAAGCAGGCCACCAAGAAGGATCATTTCCCCCTGCCCTTTATAGATCAGATCATTGAGAGACTGGCAGGGAAGAGCCATTACTGCTTCTTGGATGGGTACTCCGGCTACAATCAGGTGGCCATTGCGACAGAGGATCAGGACAAGACCACCTTCACCTGTCCCTTCGGCATATACGCCTTCAAACGCATGCCATTTGGGCTATGCAACGCCCCTGTGACTTTTCAGAGATGCATGTTGTCTATCTTTTCGGACATGGTGGGGGAGTGCTTGGAGGTCTTCATGGATGATTTCTCGGTCTACGGTGACGGATTCGACTCCTATCTTGACTGCCTAGACCGAGTCCTTCAGCGATGCATAGAGGTTCATCTGGTATTATCTTGGGAGAAGAGTCACTTTATGGTGACTCGAGGGACGGTGCTTGGCCACATCATCTCCAACAGGGGCATGGAGGTTGATCTGGCCAAGGTGGATTTCATTAGCAAACTCAATCCACCGTCCAACTTGCGGAAGTTACGGTCTTTTCTGGGGCACGTTGGTTTCTACCGGCGATTCATTCGTGATTTCAGTAGGGTTGCCTGACCGTTGACTGATCTGCTGACGAAAGACACCGAGTTCCTTGTAGATTATAAGTGTCATTCGTCGTTCGAACTCTCAAGATATGTGTGATAGAGGCTCCTGTCCTTCAGCCACCAGATTGGTCTCTCCCATTAAAGATCATGACGGACGCCTCCGATTTTGCCGTGGGGGCAGTGCTAGGACAGAGGAGGGATTGAGTCCCATTTGCTATTCACTACGCTAGCCGTACATTGGATGCCGCACAACAGAACTACACAGTCACTGAGAAGGAGATGCTAGCCGTAGTTTTTGCAATAGATAAGTTCAGATCGTACATTATCGGATCTAGAGTGACCATCTTTACTGATCATACCGCCATCAGGTACCTCATGGCAAAGAAGGATGCCAAAGCTAGATTGACCAGATGGATCCTTCTACTCCAGGAGTTTGACATAGAGATTAAGGATAAGCCTGGAGTCAAGAATGTGGTGTACGATCATCTCTCCCGATTGGAGTATCTTGAGGATTCTGAGCAGATTGACCCTATTTGTGAGACCTTCCCAGATGAGGCGATCCTTGATATCGCTTCGCTCCCATGGTATGCCGATATTGTGAGCTATCTTGTTGCCAAGAAAGTTCCACAAGATTATCCCAGGCAGAAACTTGAGACCTGCCTTGTGAAGGCCAAGTTTTACCATTGGGAGGATCCCGTCCCTTACCACGAGGGAGGGGATAGTATCTGGCGTAGGTGCATTCCTCAGGAGGAGCACCACAGTGTCCTTACTTACTGCCACAAGCTGGAGGCAGGAGGACATCACTCAGGGAGGAGAACGGCACAAAAAGTGCTCCAATCTGGCCTACGGTGGCCTACTCTCTTCAAGGAATCTAATGAGTTCGTGAAGAGATGTATTGACTGTCAGAGGATGGGCACTTGTGGACAGCGTGATACGATGGCGATGCAGCCCATACACTTCTGTGAGGTTTTTGACGCATGGGGCATCGATTTCATGGGTCCATTCCCTAAGAGTCAGGGATTTGAGTACATTCTATTGGCCGTTGATTATGTGAGTCGTTGGGTTGAGGCCATCCCTGCCCGAATCGCAGATGCTAGGACTGTTTGCAGATTTTTGAGGAGGAATATCATTTCACGGTTCGGGGTGCCTAGAATGTTGATATCAGACGGGGGGTCTCATTTCGTCAACAATAAGGTAAAAGCCCTTGCTAACGAGTTCAGCATAGACCATCGAGTTGCCACTCCATACTGCCCTCAGACGAATAGTCTTGCTGAAGTGTCGAACAGGGAGATCAAGACTATATTGCAGAAAGTCGTCCGCCCTGACCGAAAGGATTGGTCACAGCTTTTGGACTCGGTCTTGTGGGCATATCGAACGTCTTTCAAGATTCCTTTGGGTACATCTCCCTTTCACCTCGTTTATGGCAAGCCGTGCCATTTACCTGTTGAGCTGAGACATAGGTCACTTTGGGCACTCACTGATATACTTTTGGATCCAGATAGTGTGGGAGATCAGAGGAGGGTAGAGTTAGCAGCCCTGGAGGAGCTTCGTGATATCGCCTTTTCAAACAGCCTACAGTATAAGAAGAGAGTGAAGGAGTGGCATGATTTTCATATCAGCCACAAGCAGTTTGAGCCAGGACAGAGAGTATGGCTGTTTGATGCTAGGCTTAGATTATTCCCAGGGAAGCTACAGAGAAAATGGAAGGGACCGTATTTGGTGAGAAAGGTACACGACAATGGGAGTATTAACATATCTGAGTTGTCTTCTTAGAGTACCTTTCGAGTGAACGGCTAGCGGCTCAAGCCATATCTAGATCATGAGCCGCGGGTCATTGATGTTGCCCCTATGCACTTTGCGTGAGATGTGGTTTCTTGACTCACATCTATTGCATCTCACGCCTGATTATCACTGTTCTTCCGACCTGTATAGATCCAGTTGTCCATATCATTCTATTATTTAGTCCCACTTCCCTTTTCTCATCTTATGATTTCGCTATACTTAGGGTGTACTTTACCCTAAGTATAGGGTGGATGTAAAACTCTCGGGTATTCTTTTGATTCTTTCTACCCCTGTTTTGCTGCCTATACTTAGGGATATTTCACCCTAAGTATAGGAAGGGTAGACTCTATACATCCTTCACTCGGATTTCCCTTCATGTACAGCTTGCTATACTTAGGATTACTTGATCCTAAGTATAGGGGGAAAACACCGAGTTCTTCTCATTCTATTCTTTGATTCTTCTCTGTATATAACCATTCCTTTTCACTTCCCTATACTAAGCACGAGTTATGTCTTCTTCATCGCTCTTGATCACTCTGAGGACATCGTTCGAGCTAAGTATAGGAGGGTGTGTATATATTTCATATATACTTTAGCCATAACTCGTACTTTGTGTGAGTGTGTTAATAAATAAAAATGGCTAACAATCCATAAAATTTAAAAATTTTCCTTGTATATAAAATTCATTTTGCACATACCTGTTTATTTATACAAATTATTTTTGTACAAATGATTGTAAAATGATTTGTGTAAAGAATTTGTAAATATGTGCATATCAAAATTATGTATATAGTACAAAAATTTTCCAAAATGTTTTGAAAATCAAAAGTTTGCAAAAGCTTTGTGTAAATTTGTGTACATATTTTGCAAAACTTGCATTCATGCATACATTCATGTTTTCAAAACATTTTTGAAAAATTTTGCACATTTGTAAATATTTGTAAATAGCATCTTTGTAAATATTTGTATAGTTTTTCCTGGATTATACTTTACATTTAAACTAGCATGGAATTAAATTGGAAAATGGAGCTTGATTAAGATCTTAATCCACCTAATCATAAGAGGAACCTTATAGGGCATAGGGTTAAGGCTTTTCAGGTCCATGGTGACTTAATTCTTTGAGTCAACTAGGATATGAGCATATGTCATCTTGATGAGCTTAAGTAGAGTACTTAACAACAGACGCATGACTCTCAGAGACAATGGCTTTACTTGCACCAGCACTTCACACATAGCTCTCCACGGATGAGGTGGTGAGGAGGCAGTTTCCTTTGGCTTGGGGTAGCATATGAGCGTAGTACTTCTAGGCGGAACCTCTCTTCTTCTTCTAGTGAAGGAAGTGCACCTCAACTTGGTCTGGTGGTTATGAAGTCTAAAGACAGAAGCTGTGGGTTGCAATAAAGCTTCAAAAGAGGGATAGTCTACTGGCTCAAGAGGAAAAACTCCTTGTATATATGCTGCACCATGTAGATATGTTGTACAGATGCACATGAAAAAAATGTGCAAAAAGAAAAGAACTCCAAAAAGTGGTGGGTCGGATTGAAAATTTAATAATCCCACCGGAGTATATATAGTCAAATAAAGCAAAAGATTATGGTATACATGTTCCATCTTATGAAGCTTGCAGCGGGAGACTCAGCTACACTGGTTAGAGCTCCCAAGGATACATGGCTACACTGGCCATGGTCCATTCTTCTTCTTCCCCCTCTTCTTGAGCCGGTTGCACTTGAACTTAGAAGGGAATACCCCACTTCTTGAGGAAAGAGTTGCTAGACCGAGGCATTAGAGTTACCAGGTTGGGGGAGGTTGTTTCTTTGTTACATCTGAGGTGGGGAGCTACATATCACTTACACCATACAAGGAAATATTCATTGTCATTAGAGTTTGTGTATGCAGACTTGTTCTGATCTGGTTTATTGAGGAGTCTTGCCCATAGATTGGTGGAACTCAGAGGCTGTTAGGTTTTAATCTTAAGTCTAAATAAGGTTTCGACACATTAATAATCCAAAGATCTGATCGAGCTCCATATTTCAATTTAATGAAGGCAAGTTTAATATTCAGCATTAATCAATGCATTTTCTCCTCCTTTTCTTTTTCTTTCTCTTTTTTTCACTTCTTTTTCAAATAAGTGTTTGCTAAGGGACTAGCAAAGTTAAGTATAGGAGGGTGATGAATACCCATTCATCACTCTTTATTCTTTTATTTTAGCTACAAAACCCATGCAAAACACATGTATATTCCTGTAAATAATAATTGCCAAATAACATGCATTGTGTAAATATGCATTTTTAGCATGTTTTTGTGCATAAATAAAAGAATAAAGAAATAAAAGAAAAAGAGGGAGATGTTTAGAATAAATATTGAGTGACCTAATCCCAAGGGAGGGCTCAGCATGGGCCTGACCGCAAAAAGAACCAAGTAGAGGGAGATAGGGCAACTCATGTGATGTACATATACATGTAAATAAATAAATAAATAAATATTTTCCTCTAAATAAAATAAAAAGGCATTGTTTAAATCTTTATATATTTGTAAATATTAAATTAAAACAAAAATGAGAAAATGAAAAAGAACTTAAAAATCCCTTCACTAATGTACATAAGCCATGTATATAGAAACCCTTCATCTATTTATTTCTCCCTATAAATAAATAACTAAAAATCCACAAAAATATGTACCTATTTTATATTCCATAATGTATATAAATAAAATAAAGAACAAAAATAAAATAAAAATAAAAAGAAATAAAAATAAAAATCAAAGCCACCTTGTATGTATACCACATATGTATATAAATAAAACTATTTATTTCACCCAGGTACATAATTAATAAAAATAAAATAAAAATGTCTTATTATTCCAAATTTTATCTTATAAATAAATAAAATATAAAATTGGAATAATTTGTATAAAAATAAATAATTAAAAATAAAAAATAAAAAATACATATGTATATACATGTATATAATAATAATATTTTGTAAATACATTATTTATATTTCAAAAAAATAAATAAAAACGACAAAAAAATAGTTTAAAAATAAAGAAACATTTTTCATGTTTTAACTTTTTTGATATTTGGCCATTTACTATGTTAATAAATTGTCAAATAAATCATAATTGGCTGGCTCTGATTGGTCCACGGGGGATTGTTGACCCCGGTCAACTCTCCCCCCAGGACCACCAGAGCCGGATCAGGTTCGTCCGACCCGATTTCTCTTATTTCTACCCACTTGATCTGCCTGCCATTTGCGCAAACCTCGGGTCCTATTTGTCCTGATACTTCCCTGATCCTTGCCCGGAGGATTGCATCGGGGTCCGAGCTCCGAATATCTCGCCCGACCCTCACCTTCTCAGACCCCTAGCACTATAAAGCTCCAGCTCTGCCTCCCATTGCACGCCATCTTTAGCTCCTCCTTCCCATCCCAAGACCTCCACTGCCTTCCCTAGAGTGACAGCTAGCCGCGGGTGGTGTCACAGTGAGGAGGAGGTGTCCCAGCCACTGATCCGGCTGCTCATCGCCGCCGTGCGCCGCCCAGGAGCAGCGCTCGAGCCTCGGGCATCGACGACCCTCGAGGCAAAGACCAGGAGCTCTTCCACAGTCGACCTCACCCATCCGGAAATCCTAGTTCTTTCTATCTTGTTCGAATTTCTGATTACGCCTAATTTCGTCCATCGCTGTCGACCATCGATTCCGGTCATCCCGTTCACCCATTTCGTCGATTGACCCTACCATCATCTATGCCCTTCTGCCCTGCATGTTCTTTGCCCGTCCATCAAATCCAGTTCACCCCGGAACTGGGAGGCGATCTCCCTCGCCGTCGCATCACTGGAGATCCTCCGCCCCGACGCATCGTTCACCCATTTCGCCCCTAACCGGGTCGAGGCATTTTGCCCTCAACTCGGGAGCTTGTTGCGATACTTTGCATGTCACGCCAGGCCCATTTGAGGGCGTAAGCATCCAGAGGCAGGAGCTCCAGGCCATCGCCGTCACCGGAGCTCCTCGGAGCTCACCGGCCTCATCGGAGAGGTGCATTAGCTGCGGGACATCTTGGCAGAGCCATTCCGCATCTTGGAAGCAGCAGAGGAGGCCCACCACGCGAGTTCTGGGCCGACGAAGTTCGCCGACCACCTGTTCTTCCAGGAGCCTTTCCAGCCGTCCATTCAACATCGAGCTCCAGATGTGATCCATGCCGTTCATTTGAGGAGCAGCCCTCATCGTCAGATCCGTTGGAGACTTGATCTGGACCGTCCGAGCCTACGAGGGTTAGCACCAGCGATTCTACACCGTTGATCATCCACGTGGCGAGCCCTCCACCGTCCGATCAGAGCCGAGGTTCCTTCATTGGTGCGCCACCCCCCGCAGCCGTTGGATACACCACGTGGCGCGCATCCAGCCCCTCGGTTAATAAACGGTAATTTACCCTTAGGCCCTCTCTCTTTTAGTCTTTATTCTTCAGTCCTGTAAATATTTTATAGAGTTTATTTTAGTTTGGTAAAATTGCATAGAGACCCTGGTTGTTTATTTTTATTGCTTTTTCATCCCTGTTAATGTGAGACACGTGCTTCGACACGTGAGTTTTTGGAGAATTTGCATTTTGTGGGTTGCAGTTTCTGGTTGTTAATGAATGAAATATCTTTTTGTATAATTGCACTTATGCCCTTGTGAATGATTTAATTCTGCATGTGTTGAATATCGTGGGCATTTTACAACTTAGCCCCTAGACTTTTAGCACCTGTTGCTAATAAGTCTGGGGAGTTAAGTTATTTGCATATCGGTCCCTGTGTGCCCAGTGCACGTGCCTTGCGCGTGAAGGCTTGGAATTTTTGCACCAAGACCCCTTGAGTTTCTGGTTCTCTTAAATTTTAGCACCCAGAAGATATTATTATTACGAACAGGTCTCTGTGCACGGTGGGCTCTTGTTTGTTTTAAATAAAATATCAAATCTAATCCAAATTAAGTGAAAATTTGACACGTGGCTCCTACCACTGTGTAGAATTTTCATTAATTTTTGGAAAAAATTTTGAGCCCTTTTATTATTTTTAAAAATTCTAAAAATCCATTTTTCTGGCTGTTCGGATTTAAAATTCATAAAAAAATAAAAAAACCTTTTCAAAAATTCTAAAAAATTCAGATTTTATTTGTTTTGGTGTGCTTGATTTTCTGACCATTTTTGGTCATTTTTGGATTTATAAAAACTATAAAATTGAAAAACCTTAAAAAATTTATAAAAATTCTAATAATTCATAGAAAATCCCTAAAATAATAAACTCTTTCTCTGTTTTTTCCTTTTTATTTGTAGGAAAAATACCACCAGGTTTTATTAGGGCCATTTTATATTTTATTTTGTCCCTTGAAGCCTGGCTGGACATTGTTCATTAGTTTTTTCCTTCTTTCATTTTTAGAAAATTCTCTAAAAATCAAAAAAATATCAAAAATTCACCAAAAACAGTAAAAAATATAAAAACCATAAAAATATTTTTGTTTGAATTTTTAGAGTATTTTAAAGTAATTAAATAATTGTTGAAAGTTGCTTGTTTCCTTATTTTCTTTATAATTAAAAAGTCTAAAAAATATAAAAATATTAAAAATCCACCAAAAATCATTTGTTTTTATTTTATTCATTTGTTGACTACTTCGTAGGCCGCAAGGGCCACTATTTGATTTTTCGTGTTTTATCTCTCTGTTTGGTGGTCTGATCCTTATTTTTCTTGATTGACTGAATTATTTCTCTCGATCCGGGTCGCAACGACCCTTGACTGATTTTATATTTTAATCCCGGATTGATTTGAGGAATTTTTTGGGTCATCAATATTCTGGCATACATATGTGCTCTAGACATTTAATCATGAATGACATGGTTCTCTGCATTATGCAGAATGGTAGCCTGAAAGAGATGATGTTTGAATACCTACCTAAACCTAAGTCTTTAAGAGTTAAGATGTATGTAGATAAGACGAGTGTCATCATTCTATTGTCTATACTCTAGTCATTCATGAAGCTTCATAATATTCATATTGTATGAATTTAATGAAGCATGTATAAATGTTGAAATGATCTTACATTGAATTCTTTTGAATTTAACATAAGAGATCCTTAGTCTTAAGCAATGGTTGTTTATAGATGAAGAGAGCAAAGTGGAAGCATGGGTCGGACCCATGTGGGAAAGAAAGTCAAAATGGGTTGACTTTATTTCTATGACTTCCATATGACATCCAAAGAGTTGAATAAATGCCAATACTGCAATAAGTTGATGTGTTGATAGTATGACTATAAAATCTGTCTAAAATCCATTGTGAAGGACTCAGATAGGGCATCCAAATTATCTACATATAATCATTGACTCTGACTTTGTTATTTTAAAGATAAAGTCTGACAATTGTATCCCAATCTTCTAATGACATTTGCAATTGGTTGCATATATATATATATATATTAGAAGATTAGATCTTAAGGTTTAGTAGTCATCTACATGGATATTGCTGTAATTGTTGCAACAATCTCTGTTGGATAGATAGACTTCATATTCTCAGTGGGAGAGCCCTTAGTCTTGGAGAATGTCTCTATGACCTAGATAGTAGAGTACACTCATTGTTTGTTTCTAAATGCTGGAAATAAACATGAATTCTGAGATAGAACTATCATAAAGAGTTGTGATGGATGTATTTCAGATAGTAATCTAACATCTCGTGGACTCCACAAAATTAGAAAAATTAATGAATGGTTCATTAAGATTTGTAATACTGAAAATCAAACCTTATAAGATCAATAGGCGGATGAAGATCATTTGACAATGATCTGGCACTTGGACATTTGTTTGTTGATTTGATCAATAGACTAGTAAGATATGAAACTTTAGAATGTCTAAAATTTCAAATCTTACATACTTGTGAATATTGTATTCAAAGTAAAATGTCCAATACACCCTTCTCTGGGAATGGTGTTGGATGTCGAGGTATTCAAGATCTCATACATATTGATGTATGTAGATCATCTATATCATAGTAAACATTATGGTTATGTGATATCTATTTATGATTATGTATGATATGAGATTTCTTCTCTTCACTTGAGAAACCTTTGAAATGTTCAAAGATTTCACAATTTTGGTTTAGAACCAAAGTTTGAAGAAATATGAAATGAATTTGATCTAACCTTGGTAGCTTGTACCTGTTAGATAAAATTCAAAGAATACCTTATGGAGATATGAATATCATTTCTATCTCACTCTTCCCGATAAACCTGAACTCAATAGAGTTGTAGGGAGATACAATTGGATCATGTGTGACATGATTTGACCAATGATGAATTTTAGCATAATTATCCCTTAGTTTCCAGGTATATATATATGTAGTAGAGACTACACAATA
Source organism: Ottelia alismoides (assembly GCA_037367405.1). Taxonomy (NCBI): domain Eukaryota; kingdom Viridiplantae; phylum Streptophyta; class Magnoliopsida; order Alismatales; family Hydrocharitaceae; genus Ottelia; species Ottelia alismoides. The sequence goes on along the minus strand of JAZKJV010008784.1, from coordinate 116,339 downwards.
TATCCTTAATAAGATTCCATGCAAGTAAGCTAGAATCGAGCACTAGAGAGTGCTACTTCATTAGGAAAATAAAGGATGGTATTGGATACCTACTTTATGACCTTGAGATTTTTAAAAGATCTCACCTCTGAGAATGTGATTCTTGGAGGATTAAGACTCTTGAGAATCAAGAAGAAAATGAAGTAAAGGAACTCATTTAATCTTGAGAAGATAATGAGGCTCCTGAAATCGGAAACTAAAAGGATAATTAAAGATGAAACATTGATACCTCTTCAAATGAGTTTGAGGACGTATTCCATGTGTCAGTCAAGTCTGACAATGATCGGACTTCATGTGATGAAGTTCTTGAGGATCATGACATGGAAAGATGGATATTAGCAATAAAGTCTAAAGTAGACTTCATATACAAGCGTTGTATATGGACCCTCAAGGATTCACCTATAAGGGTTAGACCCATTAAGGTGTAAATGGATCATCAAGAGAAGAGGGAACCTGATGAGAAGGTAGAGACCTTTAAAGCACGGTTCGTAGCCATGAGCTACACACCAGAAGGGAAGACATTGTTTGCAATGAGACTTGCTCTTAGGTAACCATGCTTAAAATCATTAGAATATTGCTAACCTTAGCTACACAACTTGACTATTGCATCTTAAAGATGTAAGTCAAGATTGCATTCCTCTAAGAATAGCTCTCTGAGGATATTCACATGAAGTAACCCCAGGGCTTCATGGTTGAGGAAAGCAAGGTGTGCAAGCTAAATAAATCCATCTATAGACTCAATTAAGCTTCTTGTTGTTGGAACATAAGATTTGATGAAATTATAAATGTTATGATATCAGATAGAATCTTGATGAACCATGTGAAGCTTAGTGGGAGTGCCATTGTGTTCATCGTGCTATGTGTAGATAATATCCTAATCATTTGGAATGATATAAGGATGATAATAAGTGTTTTATAAACTGGCTATTCCATACCTTGAGATATGATCTCAAGAATACCTCTTAGATCTTAGTTCTGAAGTTGTTCAGAAGCAAAGAAAAGAGGGTATTGGGACTATCACATTTGTAGTACACCTTGGACATATTCTATTCTTGGAAATTCCAAGAAAGACTTCCTTCCCTTAAGATTTGGTATTGACCTATCTAAAGGGATAACACGTCAAAGAGTTGAGGAAGTGAATGCTAGAACTGCTTGCACCTGTGCATCAGTTACGAGAAGCTAAGTGTATGCTAAATGTGTACAAAAGCCATATTTCTACCATGCAGTGGGAGTAGTAAACTGTTACTAATCCTACTAAGGAGAGAAAACACTTGATTGTAGTAATAACAAAATCTTTGAAGATGATAAGGCTTTAGATATGGTGATCTCTAAGTCTTATCTTCAAGAACTTAAGACTTTATAGATAGAGATGTAAAAGGTCTTAACTGTGGATACCTTGAGAGATAGTGATCTCCCAGAATAAGGGTATTCTGATAAGGATTATGGAAATACTGGTTATAATAATTACTGAGTAATAGTGTCAAGGACACTATATTTGCTTTATCAAGATTGAGTATTGGTTGCATAAGATGCAACATTCGCATTGGATGCGAGCACTGTTACCTAGAGATATGCAAGTGCCGTAAAAGGACTTGGCATAGTCTTTTGGGAATAGAGTGGCTGATCAGCTTACCTAGCTATTTCTAAATAGCCTATGATTGTCACATGAGTGTGGGTTAAATGATTAGCCCATTAATGGCTCTTTGGGCTAGTGGGAGATTGTTGGACATGTGAGCCCACGGCGAGCCATTATGCAATAAATGTTATTGCGAATATCATTTCCTGATCTGAAATGAAGAATAAATAATTTGCATAATAGGTCCCTCTATACAATTAGGGTTATGTACCATGGCTATCTTAATGATCATACAGCTGCTGATTCAATTATTGAATCATAGAGGCTGGTGCTTGGATGAATATCTAAAGAGTTAGATTGAGGACTCATCAAGCATCGTCAAATGATTGTTAAGATGTGATATCCAGCTTGAGTAGGAGATGGCAATCCTTTCTCATATAGGGTGATATCAGAATGACCTCTTGATGCAGGTCCTCTACATGGGAATAGTGATTCGGAGGTGTCAGATTAGTTAGGTCAATGGGTTGACTTAACGAGCTCAAGATAACCTAAGTCCTATGTTGAATGCTGTCACAGCATAGGCACGCATCCTCTGACTGGAGAAAGATGTAATACTATATGTCTGAGTACGTACATTTGGCAGACCGATAGGTTGATGGTCTAACGAAGGTCTATACACCGGCGCGCTGGTGTGCATATAAGGGCATATGAGTAATACGATCTCGCAAAGGGATCATACAGGTTCACTACTAAACTGGAAGACATGAGCTCACTTATGAGATATTGGGAAGAATCAAATTCCGTGCACGGTCGTCTCGCTTTGGAAGCTTGACTGAATTTGTAGGTTTTATATATACTTTTGGAAAGTATATGATCAAGACCTAGGTATGATATATGCTTTTGGAAAGTATATGATCGATACCAAATCCTAATGATCAAATGAGAAACTTATTGATAAAACCCTGAAGAAGACAGTATAAAATTGGTATTGATCTTCAGGTTGATCATAGGTCTTCCAATATGCAGGATGTACAGGTATTGGGAATACCTCAGGGTGATGTGATCATAAACGATTGTATATCCATGACGCTTCCATTCCGAGGGAGTGATGAAACAGGTCTGGATTTTAGTGACTCCTCTCAGTAGAGAAGCAATCTGATCTTAGTGCAAGTGTTGGACATTGGTCTGAATGAGATTCAGATGCAATGAGGAGATTAGATTTGCGGTCTTGATTTAATCAAGCATCTGTGGGAGGTTCGTAAGATCTGGATTTGAGATGAGATCTCAACATCCAAGTCACTATATGTGGAACAATACAGTCGCCTTGTCTTTATCTCCAAGTATCTGCGCGAGAAAGCACATTATTCTTGAAGGAATTCAAGAATAATTCATTTGATGAATTTTGTATCCAAGCATCGAGAAAATGGATAATTAAATATGATTTAATTATCATAAATAATATGAATTTGATTCATATTATAAGAAGAGATATTTAAGATAATTAAATGTGATTTAATTATCAAAGATATGAATAACGTGAATGTGATTCATGTTATTTGGGCACATGAGAAAAGAGATCCAAGATGATTAAATGTGATTTAATCATCATGGATATGAACAATGTGGATAGCAATATCCATATTAATCATATATATTATAAATATGATTTATAATATATTAGAGAGAGAGAGAAACTTAGTAAATAGCATTTGTTAATTATTAAATGTGGATTGGATTCACATTTATTAATTAATTGGAAATGTAATTTACAAATTAGTTTAGGTTGTGAATTTGATTCACATATTTTTTGATGGCATGATTGAAATATTTATAAATTAATTTGGAATTAATTTTGTGGATAATTATGTGATAATAGTTATTACATATTATTAAGAGATAATATGATATAATAAAAAGGAGATAATTGCCTCCAATTTTGAGGTCGCGTCACCCATGAAAAGGTCATGCGTGACGCCCCAATTTTAGGAGGCAACATTATCTCCATTTTATTATCTTGGTTAATCTCTTAATTAATTTATTTATATTAAATTAAATTGTATTGATAATGTTGCAACATATATTTAATTTAAATATAAATAAATCTTGTTGGTTTTAACCAACAACAATCATAGCCATTGATTATTACATAGACCAAGCATTGCCGTTGGATCTATGTGTCCCATGGATTGAGATCCATTGGATCCTATACTAATATAAAAGGAGGGCTAGCTTAGCCTTTCTTGGTAAATCATTAAGAGTTGTAGAAGCTTACAATTCTCTCTCTCTCATATTCTCGCCCTCTCTCTTTCTCTCCTCCAAAAGGTGGTCGTCCATCTTGTGTTGAGAAAGGAGAGACCTTCTCGGCTTCGCCTTCGACGACTCGAGGATCTCCTTCTTCTTCGGGGCTACTTGCCCTAAAGGAAGACGCAGATTTAGCTTGACGAAATCATGGGATCCATCGCTTGGATCTTCATAGAGGATTGCGGGAGGAACACGACTCATCATCGTGCCCGCAAGTGCGTTCTTCGTGGATCCGACTTGAGACAGGAGGATCTCTTATTTGGGATCTCGCGATCACAACCATGCTTCAAGAGGTATTCCTTATACTTTGGTTTGATGAAACGATCCGAGAAGTGTTCTCATGATCATGTGGTTTCATCTTTAGATTTAAAAAAAAAAATAATTTCCGCTGCATCTAGCGACTAGTTGCTCCGATTGCATACGATGCAATCGATACGCTTCCGTGATGCGCTTAAGGATTCTCAATATCCTTCACATGCCCCTCTGTGTACTGATATTAAACATGTGCTGAATATCGTGTGAAAATTACAGTAACGTCCCTAGGGTTTTTTATACGTGTTATCATTCAGTCCCTGGAAGTTGTTTTAGTTGCACTCATGTCCCTGTGTGTTGTGCGTCTTTGATTGGTTAAAATAAATAGCAAATTTCACCCAAATTTCATGAAATTTGGACACATGGCTCATGCCATGATGTAAAAACTTTCTATGAATTTTTGGGCTTGTTTTATTTGCATTTGATATTTTTAAAATTCAAAAAACTAAAAATTTGCTTCTGTCCAGTTTCAGAAATTAACTAAAAATATTAAAAATCCTCTAAAAAATCCAAAAAATACCGATTATTTGTTTTGTTGTACTTTCACTTGTATCCAATTTTTGTCGCATTTGGATTTAAAAACCCTAAAAATTGAAAACATTGAAAAATTTAGAAAATCATTAAAAATTTCTAAAAATTCAAAAAAATACATTTCCAGTTTCTGTAGTTAGAGTTTTATTTCTAGTTTAAAATAAAATTGTTGCTTGAATTTTATAGGCACTTTAATTATTATTAAAGTGCCTTTAGGTTCTGGCTGCACACTGTTTTGCATTTTTGGATTTGTTTCATTTCATAAAATACATTAAAAATCATAAAAATCAAAAAAAAACCAAAACATCTGAATATTTCTAAAATCCAAAAATATTTTTATTTGAAATTTCTTAGTGTTTTTGAGGTATTTAATAATTGTTTGATTGTGGTTTTGTTAGTGTTTTTAGCCTTCTTCCTAATATTCAAAAATCCAAAAAAAATTACAAACATAAAAACCACGAAAATAGTTGTTTTTGATTTCCGGTTACTTTGTATATTTAACATACCGTGCTCCTTGAGTTCGACCCTAGTAGCTATACCTGGTAAAGTAAATAGCTAGACCGCTATTTTTAAGCTTGCTTGCTTGATTTTAATTGGTGGTCTCGAATTTTCTTGATTGACTTATCCTCGCTATTCGGGTTGCAACGATCATGATTATTTACACCTTAGCTCAATTGTGAGATTTTTGGTCGTCAAAATGGCGTCATTACCGGGGAGCACATCTTAGTAGTCAGTTTTCTCGTTCTTTTCGGCTCTTTATTTTGGCTTGCATGTTCTATCATTTATTTCCATTCCATTTTATAATATTTTATAATAATTGTGGTTTGATACATTCTTGTTTTCGATTTTCTTGCGAGGGCCCGACGATCGAGGGCGGCTTTCTTCGGAGAGCCGAAGCACCCGCGAGATTCGGAGGCGACTCCTTTCTGCATCGAGCCGCAGGAGGAGGTAGGAGGACCGAAGTAGGAGTGCGGGGAGTGTAGCTTAGATTTAGTTTTGATTTTATTTTCTACATATTAGTGCTGTAATAATATAGGATGGACAAACTTTCAGACTTGGTGGCATCTTGGGGTCTGTTTCGCCGAGCACTAGTGTGCTCGGGGGACCTCACCGCAGAGTTTTTGCTGGTTTTGTTTTCATCGCTTTTCTTACTGCTTATCTGATTTTCGAGGATTTAGCCTTAGCCTTAGGATTTTCTGTGATTGTGACGTAATTAATTAAGGCTAAACCCTACTTATCTGCCTGCTCCTATAGATTGATAATTAGACTTAATAATCAAATCACAAAGAAAAAGTCAGATTAATTAGGCTCGAGTCCACGTGTCGTGAGGAGTCACATACAACGCATGCAGGATCCGTTGTGGCAGACACCGAGTGGCTCCCAAGATCAGACTCATGACTTAGCTTGATTACCTGACTATTGTGCTTATCGTGTAGAATTTGCTTCGTCTAAGGCCGTTTTCCTCATGCATCATATAGGTAGTTTAATTTCAGTCTTAATTTTATGTGTGGATCACTCTACATATAGAGAGTTGTAGTGAGGTACGCATTTCTTAATCTGCATGCATCATCGTGTTTGATCGCGCATCGGCTTTTTCATCTTCTCCCCCAGTTTTTTTGGACTTAAAATAACCAGGAGAACCGAAAAATTCTTTTGAAAAAACAAAAACTATAAAATTGAGACTGCTATACACACTTGACCCTAAAAGTCTCTTCACCTAAAAAATTGTCTTGGGAGAGTAATCCCCTCATTGTCTGGTTTGGATGAGCGAGAGAGCGACCCACACACTAGGCTAGAGCCACATCTGATTTCTTAGCAGACTACCGGCCTTTTATACATGACATTCTGTTGGAAGTATTGGATTCCTATCAACTCGCTTAATCGCTCTGAAAGACAGTCTGATCTGTTGGAAATGCGAGCCCACGGCGAGCCATTATGCAATAAATGTTATTGCAAATATCATTCCCTGATCTGAAATGAAGAATGAATAATTTGTATAATAGGTCCCTTAGTACAATTAGGGTTATGTACCATGGCCATCTTGATGATCATACAACTGTTGATTCAACTATTGAATCATAGAGGCTGGTGCTTGGATGAATATCTAAAGAGTTAGATTGAGGACTCATCAAGCACCGTCAAATGATTGTTAAGAGATGATCTCCAGCCTGAGTAGGAGATGACAATCCTTATCTCTTTAGGCTGATATCTGACCGACCACTTGATGCAGGTCCTCTGCATAGGAATAGAGATTCGGAGGTGTCAGATTAGTTAGGTCAAAGAGTTGACTTAACGAGATCGAGATAACCAAAGTCCTATATCGTATGCTGTCATGATATAGGCATGCATCCTCTGACCGGAGACAGATGTGTTACTATATGTCTCAGTATGTACATTTAGCAGACCAATAGGTTGATGACCTAATCAAGGTCTATACACCGGCACGCTGGTGTGCATGTAAGGGCATATGAGTAATACGATCTCTCAAAGGGATCATACAGGTTCAGCTACTGAACCGGAAGGCATGAGCTCACTCATGAGATATTGGGAAGAATCAAATTCCATGCGCATGGTCGTCTCACTTTGGAAGCTTGACTGAATTTGTAGGTTTGATATATACTTCTAGTATATGATCAAGACCTAGGTATGATATACGCTTTTGGAAAGTGTATGATCGATACCAACTCCCAATGATCGAATGAGAAACTTACTGATAAAACCATGAAGTAGACAGTATAAAGTTGATCCAATACTTCGGGTTTAATCCGAGTCTTCCAGTATGCAGGATGTACAGGTATTGGGAATACCTGAGGGTGATTTGATCATAAACGGTTGTATAACCATGACGCTTCCATTCCTAGGGAGTGATGAAATGGGTCTGGATTTTAATGACTCCTCTCAGTAGAGAAGTGATCTGATCTTGGTCCAAGTGTTGGACATTGATCTGAATATGATTCAGATACAATGAGAAGATTAGATTTACGGTCTTGATTTAATCAAGCATCTATGGGAGGCCCGCGATCTGGATTTGAGATACGATCTCAATATCCATGTCACTATACGTGGAACAATACAATCGCCCTGTCCTTATCTCCAAGTATCTAAGGAGAAATAGCATTGTTCTTAAATGGTTTGAGAACAATTCCATAAGATCTAAGCAAAGAGAAATATGTAATTAAATGTGATTTAATTATCATGATGTATGAGAAGTTATCCAATATGATTAAATGTGATTTAATTATTTTGGATAAGAATAATGTGGATAGAAATATCCAATTATTCATAATATATTATAAATGTGATTTATAGTGTATTAGAGAGAGTTAATTATAATTTATATGTGTTGACTAATTATTATGTGTTTTGGATACACATTGTGTAATTAATTAACAATATGAATTATATGTTGTTTTGGGTTGTGAATATGATTCACAATTTTTCCATGGCAAGAATGCAATATTCTCAAAGATAATTGTGAATTATTTTTGAAGAATAAAACCCAATAAATTAGTTGAGAATAAATAAGAGAGATTACAAGGAGATATGCAATCTCATGGATTACCATGAGATTGCAATCTCCATGCAATCCCCATGGGCGGCACACCATTCCAATATGGAATGTGTGGCCGCCCACTTGGAAGGCACATGGAGATGAAATCTCCATGTGTCTTCTCTCCTTATTTGTTGGGTTGATTTAGGATTGAATTATATTTAATTTTGTCAAATATATTTAACCTAAATTTGTTGTTTTTGTCAACAACAATCTTAGCCATTGGATAAACATAAATTAATCTCATCCATTGATTTTATGTGTCCCATGGATTGAGATCCATGGATCCCAAGACCCTATAAATAGAGAGGCATACTTGGCTCTCTCTACACACATGCTATTGTAGCACAAACTGTCTCTCTCTTTCTCATACTCGACAGCCCTCTCTCTCCCTCTCTTCTTGGTGGTCGTCCACCTTGGTGGAGAGAATCGTCGACGCCCGCACCATCGTGCTGCCGCTTCGACTCTCTGCGGTTCTTCATCTTCTTGGAGTGATTCACTCACGAAGGATACGTTTGATCTCGTGCGACGAGATCAGGAGCAACCGTGCTTGGATCAACTTGGATTGCGAGGACACCGCGACTCATCCCCGTGCTCGCAAGCCGTTACTCCGACGATCGGACTTGAGACAGGAGGTCTCTTTTCGTAGAGACTTGATCAACCACGCTTCAAGAGGTATTGCGTTATACTTGCTGTGGTTATAGATGAAACGATTTGAGAATGGTTCTCGGATCATGTGGTTTCATCCGATTAAAAATTTTAAATTCCGCTGCACCGAACAACTAGTACGACTAGTCGTTCTTCGTCGTATCCGATATTTTTCATATCCTTCAAGTGGTATCAGAGCCTTAGGTCGACGGTTTCGAATATGATTCGAAAAACCGAGGACGACTTGGGTTCGTTAAGGTCACGAAAGTTTTCATCGCATTTGATTTCGCAGATCTGTTTAGTAAATAAATTCGGCACTGTTTAATTTGTTTAAACAAGAATTTAATACTTGGATTTTGTTCCCCATTAAATAAGGAAACCATAGGAACTGAGTTTGCGTAAATCGGATTTCGTATGCTCTAGTTATGGTTGTTTTAATGAACATGTATGCACTGTTGCGGGAACAGTAGATTTTAACATGATTAAAGAGTTAATTACTGTTATCAATTGCCTCGAAATGCGTGCAAATCCACTTAGGTTCTGTCCTAAATCAAGTTAGCAATCTATGAAAATTGAGTTTGCTTAATTTGGATTTAAATTTATTGAGATATGTTAATTTTAGTGAGTAGGGGTCCTTACTGAAATTACATTCCTAATCTAGAACCAAGTGATTGTCAATTCGTGAAATTAATTGTTAATTTCGTGAAATAATCTTAAAACAATTTTATGAAATATTGAAACATGATTATTTGCCTAATTGACTTGACCGCAACCAATTAATTGTTTAAGATGTGATCTAAATCATAATTGGAAACCACAATCTTTCAAACTTGATGCTTGAATAGGATTTGGGAATTTATCTAGCAAATTTCCTTATAATCAAAAATGTTTTTATTATTACTATATGGTACAATTTCGGTTGAAGAACTGATGATCATCTCAAGTACAAATTAATCAATTTGGCATTATCCTTTCCCGAGGCGGATATGGTGCCTAGTCGGAGAGCATTGGGGTTGCGGGTTGCAACGTATGTGGTCCGTCCCACTCTCGTCGGTACTGGCCATGACAGCGGGTAGGGCCGGGATAATGTCCGCAGGATTAAGATGTATTTTTTTAATTATTAAAATTCGAATTAATACATATTTTGAGATATTACCATATATATATATATATTCAAGTAAAATAATCAAGTTTGATTGATTGAATTGGATTGATAATTAATTTAATAAGATTAAATTGATTATGTCCAATTGAAATACTCTAATATGATTAGAGCTAATAATTCCCTTGGAAGAATTAATTATGTGAATGTGATTCACGATAATTAATTAAAATTTGAATATGAGGTGGAGGATCACATAAGTGACATCCATGGTCTCCCGTCAAGGCGAAGGATTCCGTCGCAAGGGATTGTATGTGGGAGACGCCTGTCCGAAGTGACAACTCCTGTATGCAAGCGCATCTGGATCGGGCTCTTTGCTTCTCGAATGAGTAAGGCCGTATACGTAGTGACCCCAATATCGGATCCTCATATTATTGGGGCGATATTGGATTGCGTATAGCGAGTACTATTCCTGTTGACGGTTGGTTCAATTAACGACGGGTCAACATCGCCTTAGGGGTGGTGGGCCCGGGTGTTAAAGACCGAATTGTGAAATGCAAGTTGGACTTGCAAGGCGGAATGTGTTCCCGCTTCTTTTTATCCGAGTTGCAGATTCTCATATTATTGGGATGTAACAAAGATAAGGAAGGAGATCCCAGATCTTGTTGAGATATAATGGTAAGTATATCTCTTATATTGAAAGTGATTAAGGGAATGAACTTTCAATGTTGACAAGACAAGACAACTTTGATATAAAAATCCTAAATCAAAGTAAAAAAGTGTATATATATATATATAAATTTATGCAAATTTCTTATTTCAGATAATCCTTCATTAAAACCCACTCAATTATATACTCAATAATAACCAGTGAAATATCTTGGATTGGACTCAATAATCCAGATATTGTACTTGCATTTGAACACATAATGTATGTGGTTGCAATGTGCAGGTTTCCTCATAATAATGAGGAATGACAATTAAATAGATAATAGGACTACAACCCTGGGGTTTGTATGTCTCTATAGTCTTGATCTCTCATCGGATGTACTTTGGAAGTGACATGTCGATGATGATCGCAATTGTCAAATAATCCTTATAAAATTAATGAAGATATTCTGGCATACATATGTGCTCTTGACATTTAACATGAATGAGATGGTTCACTGCATTATGCAGAATGGTGGCTCTATAAGAGATGATGTATTCAAATTGTTTGAGTACCTACCTGAACCTATGTTTTAAGAGTTTAGATGGATGTAGATGATGAGTGTCGTCATTCTACTATCTATACTCTAGTCATTCATGAAGCTTCATAGTATTCATATTGTATGAATTTAATGAAACATGTATAAATGTTGAAATGATCTTACATTGAATTCTTTTGAATTTAACGTAAGAGATCCTTAGTCTTGAGCAATGGTTGCTCATAGATAAAGGGAGCGCAGTGGAAGCATGGGTTGGACCCAAGCAAGAAGGAAAGTCAAAGACTTGACTGGACTTCTGTGACTTCCATATGACATACAAAGAGTTGGATGAATGCCAATACTGCAATAAGTTGATGTGTTGATAGTATGATTATCAAGTCTGTCTAGAACCCTTAGAGAAGGACTCGGATGGAGCATCAGAATAATCTACATAAATCATTGATATTGACTTACTTATTGAATAATATAAAGTCAAATAATTGTATCTCAATCTTCTGATGACATTTGCAATAGGTTGCATATGTTTTTAGAAGACTAGAAAATTTGATCTTAAGGTTTATAGTTATCCACATGGACATTGATGCAATTATTGCAACAATCCCTGTTGGATTAATAGACTTGTTGATTTCAGTGGGAGAGCCCTTAGTCGTGGAGAATGTCTCTATGACCTAGATATAAGAATACACTCATTGTTTTTTTCTAAATGTTGGAAATAAACATGAATTCTGAGATAGAACTATCATAAAAGGTTATGATGGTTATATTTCAGATAGTAATCTAATAATCTAGTGGACTCCACTAAAATTAGAAAATTAATGAATGGTTCATTAACATTTCTAAATACTGAAATTAAACCTCAAGATCAATAGGAGGATGAAGATCATTTGACAATGATCTAGCATCAAGCCTTGGACATTTGTCTATTGATTTGATCAATAGACTGGTAAGAAATGAAACTTTAGAATGTCTAAAATTTCAAAACTTACATACTTATGAATATTGTATTCAAAAGTAAAAATGTCCAATACACCCTTCCTCGGGAAAGGTGTAAGATGTCAAGGTATTCAGGATCTCATACATATTGATGTATGCAGATCATCTGTATCATAGTAAACATTATGGATATGTGATATCTGTTGATGATTATGTATGATATGAGATTTCTTCTCTTCACTTAGAAACCTTTGAAAAGTTCAAAGATTTCATAATTTTGGTTTAGAACCAAAGTTTGAAGGAAGATAAAATGACTTTGATCTAATCTAGGTAGCATGTACCTATTAGATGAATTCATAATATACCTTATGGAGAAAGGAATATCATTCCTGTCTCAATCCTCCTAATACACCTTAACTCAATAGAGTTATAGGGAGATACAATTGGATCATGTGTGACATGATCTTATCAGTGATGATTTTTAGCATAATTATCCCCTAGTTTCCAGATATATATGTGTAGTAGAGACTACAATGTATATCCTTAATAAGGTTCCATGTATGTTGGAATCTAGCACTTGAGAGTGCTGCTTCATTAGTAAAATAAAGGATGGTATTGAATACCTACTTTATGACCTTGAGATTCTTAAAGTATCTCATCTCTGAGAATGTGATTCTTAGAGGTTGAGACTCTTGAGAATCAAGATAAAATGAAGTATAGGAACTCATTTAATCTTGAGAAGATAATGAGGCTCCTGAAATTGGAAACTAAAAGGACAATTAAGAATGAAACACTGATACCTCTTCAAATAAGTTTGAGGATGGATTCCATGTGTTAGAGAAATCTGACAATGATCGAACTTCAGGTGATGAAGCTTCTGAAGATCATAGCATGGATAGATGGATGTTAGCAATAAAAGTCTAATGTAGACTTCATATAAAAGTGTTGTATATGGATCCTCGAGGATCCACCTATATGGGTAAGACCTGTAAAGGTGTAAATGGATATTCAAGAGAAAGGGAACCTGATGAGAAGGTAGAGACCTTCAAAGCACGGTTTGTAGCCATGAGCTACACACTGGAAGAGAAGATATTGCTTGCAATGAGACTTGCTCTTCGGACACCATGCTTAAAACCATCAGAATATTACTAACCTTAGCTACACAACTTGACTATTGCATCTTCAAGATGTAAGTCAATATTGCATTCCTCTACGAATACCTTTTGAGGATATTCACATGAAGTAGCCCCAGGGCTTCATGGTTGAGGAAAGCAAGGTGTGCAAACTAAGGAATCCATCTATGGACTCAAATAAGCTTCTTGAAGTTGGACCATAAGATTTAATGGAATTATAATTGTTATGATTTCAGATAGAATCTTGATGAGCCATGTGAAGCTTAGTGGGAGTGCCTTTGTGTTCATCGTGCTAAATATAGATAATATCCTAATCATTTATAATGATATAAGGATGATAATAAGTGTTTTATTATCTGGTTGTTCCATAACTTGAGATATGATCTCAAGGATACCTCTTAGATCTTAGTTCTGAAGTTGTTCAGGAACAAAGAGAAGAGGGTATTGGGACTGTCACATTAATAGTACATCTTGGACATATTCCATTTTATGGAAAATTCCAGTAATGGCTTCCATCCCTTAAGATTTGGTACTGACCTATCTAAAGGGATAGCACCTCAAAGAGTTGAGGAAGTGAATGCTAGAACTACTTGCCCTTGGGCATCAGTTCTGTGAAGCTGGGTGTGTGCTAGATATGTACAAAAGCCAGATGGTTACCATGCAGCGGGAGTAGTAAACTGTTACTAAACCTACTATGGAAATAAAACACTTGGTTGCAGTAATAACAAAATCTTCATAGATGACAAGATTTTTGAGATAGTGATCTCAAAGTCTTATCTTCCAAAGTTCAAGACTTTATAGATAGAGATCTAAAAGGTCTTAACTGTAGATACCTTAAGAGATAGTAATCTCCAGGAATAAGGATATTCTGATAAGGATTATGGAAATACTGGTTATGATAATTGTTAAGCTGTAGTGTCAAAGACACTTTAACTAACTAGATTGAGTATTGGTTGCATAAAATGCAACATTCGCATTAGATGCGAGCACTGTTACTGGGGATATGCAAGTGCCGTAAAAGGACTTGGCGTAGTCTCGCGGGAACAGAGTGACTGATCAGCTTACCTAGCTATTTTCTAAATAGCTTATGATTGTCACATGAGTGCGGGTTTAAATGATTAGCCCATTAATGGCTCTTTGGGCTAGTGGGAGATTGTTGGAAATGCGAGACCACGGCGAGCCATTATGCAATAAATGTTATTGCAAATATCATTCCCTGATCTGAAATGAAGAATGAATAATTTGTATAATAGGTCCCTTAGTACAATTAGGGTTATGTACCAAGGCCATCTTGATGATCATACAGCTATTGATTCAACTATTGAATCATAGAGGTTGGTGCTTGGATGAATATCTAAAGAGTTAGATTGAGGACTCATCAAGCACCGTCAAATGATTGTTAAGAGATGATCTCCAGCCTGAGTAGGAGATGACAATCCTTATCTCTTTAGGCTGATATCTGACCGACCTGTTGATGCGGGTCCTCTGCATAGGAATAGAGATTCGGAGGTGTCAGATTAGTTAGGTCAAAGAGTTGACTTAACGAGATCGAGATAACCAAAGTCCTATATCGTTTGCTGTCATGATATAGGCACGCATCCTCTGACCGGAGACAGATGTGTTACTATATGTCTAAGTATGTACATTTGGCAGACCAATAGGATGATGACCTAATCAAGGTCTATACACCGGCACGCTGGTGTGTATGTAAGGGCATATGAGTAATACGATCTCTCAAAGGGATCATACAGGTTCAGCTACTGAACCGGAAGGCATGAGCTCACTCATGAGATATTGGGAAGAATCAAATTCCATGCGCATGGTCGTCTCGCTTTGGAAACTTGACTGAATTTGTAGGTTTGATATATACTTCTAGTATATGATCAAGACATAGGTATTATATACGCTTTTGGAAAGTGTATGATCGATACCAACTCCCAATGATCGAATGAGAAACTTACTGATAAAACCATGAAGTAGACAGTATAAAGTTGATCCAATACTTCAGGTTTAATCCGAGTCTTCCAGTATGCAGGATGTACAGGTATTGGGAATACCTGAGGGTGATTTGATCATAAACGGTTGTGTAACCATGACGCTTCCATTCCTAGGGAGTGATGAAACGGGTCTGGATTTTAGTGACTCCTCTCAGTAGAGAAGTGATCTGATCTTGGTCCAAGTGTTGGACATTGATCTGAATATGATTCAGATACAGTGAGAAGATTAGATTTACGGTCTTGATTTAATCAAGCATCTATGGGAGGCCCGCGATCTGGATTTGAGATACGATCTCAATATCCATGTCACTATACGTGGAACAATACAATCACCCTGTCCTTATCTCCAAGTATCTAAGGAGAAATAGCATTGTTCTTAAATGGTTTGAGAACAATTCCATAAGATCTAAGCAAAGAGAAATTGGTAATTAAATATTATTTAATTATCATGATGTATGAGAAGTTATCCAATATGATTAAATGTGATTTAATTATTTTGGATAAGAATAATGTGGATAGAAATATCCAATTATTCATAATATATTATAAATGTTATTTATAATGTATTAGAGAGAGTTAATTATAATTTATATGTGTTGATTAATTATTATGTGTATTGGATACACATTGTGTAATTAATTAACAATATGAATTATATGTTGTTTTGGGTTGTGAATATGATTCACAATTTTTCCATGGCAAGAATGCAATATTCTCAAAGATAATTGTGAATTATTTTTGAAGAATAAAACCCAATAAATTAGTTGAGAATAAATAAGAGAGATTACAAGGAGATATGCAATCTCATGGATTACCATGAGATTGCAATCTCCATGCAATCCCCATGGGCGGCACACCATTCCAATATGGAATGTGTGGCCGCCCACTTGGAAGGCACATGGAGATGAAATCTCCATGTGTCTTCTCTCCTTATTTGTTGGGTTGATTTTGGATTGAATTATATTTGATTTTGTCAAATATATTTTAACCTAAATTTGTTGTTTTTGTCAACAACAATCTTAACCATTGGATAAACATAAATCAATCTCATCCATTGATTTTATGTGTCCCATGGATTGAGATCCATGGATCCCAAAACCCTATAAATAGAGAGGCATACTTGGCTCTCTCTACACACATGCTATTGTAGCACAAACTCTCTCTCTCTCTCTTTCTCATACTCGACAGCCCTCTCTCTCCCTCTCTTCTTGGTGGCCGTCCACCTTGGTGGAGAGAATCGTCGACGCCCGCGCCATCGTGCTGCCGCTTCGACTCTCTGCGGTTCTTCATCTTCTTGGAGTGATTCACTCACGAAGGAGACGTTTGATCTCGTGCGACGAGATCAGGAGCAACCGTGCTTGGATCAACTTGGATTGCGAGGACACCGCGACTCATCCCCACGCTCGCAAGCTGTTACTCCGACGATCGGACTTGAGACAGGAGGTCTCTTTTCGTAGAGACTTGATCAACCACGCTTCAAGAGGTATTGCATTATACTTGCTGTGGTTATAGATGAAACGATTTGAGAATGGTTCTCGGATCATGTGGTTTCATCGGATTAAAAATTTTAAATTCCGCTGCACCGAACAACTAGTACGACTAGTCATTCTTTGTCGTATCCGATACGATCAGCACGCTTCCGTGATGCGCTTGAGGATAATTTCCATATCCTTCATGATCACCTAATAAAAATTGACAAGATAATTGATCGAGCCTTTACGGTCTTCAGCTCCGCGTTTAGTAGGTGAATCGGAGGTTTGCTTTCTCATCTTGTGTGCTTTCCAGATCTCATCTGCATTCAGTCGCCATATCGAGATGATGGGCAAGAGGTATCTTAAGCAGCCCTTGGCTACACCACTTTAGAGCACTCCAACCCACTCATCTAGATTGGTTCATGAGAGCCGAGACCCACTCTCTGAATCCGAGTTTGATTCTGCCATGTTCCCCGTCTCGATCACCCTTCTACCAGTCCTGAGGTGCCCGAGAAGAGACCGTAGCAGATACTAGATGATTTATCGGCACCTGAGTTTGGGTCTTTTGTCTTTGCAGAGACCATGTCCACCAGCGAGGAGTGCACTGATGGACCCCATGTTACAGAGACATACATGTCGGATCAGGGTGCCATCAACACCACCCTGTTAGCATCTCTGGAGACCATGCAGTGTCAGATCAGAGATCAGGGGGCTTTCATGGTAAATATGCGCCGTGAGATGGAGCAGTTGTGAGCTGACAGAAATCACCACAGAGCCGCAGGAGGAGGAGGAGGAGGAGGAGATATTCCAGAGGACCAAGACCCTGAGGAGCCAGTCCAGCTAGCACAGCCAGCGCAACCGATGAGAGAGTTGCACAACCCCAGCTCGATTCTCACACATAGATGGATAGTGTTGTCGACAATTGTGGGGGACTTCAAGTTCCCTCCTCAGACGATTCAGCTTCTTCCCTGCTTCCATGGGCTCGCTACTGAGGAGCCATACCTCCATCTCCACGAGTTCGAGATGATCTGTAGTACTGTACACGATCGGCATGTGGACGAGGACACCATTCAGATGATTGCCTTTCCATTCTCCCTCGTAGACAGAGCAACCAACTGGTTGAAGCATCTAGGGAGATTTATTATTACATGGGAGCAACTCTGAATAGAGTACTTGAACAACTACTATCCACTCGGTCGGACCAATTCCACTAGGTCCTTGATCAGCAACTTATCCATTCTCCCCGATGAGCAATTTCATGAGGCATGGGAGAGATTCAGAGAGCTCATAGACCGGTGTCCACACCACTATATATCCAAGCCCAAACTTTTCTAGAGTTTATTCTCTGGGCTTACAGCGGAGTTGTTGGGGCTCATCAATGCTTCTTGTGGGGGCTCCTATTTCGTCAAGGATGAGTATCACATCTGGGCCATCTACGAGGAGATGGCTAAGAACTATACTGTGATGTCCCAGACTAGATTATACACTCAAGGGAAACCCCATCCACCAGTTGTGTCTTATTAGAGGATAGTACGAGTTGAGGCCGATCCTTCTACATCCACAGCAGCCGCAACGCAGGCGGAGTCTACAGCCACTGATATGGGGATTATCAGCGAGAAGTTGGACCGGATTGAGCTGATCGAGAAGAAGCAGTGCCAGGGTATGTCACAAATTGATCAGATGGCATAAACGCTGAGTGACCTGAATACCCAGATCATGTGTCTCCAGGAGGCACAGATGGATTCTCAGCCCCATCTCAGGTCACGGGCAGATCCGAGCAGCAGCGACTATTCGTCCCAGCACTCCAACCAACCCAGATAGGTTCACCATGTTTAGGCGGAGTCGTACCATCAGCCACATCAGTTCTACCAGCCACCACCATCTCAGGATACTCAGATGGTAGTCTACCAACCGGATTAGCCCCTGGCGGTTCTTCCCCCACCCACGTACGAGCAGGAGCCGTTGATGGATGTCAACAGGATATGATATGATCGACCTCAGCCTGGGATCCGACGATACCATCCCGGATTCTGTTGGTCGATAAGAGGTACCAGCTCCCAGCAGCAACCTCCAGTTCCGGGTGTCCAGTACGGCCAACAGCGAGAGCAGTCCCAGTTCCCACCACAGCAGCAGCAGGCACATCCATACCAGCAACATGGTCCTCGTCCCTATCAATAGGGACAGTCTTGGAGGAAGCAACAGCCTCCCAGTATTACTCCCAGTACCCCTCTCACCCTCCGCATCAGCAACATCCTCAGTTTCAGAGAGGCCACCCTTCAGGTTCTCATGGGCCCACCGATGAGAACCCGCTTTGGATGATTTGGCCGGCCTCATCTCCGAGCAGCAGACCACCTTCCAATGGGAGATGGACGCGTTTATATAGGAGATGAGGGAGATTGTGAGAGGGAAGGTTGCTATTCCTGCCCAGATTGAGCCGAACCCGAACAACCTAAAGAGGAAGTCTGAGCAGGTAGAGATTACATAGATTACCACTCCTAATTATTCTCTTGGTGGCGTTTCTACATATCATTTTGATGCTGACTTTGTTACACTTAGGAGCGATAGGATGCCAGCAAGCAGCGCCTCATCTGAACGACGACCACTCGCAGCTTCAGGAGCGCCAGATGAGGAGGAGAGCGGTGTTGATGCCGCTCGAGATGAAGATGATGACGGTGGCGTTGACGCCACTAAGGATGTTGATCCAGCCGACGGTACTGAGGCTGTCGTTTCACCAGATTCAGGAGGAGATCGTGCTTATGCCACCAGATTAGATGTTGAGACAGAGCGTGGTACTTACGCCGCAAACCAGGATGTCGTAGGTGGTATTGAGGCCATCATTTCTGTTCCTGTTATTCTTCCACTTGTTTCTGTATCTCAGTACATTTCTAGAAATAAAGGAAAGGGTTATTCAGTTGTGAGTCCATCTATTTTGCTTGGAGATATATGTATGGATTCTATTTTATCACGGCAACAGTGACCCGATCCTAGCCCACCATCTGAGGAGGGCCCAACCATCCCCTTTCCCTAAGCACTTGGCTTGGATAAGGGGAAAAATTCAAAAAAATCTCATAAGTTAGAGTTCAGCTAGCAGATGATAGACAACTTTCAGATACAGCTGACTCTATAGGAGGTCTTGGAGCACATCCCCCTCTTCCAGAAGAACCTTAGAGAGAGTACCATCATTCGCAGGAAGAGGAGGAACCACCACTCAGAGATCCATGTGCTCACTCGTGCCACCTACTTCGCCATCCAAAACTGTCTGCCAACCAACAGGCCAGATGAAGGGGCTCCCTATGTCATATGCCACATACATGAGCAGAGGTTCGATCGGACTCTATTAGATATCGGTTCGTCGATTAACCTACTTCCGACAGTCTTACTCGACCGCTTTGAGTTTGTCCCTCTTAGACAGAGCAGGACGGTCCTTCAGTTTGTCGATCGATCTGTCAAGAGGCTGAAGGGGTTACTGAAGAACGTGGTCGTCACAATTCAGGGCTTGCAATTCCCCGTGGACTTCGTAGTGTTGGACATGGAGATCCCAGAGTCTGTGACCGATACCCCCATCATTCTAGGACGCCCGTTCTTGCTACAACCAATGCAGTGTCCGATCATGATAGCGGAAAGGTATACTTTCGTGTCGAGGGCGAGAGTATACAAATAGAGACGATCGATGAGACTAGAGCATGAGATTTAGCTTGCTCAGAGCCGCTCACAGATCCAGAGCAGATGATAGTGAAGGATACGGAGAAATCCTCAAGCGCATCACGGAAGCGTGATCGTCGTATCGAATACGACGAAGAACGACTAGTCGTACTAGTTGTTCGGTGCAGCGGAATTTAAAAAATTTTAAACCGATGAAACCACATGATCCGAGAACCATTCTCAAATCGTTTCATCTATAACCACATCAAGTATAATGCAATACCTCTTGAAGCGTGGTTGATCAAGTCTCTACGAAAAGAGACCTCCTGTCTCAAGTCCGATCGTCGGAGTAACGGCTTGCGAGCGCGGAGATGAGTCGCGGTGTCCTCGCAATCCAAGTTGATCCAAGCGCGGTTGCTCCTGATCTCGTCACACGAGATCAAACGTCTCCTTCGTGAGTGAAGCACTCCAAGAAGACAAAGAACCGCAGAGAGTCGAAGCGGCAGCATGATGGCGCGGGCGACGACGTTTCTCTCCACCAAGGTGGACGGCCACCAAGAAGAGAGGGAGAGAGGGCTGTCGTGTATATGAGAAAGAGAGAGAGAGAGTTTGTGCTACAATAGCATGTGTAAAGAGAGAGCCAACTATGCCTCTCTATTTATAGGGTTTTGGGATCCATGGATCTCAATCCATGGGACACATAGAATCAATGGATGAGATTGATTTATGTTCATCCAATGGCTAAGATTGTTGTTGTCAAAAGCAACAAATTTAGGTCAAAATATATTTGATAAAATCAAATATAATTCATTCCTAAATCAACCCAACAAATAAGGAGAGAAGACACATGGAGATTTCATCTCCATGTGCCTTCCATGTAGGTGCACACCCACTCCAATTAGGAGTGGTGTGCCGTCCATGGATTCCATGGAGATTGTAATCTCCATGAGATTGCAAATCTCCATGTAATCTCTCTTATTTATTTGCAACAAAATTATTTGGGTTTTATTTCTCAAAAATAATTCACAATTATCTTTGAGAATATTGCAATCTTGCCATGGAAAAATTGTGAATCATATTCACAACCCAAAACAACATGTAATTCATATTGTTAATTAATTACACAATGTGTATCCAATACACATCATAATTAATCAACACATATAAATTATAATTAACTCTCTCTAATACATTATAAATCACATTTATAATATATTATGAATAATTGGATATCTCTATCCACATTATTCTTATCCAAACTTATTAAATCACATTTAATCATATTGGATAATTTCTCATACATCATGATAATTAAAACACTTTTAATTATCAACTTCTCTTTGCTTAGATCTTATGGAATTGTTCTTAAACCATTTAAGAACAATGCTATTTCTCCTCAGATACTTGGAGATAAGGACAGGGCGATTGTATTGTTCCACGTATAGTGACTTGGATGTTGAGATCATATCTCAACTCTAGATCCTATGGACCTCCCACTGATGCTTGATCAAATCAAGACCGTAGACTTAATCTTCTCATTGCATCTGAATCTTATTCAGATCAATGTCCAGTTCATGGACTAAGATTAGGTCACTTCTCTAATGAGAGGAGTCACTAAAATCCAATCTTGTTTCATCACTCCCTCGGAATGGAAGCGTCATGGTTATACAATCGTATATGATCAAATCACCCTTCAGGTATTCCTAATACCTGCACATCCTACATACTGGAAGACTCATGATCATCCTGAAGATAAAGATCACTTTTACACTGTCATCTTCAGGGTTAGATCATTAAGTTTCTCAATCTTGGTCATCGGGATATGGTATAGATCATATGCTTTCATAAAGCATATATCTTACCTTCAAATTCATGTCATGCTTCCAAAGCACGACGACCATGCATGGAATTTGTTCAGTCCCAATACCTCATGAGTGAGCTCATGTCTCCCGGTTCACAAGTGAACCTGTATGATCCCTTTGAGAGATCGTATTACTCATATGTCCTTACATGCATACCAGCTCGCCGGTATATAGACCTTGATTAGGTCATCAACCTATTGGTCTGCCAAATGTACATACTCAAACATATAGCAATACATCTGTCTCTAGTCAGAGGATGCATGCCTATGTTGTGACAGTATTCAACGTAGGTCTTTGGTTATCTCGATCTCGTCAAGTCAACCCATTGACTTAACTAACCTGACACCTCTGAATCATTATTCCCATGCAGAGGACCTGCATCAAGAGGTCAGTCAGATATCAGTCATATGAGATAGGATTGCCATCTCCCACTCAGACTGGAGATCATCACTTAATGATCATTTGATGATGCTTGATGAGTCCTCTATCTAACTCCTTAGATATTCATCCAAGCATCAGCCTCTATGATCCATCCAATGAATCAACAGCTGTATGATCATCAAGTTGGCCATGGTACATAACCCTTATTGTACAGAGGGACCCTATAGTGCATTCATTCATTAATCTCAGAAAGGGGAGTGAAAAATAAACAATAACTTTTATTGATAATTTATTCATTACAATAACATTTATTGTAGAAATGGTTCGCTCGGGGCTCACATTGCTAACAATCTCCCACTAGCCCTCAGAACCATTCAGGTACAATCTTTAAACCCATACTCAATACATGCTGGTCAAAAACCTTCTGTGTCAGAGGTTTGGTAAGAGGATCAGCAACGTTGTCGGCAGAGGCTACCTTGGTGATGATGATGTCACCACGCTTTTGTATCTCCCGAATGATGTGGTATTTCCTTTCCACGTGCTTGCTCTTTTGATGCCATCTGGGTTCCTTTGCCTGGGCAATGGCTCCCGTGTTATCACAGAGTAACGGGATGGGAGTATCAGAGGAAACTACGCCAAGCTCCAGAACGAACTTGCGCAACCACACCGCCTCCTTTGCAGCATCTGATGCGGCAATGTATTCGGCTTCTGTTGTTGAATCTGCAGTAGTGTCCTGCTTCTTGCTTCTCCAGCTCACAGCACCACCATTCAACAAGAACACGAACCCCGATGTCGACTTTCGATCATCTACATCCGATTGGAAGTCAGAATCTGTATATCCCAAGACTTGGAGATCACCATCTCCATAGACCAAGATGTAATCTTGCGTCCGTCTTAGATATTTGAATATGTTCTTTACCGCATTCCAGTGTTGTTCTCCATAGCAGGATTGGTAACGACTTACCACTCCCACTGCATGGCAGATATCTGGCCTAGTGCACATCATGGCATACATTAAGCTTCCTACGGCTGATGCATAAGGACATCCAGCCATGGCCTTCTTTTCCTCAACAGTTTGAGGAGCCATTCCTTTAGACAGGTGGATACCATGTCTTAAGGGTAGGAATCCTTTCTTTGAACTATCCATACGGAATCGTTCAAGAATCTTCTTAATGTATCCATGTTGTGACAATCCCAAAATCCTCTTTTCTCGGTTTCTGAACAGCTTCAGGCCTAAGATATAAGAGGCTTCTCCAAGATCTTTCATCTCAAAGGTATGGGATAGCCAAATCTTTACACTGGTCATCATCCCTGTATCATTCCCAATGATAAGGATGTCATCTACATAAAGCACGATGAACACAACGGCGCTCCCACTAAGCTTCTTGTATACACAAGGTTCATCAGGATTCTGCAAAAATCATAACTCTTTATGGTTTCGTCAAATCTGATGTTCCAACTACGAGAAGCTTGCTTGAGCCCATAGATGGATTTCTTCAGCTTGCATACTTTACCATCCTCAGTCATGAAGCCTTGGGGCTGCTTCATGTAGATATCCTCCTCGAGATATCCATTGAGGAAAGCCGTCTTGACGTCCATCTGCCAGATGTCGTAGTCAAGATATGCAGCTATAGCTAGCAATGTCCGGATGGATTTAAGCATAGCCACAGGAGAGAATGTCTCATCGTAGTCGATGCCTTCTCTCTGTGTGTAGCCCTTGGCTACGAGCCGTGCCTTGAAAGTCTCTACTTTCCCATCAGGTCCCCTTTTTCTCTTGAAGATCCATTTACACCCAATGGGTTTTACCCCTTTAGGTGGATCCTCTAGGGTCCATACACCATTCTTATGCATGGAGTCAATTTCTGACTTCATTGCTAGCATCCATCTATCCATGTCTTGATCCGCGAGTGCTTCATCAAATGAAGTAGGATCAATGTCAGTTTCTCCTGACACATGGAATCCATACCTTTCAGGTGGTGCAACCACCCTCGAACTCCTTCGAAGAGGTATGGGTGTTTCATCTTTATTTACTTCTTCAGTTTCTGGTCTGGGGAGCTCAGAATCCTCTTGGGATTCAATGAGCTCCTCTACTTCACTTTTATCTTGACCTTTAAGGAAATCATCCTCCAGAAACATTACATCTCTAGAGACAAAAACCTTTTGGGTCTCAGGGTCATAAAGCTGGTATCCAATACCATCTTTAACATACCCAATGAAGTAACACTCACGAGTGCGAGATTCCAGCTTACTTGCGTCCACGTTCTTCGCATGGACCAAGCAACCCCAAACCCTTAAGTGATTGACACTAGGTTTGGTTCCATACCATAGCTCATGAGGAGTCTTAGGTACAGATTTGCTAGGAATCTTATTCAGGATATATATTGCAGTCTTTACTGCATATCCCCAGAAACTAAGAGGTAAATGTGCTTTGCTCATCATTGAACGGACCATGTCCATGATGGTCCTGTTGCGTCTTTCAGCAACACCATTAAGTTGGGGAGTTCCAGGAGGAGTGAGATTTGAAACAATTCCATTCTCCTTAAGGTATTCCTTGAATTCATCTGATAGGTACTCGCCACCTCGATCAGATCGAATTCGTTTAATCTTCCTATCGGTTTGGTTCTCAACCAAAGCCTTGAATTCTTTGAACTTTTCAAAGGTTTCAGACTTGTGACGTAATAGGAAGATAAACCCGTATCGCGAATGGTCATCGATAAACGTCAAATAATATCGGTATCCATTTTGAGTCGCGGTACTGAAGGGACCACATACATCGGTATGTATTAGGTCAATAATACCTTCGCATCTTGTAACCTTGTTACGGAAAGGCATCCTAGTCATTTTACCTCGAATGCAATGTTCGCAGATAGGCAAAGATTGGACCTGTAGGATATCTAAAGGTCCATCCTTTATCAATCTGTTGATCCTATCAACAGACAAATGACCAAGCCTTTGATGCCAAATCATATTTGAATGATTTTTATTCTCCCTGGATCTCTTAGGGTTTTTATTAGTGGTTGTAACATTCATGACATTCTCATTAATGCACAATTCATAGAGTCCTCCAGAAGTTAAAACACCTTCTGCAATATATTTATCATAATGATTTATGACTAATTTATTACAGAACAGGAACGAATATCCACTTCTAACTAGCTTAGATACAGATATCAGATTCCTTCTAACTTCAGGTACATAAAGACACTCTTTAAGTACTAGGACTCTTCCACTAGATAATGATAGTCTGCATGTCCCGACGGCGACTGCTGCAACACTTGCATCAGATCCCATCTGGATGACTATCTCCCCTTCCTCAAGACTTCTAGTTTCCTGAAACAAATGCAACAAATTGCATACATGAACAGAAGCACCAAAATCTACAACCCAACTTCCTTCTCGTCCGACGAGAAAGCTAGTTTCAATGATGAAAGTATATTTTATACCTGCTGGAGCTTTACCTTTGTCTGAGGACTTCAGGTAATCTGGGCAGTTACGCTTCCAGTGCCCCGGCTTCTTGCAGTGGTGACAGACGTCGGTATT
Organism: Ottelia alismoides; assembly: GCA_037367405.1. Lineage (NCBI taxonomy): Eukaryota > Viridiplantae > Streptophyta > Magnoliopsida > Alismatales > Hydrocharitaceae > Ottelia > Ottelia alismoides. The sequence goes on along the minus strand of JAZKJV010008784.1, from coordinate 90,112 downwards.
CTTTGACGCCATGAGAGTGGATGCATTGGAAGAAGAGGCAACACTTTGTCCCTTCTTCTTTCTCTTCTGGGTCGGGCCCTTCCGAGAACCATGCTTCCGACCGCGCTTCCCTTTGACCTGTGCAACCATTGCACTGCCACTGGGACCATCCTTCTTCATTACGTCCTCTGCGGACTTCAATGCAGCAAGGAGAGCAGCACTTGTCAATTCCAACTTGTTCATGTGGAATGACACTACAAAGTTATTAAAAGACTTGGGCAATGACAGCAGAATGAAGTCAGCTTGCATGTCTGCATCTATCGTTGCCCCAAGAGTCTCCAGCTCCGACAAGTACCCAAACATTTTGAGTACATGTTCACGGACCGAAGTCCCTTCCTGCATTCTACAGCGAATGAGGTCTTTCGTAACATTGTACCGCTGAGTGCGGTTAATGTCACCAAACATATCTTTAAGATTCTGCATTATTTCCTGACAGGTATTCATCTCCACATGTTGCTTCTGCAGAACATTGGAGAGAGAACCTAGGATATAGCACCTAGCCAAGACATGATCTTCATCATACTTGTCATTAAATGCTTTTTCTTCCTTGGACTTAGGGTTCTCAAGCTTGTCCTCGGATAGCACATAACTTATGCGCTCAGCAGAGAGAACAAGCTCCAAATTTCGGATCCAATCCGAATAATTTGGGCCGGTCAATTGGTTGACCTCAAGAAGCCTACTAAGTGGGTTCAAAGACTTCATTTTCTGAAATTAAGAATGCACTATATTAGAATATAAAAATTATATATTCAAATTTATAATATTTGATTAAGGCATTTTTAAATCAAATTGTTCTTGCTATGTCAACCTTGAAAGTTTATTCCCTTATTCACTTTCAAAGTAAGAGATATACTTACCAATATATCTCAAGCAAGAACTGGGATCTCCTCCTTATCTTTGTCATATCCCAATAATATGAGAACCTATGACTCCAATAAAGAGAAGCGGGAACACATTCCGCATTGCAAGTCCAACTTGCATTTCCCAATTCGGTCTTTAATACCCGGGACCACCACCCCTAAGGCGATGTTGACCCGTTATTAATTGAACCAACCGTCAACAGGAATACAACTCGCTATGCGCAATCCAATATCGCCCCAATAATATGAGGACCCGATATTGGGGTCACTACGCATACGTCCTTACTCTTTCGAGAAGCGACGAGCCCAATCCAAACGGATCGTATGCAGGAGCTGTCACTTCGTACAGGCGTCTCCTTCATACGATGTCTGGCGACGGAACTCTTCGCCTTGACGGGAGACCATGGATGTCACTTATGTGATCCTCCATATCATATTCAAATTTTAATTAATTATTATGAATCACATTCACATAATTAATTCTTCCAAGAGAATTAATAAATCTAATCATATTAGAGTATTTCAATTGGACATAATCAATTTAATCATATTAAATTAATTATCAATCCAATTCAATCAATCAAACTTGATTATTTTACTTGAATACATATATGGTAATATCTCAAAATACGTATTAATTCGAATTTTAATAATTAGAAAAATACATCTTAATCCCTCGGACATTATCCCGGCCCTACCCGCTGTCATGGCCAGTACCGACGAGAGTGGGACGGACCACATACGTTGCAACCCGCAACCCCAATGCTCTCCGACTAGGCACCATATCCGCCTCGGGAAAGGATAATGCCAAATTGATTAATTTGTACTTGAGATGATCATTGGTTTTTCAACCGAAATTGTACCATATAGTAATAATCAAAACATTTTTGATTATAAGAAAATTTGCTAGACAAATTCCCAAGTCCTATTCAAGCATCAAGTTTGAAGATTGTTGTTTCCAATTTATGATTTAGATCACATCTTAATCAATTAATTGGTTGGGGCCATGTCAATTAGGCAAACAATCATGTCTCAATATTTCACAAATATTATTCAAGATTATTTCACGAAATTAACAATTAATTTCACTAATTGACAATCATTTGGTTCTAGATTAGGAATGCAATTTCAGTATAGACCCCTATTCACTAAAATTGGCATATCTCAATCAATTTAAATCCAAATTAAGCAAACTCAATTTTCATAGATTGCTAACTTGATTTACAACAGAACCTAAGTGGATTTGCACGCATTTCGAGGCAGATGATAACAGTAATTAACTCTTTAATCATGTTAAAATCTATTGTTCCCGCAACAGTGCATACATGTCCATTAAAACAACCATAACTAGAGCATACGAAATCCGATTTACGCAAACGCAGTTGCTATGGTTTCCTTATTTAATGGGGAACAAAAACTAAGTATTAAATTCGTGTTTAAACAATTTAAACAGTGCCGAATTTATTTACTAAACAGATCTGCGAAATCAAATGCGATGAAAACTTTCGCGACCTAAACGAACCCAAGTCGTCCTCGGTTTTTCGAATCATATTCGAAACCGTCGACCTAAGGCTCTGATACCACTTGAAGGATACGGAGAAATCCTCAAGCGCATCACGGAAGCGTGATCGTCGTATCGAATACGACGAAGAACGACTAGTCGTACTAGTTGTTCGGTGCAGCGGAATTTAAAAAATTTTAAACCGATGAAACCACATGATCCGAGAACCATTCTCAAATCGTTTCATCTATAACCACATCAAGTATAATGCAATACCTCTTGAATCGTGGTTGATCAAGTCTCTACGAAAAGAGACCTCCTGTCTCAAGTCCGATCGTCGGAGTAACGGCTTGCGAGCGCGGAGATGAGTCGCGGTGTCCTCGCAATCCAAGTTGATCCAAGCGCGGTTGCTCCTGATCTCGTCACACGAGATCAAACGTCTCCTTCGTGAGTGAAGCACTCCAAGAAGACAAAGAACCGCAGAGAGTCGAAGCGGCAGCACGATGGCGCGGGCGACGACGTTTCTCTCCACCAAGGTGGACGGCCACCAAGAAGAGAGGGAGAGAGGGCTGTCGTGTATATGAGAAAGAGAGAGAGAGAGAGAGTTTGTGCTACAATAGCATGTGTAAAGAGAGAGCCAAGTATGCCTCTCTATTTATAGGGTTTTGGGATCCATGGATCTCAATCCATGGGACACATAGAATCAATGGATGAGATTGATTTATGTTCATCCAATGGCTAAGATTGTTGTTGTCAAAAGCAACAAATTTAGGTCAAAATATATTTGATAAAATCAAATATAATTCATTCCTAAATCAACCCAACAAATAAGGAGAGAAGACACATGGAGATTTCATCTCCATGTGCCTTCCATGTAGGCGCACACCCACTCCAATTAGGAGTGGTGTGCCGTCCATGGATTCCATGGAGATTGTAATCTCCATGAGATTGCAAATCTCCATGTAATCTCTCTTATTTATTTGCAACAAAATTATTTGGGTTTTATTTCTAAAAAATAATTCACAATTATCTTTGAGAATATTGCAATCTTGCCATGGAAAAATTGTGAATCATATTCACAACCCAAAACAACATGTAATTCATATTGTTAATTAATTACACAATGTGTATCCAATACACATCATAATTAATCAACACATATAAATTATAATTAACTCTCTCTAATACATTATAAATCACATTTATAATATATTATGAATAATTGGATATCTCTATCCACATTATTCTTATCCAAACTTATTAAATCACATTTAATCATATTGGATAATTTCTCATACATCATGATAATTAAAACACTTTTAATTATCAACTTCTCTTTGCTTAGATCTTATGGAATTGTTCTTAAACCATTTAAGAACAATGTTATTTCTCATCAGATACTTGGAGATAAGGACAGGGCGATTGTATTGTTCCACGTATAGTGACTTGGATGTTGAGATCATATCTCAACTCTAGATCCTATGGACCTCCCACTGATGCTTGATCAAATCAAGACCGTAGACTTAATCTTCTCATTGCATCTGAATCTTATTCAGATCAATGTCCAGTTCATGGACTAAGATTAGGTCACTTCTCTAATGAGAGGAGTCACTAAAATCCAATCCTGTTTCATCACTCCCTCGGAATGGAAGCGTCATGGTTATACAATCGTATATGATCAAATCACCCTTCAGGTATTCCTAATACCTGCACATCCTACATACTGGAAGACTCATGATCATCCTGAAGATAAAGATCACTTTTACACTGTCATCTTCAGGGTTAGATCATTAAGTTTCTCAATCTTGGTCATCGGGATATGGTATAGATCATATGCTTTCATAAAGCATATATCTTACCTTCAAATTCATGTCATGCTTCCAAAGCACGACGACCATGCATGGAATTTGTTCAGTCCCAATACCTCATGAGTGAGCTCATGTCTCCCGGTTCACAAGTGAACCTCTATGATCCCTTTGAGAGATCGTATTACTCATATGTCCTTACATGCACACCAGCTCGCCGGTATATAGACCTTGATTAGGTCATCAACCTATTGGTCTGCCAAATGTACATACTCAAACATATAGCAATACATCTGTCTCTAGTCAGAGGATGCATGCCTATGTTGTGACAGTATTCAACGTAGGTCTTTGGTTATCTCGATCTCGTCAAGTCAACCCATTGACTTAACTAACCTGACACCTCTGAATCATTATTCCCATGCAGAGGACCTGCATCAAGAGGTCAGTCAGATATCAGTCATATGAGATAGGATTGCCATCTCCCACTCAGACTGGAGATCATCACTTAATGATCATTTGATGATGCTTGATGAGTCCTCTATCTAACTGAAGGATATTGAGTATCCTTAAGCGCATCACGGAAGCGTGTCGATCGCATCGTATGCAATCGGAGCAACTAGTCGCACTAGTTGCTAGATGCAGCGGAAATTAAAATTTTTTAACATAATGATGAAACCACATGATCACGAGAACACTTCTCGGATCGTTTCATCAAACCATAAAGTACAAGAAATACCTCTTGAAGCGTGATTGTGATCGCGAGATCCCAAAGTAGAGATCCTCCTGTCTCAAGTCCGACCCACGAAGAACGCACTTGCGGGCACGATGATGAGTCGCGTCCTTCCCGCAATCCTTGACGAAGATCCAAGCGTCGAAGAAGAAATCGAGAGTCTCTCCTTTCTCAACACAAGATGGACGGCCATCTTTTGGAGGAGAGAAAGAGAGAGGGGGAGAATATGAGAGAGAGGGAGAGAGAGAGAGAGAGAGAGAGTTGCAACCATTTACAACTCTTGATTATGTTCCCATGGAAAGGCTACCCTAGCCCTCCTTTTATACTAGTTTAGGATCCAATGGATCTCAATCCATGGGACACATGGATCCAAGGGCTATGCTTGGTCCATGCTAAATCAATGGCTATGATTGTTGTTGGTTAAAACCAACAACATTAATTTAAATTAAAATATGTTGCAACATTATCGACATAATTTAATTTAACTAATTAAGAGATAATGTGACAACAAAAAGGGAGTCAACTAACCTCCCTAAATCATAGGAGGTTATTTTGTCTCCTTTTATTTTATCTTATTATTTCTTAATAAATTGCAATAACTATTATGTGAATCATATTCACAACCCAAACTAGTTAGTAAATTACATTTCCAATTAATTAATTAATGTGAATCCAATCCACACTATTAACTAACAAATGCTATTTACATAGATTCTCTCTCTTATATATGTATATTATAAATCACATTTATAACACACATATATCATGGATAGTGTTATCCACATTCTCTTAATCCTTGATAATTAAATCCCATTTAATTATCTTAGATAATCATTTTCACAATATGAATCATATTCATATTTAAGCTTGATAATCAAATCTCATTTAATCATCAAGTCCTTGCTTGGATATTTCATCAAAAGAATTATTCTTGAACCCTTTTATGAATAATGTGCTTTCTCCGCAGATACTTGGAGATAAGGACAGGGCGATTGTATTATTCCATGTATAGTGACTTGGATATTGAGATCTTATCTCAAATCCAGATCTTACGAACCTCCCACAAATGCTTGATTAAATCAAGACTGCAAATCCAATCTTCTCATTGAATCTGAATCTCATTCAGACCAATGTCCAACACTTGGACTAAGATCGGATCACTTCTCTACTGAAAGGAGTCACTAAAATCCAGACCTGTTTCATCACTCCCTCGAAATGGAAGCGTCATGGATATACAATCGTTTATGATCACATCACCCTTCAGGTATTCCCAATACCTGTACATCCTGCATACTGGAAGACCCATGGTCAACCCGAAGATCAAGATCTATTTTACACTGTCTTCTTCAGGGTTTGATCACTAAGTTTCTCATTTGATCATTGGGATTTGGTATCGATCATATACTTTCCAAAAGTATATATCATACCTAGGTCTTGATCATATACTTTCCAAAAGTATATATTAAACCTACAAATTCAGTCAAGCTTCCAAAGCGAGACGACCGTGCACGGAATTTGATTCTTCCCAATATCTCATGAGTGAGCTCATGTCTTCCGGTTCAGTAGGGAACCTGTATGATCCCTTTGAGAGATCGTATTACTCATATGCCCTTATATGCACACCAGCTCGCCGGTGTATAGACCTTGGTTAGGTCATCAACCTATTGGTCTGCCAAATGTACGCACTCAGACAAATAGTAACACATCTGTCTCCGGTCAGAGGATGCGTGCCTATGTTGTGACAGCATTCAACATAGGACTTAGGTTATCTCGATCTCGTTAAGTTAACTCTTTGACCTAACTAATCTGACACCTCCGAATCTCTATTCCTATGCAGAGGACCTGCATCAAGAGGTCGATCAGATATCAGCCTATGTGAGAAAGGATTGCCATCTCCTACTCAGGCTGGAGATCACATCTTAACAATCATTTGACGGTGCTTGATGAGTCCTCAATCTAACCCTTTAGATATTCATCCAAGCACTAGCCTCTATGATTCAATAATTGAATCAACAGCTGTATGATCATTAAGACAGCCATGGTACATAACCCTAATTGTACAGAGGGACCTATTATGCAAATTATTTATTCTTCATTTCAGATCAGGGAATGATATTTGCAATAACATTTATTGCATAATGGCTCGCCGTGGGCTCACATGTCCAACAATCTCCCACTAGCCCAAAGAGCCATTAATGGGCTAATCATTTAAACCCACACTCATGTGACAATCATAGGCTATTTAGAAATAGCTAGGTAAGCTGATCAGTCACTCTGTTCCCAAAAGACTATGCCAAGTCCTTTTACGGCACTTGCATATCCCTAGGTAACAGTGCTCGCATCCAATGCGAATGTTGCATCTAATGCAACCAATACTCAATCTTGACAAAGAAATTATAGTGTCCTTGACACTATTGCTCAATAACTATTATAACCAGTATTTCCATAATCCTTATCAGAATACCCTTATTCCGGGAGATCACTATCTCTCAAGGTATCCACAGTTAAGACCTTTTAGATCTCTATCTAAAAGTCTTAATTTCTTGAAGATAAGACTCAGAGATCACTATCTCTAAAGCCTTGTCATCTTTGAAGATATTGTTATTACTGCAATCAAGTGTTCTTTCTCCATAGTAGGATTAGTAACAGTTTACTACTCCCACTGCATGGCAGACATTTGGCTTTTGTACACATCTAGCATACTTAGCTTCTCGTAACTGATGCACAAGTGCAAGCAGTTCTAGCATTCACTTCTTCAACTCTTTGAGGTGCTATCCCTTTAGATAGGTCAGTACCAAATCTCAAGGGAAGGAAGCCTTTCTTGGAATTTCCAAGAATGGAATATGTCCAAGGTATACTACAAATGTGACAGTCCCAATATCCTCTTTTCTTTGCTTCTGAACAACTTCAGAATTAAGATCTAAGAGGTATTCTTGAGATCATATCTCAAGGTATGGAATAGCCAGATCATAAAACACTTATTATCATCCTTATATCATTCCAAATGATTAAGATATTATCTACATTTAGCACGATGAACACAATGGCACTCCCACTAAGCTTCACATGGTACATCAAGATTCTATTTGAAATCATAACATTTATAATTTCATCAAATCTTATGTTCCAACAACAAGAAGCTTATTTGAGTCCACAGATGGATTTCTTTAGCTTTCACATCTTACTTTCCAAAACATGAAGCCCTGGGGCTACTTCATGTGAATATCCTCAGAGAGGTATTCTTTATAGGAATGCAATCTTGACTTGCATCTTGAAGATGCAATAGTCAAGTTGTGTAGCTAAGGTTAGCAATATTCTGATGAGTTTAAGCATGGTTACCGAAGAGCAAGTCTCATCGCAAGCAATGTCTTCTCTTATGGTGTGTAGCTCATGGCTACGAACCGAGCTTTGAAGGTCTCTACCTTCTCATCAGGTTCCCTTCTCTTGAAGATCCATTTATACCTTAATGGGTCTAACCCTTATAGGTGGATCCTCGAGGGTCCATATACAACACTTGTATATGAAGTCTACTTTAGACTTTATTGCTAATATCCACCTTTCCATGTCATGATCCTCAGGAGCTTCATCACATGAAATCCGATCATTGTCAGACTTAACTGACACATGGAATACATCTTCAAACTCATTTGAAGAGGTATTAATGTTTCATCTTTAATTGTCCCTTTTTGTTTCCGATTTCAGGAGCCTCATTATCTTCTCAAGACCAAATGAGTTCCCACACTTCATTTTTGTCTTGATTCTCAAGAGAGTCATCCTCCAAGAATCACATTCTCAGAGATGAGATCTTTTAAGAATCTCAAGGTCATAAAGTAGGTATCCAATACCATACTTTATTTTCCTAATGAAGTAGCACTTTCAAGTGCTAGATTCCAGCTTACATCCATGGAACCTTATTAACGATATATATTGTAGTCTCCACCACACATATATACCAGGAAACTAAGAGGATAATTATGCTAAAATTCATCATTGATCAAATCATGTCACACATGATCCAATTGTATCTCCCTACAACTCTATTGAGTCCAGGTTTATCAGGAGGAGTGAGATAGAAATGATATTCATATCTCCATAAGGTATTCTTTGAATTTTATCTAATAGGTACAAGCTACCTAGGTTAGATCAAATTCATTTCATCTTTCTCCAAACTTTGGTTCTAAACCAAAATTGTGAAATCTTTGAACATTTCAAAGGTTTCTCAGGTGAAGAGAAGAAATCTCATATCATACGTAATCATCAATAGATATCACATATCCATAATGTTCACTATGATATAGATGATCCACATACATCAATATGTATGAGATCCTGAATACCTCGACATCTAACACCATTCCCAGAGAAGGGTGTATTGGACATTTTACTTTGAATACAATATTCACAAGTATGTAAGATTTGAAATTTTAGACATTCTAAAGTTTCATATCTTACTAGTCTATTGATCAAATCAACAGACAAATGTCCAAGGCTTGATGCCAGATCATTGTCAATGATCTTCAACCTCCTATTGATCTTATAAGGTTTGATTCTTAGTATTAGAAATCTTAATGAACCATTCATTAATTTTCTAATTTTGTGGAGTCCACTAGATGCTAGATTACTATCTGAAATATTTCCATCATAACTCTTTATGATGGTTCTATCTCAGAATTCATGTTTATTTCCAACATTTAGAAACAAACAATGAGGGTATTCTAATATCTAGTGTCATAGAGACATTCTCCAAGACTAAGGGCTCTCCCACTGAGAATATAAAGTCCATCTATCCAACAGAGACTGCTGTAACAATTACAGCAATATCCATGTAGATGACTACTAAACCTTAAGATCAAATTTCTAATCTTCTAATATATATGCAACCAATTGCAAATGTCATTAGAAGATTGGGATACAATTGTCAGACTTTATCTTATGAAATAAGAAAGTCAGAGTCAATGATTATATGTAGATTATTCTGATGCTCTATCTGAGTCCTTCACTAAGGATTTTAGACAGATTTGATAGTCATACTATCAACACATCAACTTATTGCAGTATTGGCATTCATCCAACTCTTTGGATGTCATATGGAAGTCACAGAAGTAGGTCAACTCTTTGACTTTCCTTCTTACTCGGGTCCGACCCATGCTTCCACTGCACTCTCTTAATCTATAAACAACAATTGCTTAAGACTAAGGATCTCTTATGTTAAATTCAAAAGAATTCAATGTAAGAGCATTTCAACATTTATACATGCTTCATTAAATTCATACAATATGAATATCATAAAGCTTCATGAATGACTAGAGTATAGATAATGGAATGATGACACTCATCATATCTTCATACATCTTAACTCTTAGAGACTTAGGTTCAGGTAGGTATTCAAACATTTTGAATACATCATCTCTTTCAAGCCATCATTCTGCATTATGCAGAGAACCATGTCATTCATGATTAAATGTCTAGAGCACACATGTATGCCAAAATATCTTCTTTTATTTTATAAGGATTATTCGACAATTACGATCATCATCAACATGTCACTTCCCAAGTACACTCGATGAAAGATCAAGATTATAGAGACATACAAACCCTAAGGTGATGTCTTATTGTCTTATTTAATTGCCCTTCCTCATTATGTTGAGGGGACTTGCACACTGCAACAACATACATTATGTGTCCAATTGCAAGTACAATATCTGGATCATGAGTCCAATCCAAGATATTTTACTGGTTATTATTGAGTATAACATTGAGTGGGTTTAATGAAGGATTATCTGAAATAAGAAATTTGCATAAAGGTATATATATATTATATATATACATGTTTTACTTTGATTTAGGAATTTTTTATATCAAAGTTGTCTTGCCTTGTCAACATTGAAAGTTCATTCCCTTAATCACTTTCAATGTAAGAGATATTCTTACCAATATATCTCAAGAAAGATCTGGGATCTCCTTTCCTATCTTTGTCGCATCCCAATAATATGAGAACTTACGACTCCAATAAAAAGAAGCGGGAACTCATTCCGCCTTGCAAGTCCAACTTGCATTCCCAATTCGGTCTTTAACACCCGGGCCCACCACCCCTAAGATGATGTTGACCCGTTGCTAATTGAACCAACCGTCAACAGGATTAGAACTCGCTATGCGCAATCCAATATCGCCCCAATAATATGAGGACTCGATATTGGGGTCACTACGCATACGGCCTTACTCTTTCGAGAAGCAAAGAGCCCGATCCAGATGCGCTTGCATATAGGATCTGTCACTTCGGACAGGCGTCTCCAACATACAATCCCTGGCGACGGAACCCTTCGCCTTGACGGGAGACCATGGATGTCACTTATGTGATCCTCCACCTCATATTCAAATTGTAATTAATTATCGTGAATCATATTCACATAATTAATTCTTCCAAGGGAAATACACATCTATTCATAATAGAGTGTTTATTGGATATAATTAATTTAATCACATTAAATTAATCATCAATCCAATCATCAATCAACAAACATGTCTTTTACTTGAATAGTAGGTATAATCTCAAAATACGTATTATTCGAATTTTAATAATTAAAAAAATACATATTGTCTGTCTCCGGTATTATACAATCCCTACCCGCTGTCATGGCCAGTACCGACGAGAGTGGGACGGACCACATACGTTGCAACCCGCGACCCCAATGCTCTCCGACTAGGCACCACATCCGCCTCGGGAAAGGATAATACCAGATAGACCATCATGTATTTTGAGATGTTCATCGGTTTTTCAACCGAAAGTTATACCATATAGTACAAATCAAAACATTTTTTATTATAAGGAGATTCGCTAGACAAATCCCCAATCCTATTCAAGCAAAAGAAAGGGTTTTTCATGTAAAAGTTGTCCTACAACTATTGTAGGATAAACTATAGTTTTCATGAAAGCAATGTTTGTTGATGAAACAATGATCAAGATCTAATATCTTATCATTGTAGTTTAGGCAAGTGTCATTCAATGAAATAATTATTTCTTTAAATAATTCACAAATATTTATCACTAATTATTCCAGAAAATTAACAATTAATTATCATCATGATAATTGAATGACATATCACAAGGTTCAAGATCAAAAATGTTAATTTCCAGCAGTGACCCCCAATCACTAAAATTAACTTATCTTGATCAATTTAAATCCAAAAAATGCAAACTCAGTTTCCAAAGATTGCCTATTTGATTTATTAAAGAAGCCAAGTGATAATTCACGCATTTCAAGGTGGATTAAAACCGTAATTATCTCATTAATTACGTTCAAATCCGCAGTTCCCGCAACAGTGAATATAGGCATATTCAAAAGACCATATCTTGAGCAAATGAAGTCCAAATTTAGTAAACTCAAGTCCTATGGTTTCCTTGTTTAATGGGGAACAAAATACAATTGAAAATTTAGTGTTTAAACATTTTAAACAATGCCGAAAAATTCAATTAGACAGAGGTGCGAAAATTGAAATGCAGTAAAAATTTCGCAACCCTTTCAAGAACCAAATCGTCTAAGGTCTATGGATCATATCCAAAACCTTATTCAACCTGGCTCTGATACCACTTGAAGGATATTGAGTATCCTTAAGCGCATCACGGAAGCGTGTCGATCGCATCGTATGCAATCGGAGCAACTAGTCGCACTAGTTGCTAGATGCAGCGGAAATTAAAATTTTTTAACATAATGATGAAACCACATGATCACGAGAACACTTCTCGGATCGTTTCATCAAACCACAAAGTACAAGAAATACCTCTTGAAGCGTGGTTGTGATCGCGAGATCCCAAAGTAGAGATCCTCCTGTCTCAAGTCCGACCCACGAAGAACGCACTTGCGGGCACGATGATGAGTCGCGTCCTTCCCGCAATCCTTGACGAAGATCCAAGCGTCGAAGAAGAAATCGAGAGTCTCTCCTTTCTCAACACAAGATGGATGGCCATCTTTTGGAGGAGAGAAAGAGAGAGGGGGGGAGAATATGAGAGAGAGAGAGAGAGTTGCAACCATTTACAACTCTTGATTATGTTCCCTTGGAAAGGCTACCCTAGCCCTCCTTTTATACTAGTTTAGGATCCAATGGATCTCAATCCATGGGACACATAGATCCAAGGGCTATGCTTGGTCCATGCTAAATCAATGGCTATGATTGTTGTTGGTTAAAACCAACAACATTAATTTAAATTAAAATATGTTGCAACATTATCGACATAATTTAATTTAACTAATTAAGAGATAATGTGACAACAAAAAGGGAGTCAACTAACCTCCCTAAATCATAGGAGGTTATTTTGTCTCCTTTTATTTTATCTTATTATTTCTTAATAAATTGCAATAACTATTATTGCAAAATTATTCACCAAATTAATTCCAAATTAATTTGTGAATATTTCAATCATGCCATTGAATATTATGTGAATCATATTCACAACCCAAACTAGTTAGTAAATTACATTTCCAATTAATTAATTAATGTGAATCCAATCCACACTATTAATTAACAAATGCTATTTACATAGATTCTCTCTCTTATATATGTATATTATAAATCACATTTATAACACACATATATCATGGATAGTGTTATCCACATTCTCTTAATCCTTGATAATTAAATCCCATTTAATTATCTTAGATAATCATTTTCACAATATGAATCATATTCATATTTAAGCTTGATAATCAAATCTCATTTAATCATCAAGTCCTTGCTTGGATATTTCATCAAAAGAATTATTCTTGAACCCTTTCATGAATAATGTGCTTTCTCCGCAGATACTTGGAGATAAGGACAGGGCGATTGTATTATTCCATGTATAGTGACTTGGATATTGAGATCTTATCTCAAATCCAGATCTTACGAACCTCCCACAAATGCTTGATTAAATCAAGACCGCAAATCCAATCTTCTCATTGAATCTGAATCTCATTCAGACCAATGTCCAACACTTGGACTAAGATCGGATCGCTTCTCTACTGAAAGGAGTCACTAAAATCCAGACCTGTTTCATCACTCCCTCGGAATGGAAGCGTCATGGATATACAATTGTTTATGATCACATCACCCTTCAGGTATTCCCAATACCTGTACATCCTGCATACTGGAAGACCCATGGTCAACCCGAAGATCAAGATCTATTTTACACTGTCTTCTTCAGGGTTTGATCACTAAGTTTCTCATTTGATCATTGGGATTTGGTATCGATCATATACTTTCCAAAAGTATATATCATACCTAGGTCTTGATCATATACTTTCCAAAAGTATATATCAAACCTACAAATTCAGTCAAGCTTCCAAAGCGAGACGACCGTGCACGGAATTTGATTCTTCCCAATATCTCATGAGTGAGCTCATGTCTTCCGGTTCAGTAGGGAACCTGTATGATCCCTTTGAGAGATCGTATTACTCATATGCCCTTATATGCACACCAGCTCGCCGGTGTATAGACCTTGGTTAGGTCATCAACCTATTGGTCTGCCAAATGTACGCACTCAGACAAATAGTAACACATCTGTCTCCGGTCAGAGGATGCGTGCCTATGTTGTGACAGCATTCAACATAGGACTTAGGTTATCTCGATCTCGTTAAGTTAACTCTTTGACCTAACTAATCTGACACCTCCGAATCTCTATTCCTATGCAGAGGACCTGCATCAAGAGGTCGGTCAGATATCAGCCTATGTGAGAAAGGATTGCCATCTCCTACTCAGGCTGGAGATCACATCTTAACAATCATTTGACGGTGCTTGATGAGTCCTCAATCTAACCCTTTAGATATTCATCCAAGCACTAGCCTCTATGATTCAATAATTGAATCAACAGCTGTATGATCATTAAGACAGCCATGGTACATAACCCTAATTGTACAGAGGGACCTATTATGCAAATTATTTATTCTTCATTTCAGATCAGGGAATGATATTTGCAATAACATTTATTGCATAATGGCTCGCCGTGGGCTCACATGTCCAACAATCTCCCACTAGCCCAAAGAGCCATTAATGGGCTAATCATTTAAACCCACACTCATGTGACAATCATAGGCTATTTAGAAATAGCTAGGTAAGCTGATCAGTCACTCTGTTCCCAAAAGACTATGCCAAGTCCTTTTACGGCACTTGCATATCCCTAGGTAATAGTGCTCGCATCCAATGCGAATGTTGCATCTAATGCAACCAATACTCAATCTTGACAAAGAAATTATAGTGTCCTTGACACTATTGCTCAATAACTATTATAACCAGTATTTCCATAATCCTTATCAGAATACCCTTATTCCGGGAGATCACTATCTCTCAAGGTATCCACAGTTAAGACCTTTTAGATCTCTATCTAAAAGTCTTAATTTCTTGAAGATAAGACTCAGAGATCACTATCTCTAAAGCCTTGTCATCTTTGAAGATATTGTTATTACTGCAATCAAGTGTTCTTTCTCCATAGTAGGATTAGTAACAGTTTACTACTCCCACTGCATGGCAGACATTTGGCTTTTGTACACATCTAGCATACTTAGCTTCTCGTAACTGATGCACAAGTGCAAGCAGTTCTAGCATTCACTTCTTCAACTCTTTGAGGTGCTATCCCTTTAGATAGGTCAGTACCAAATCTCAAGGGAAGGAAGCCTTTCTTGGAATTTCCAAGAATGGAATATGTCCAAGGTATACTACAAATGTGACAGTCCCAATATCCTCTTTTCTTTGCTTCTGAACAACTTCAGAATTAAGATCTAAGAGGTATTCTTGAGATCATATCTCAAGGTATGGAATAGCCAGATCATAAAACACTTATTATCATCCTTATATCATTCCAAATGATTAAGATATTATCTACATTTAGCACGATGAACACAATGGCACTCCCACTAACACATTTAGCACGATGAACACAATGGCACTCTACATTTGCAATAACATTTATTGCATAATGGCTCGTCGTGGGCTCACATGTCCAACACTAACTCCTTAGATATTCATCCAAGCATCAGCCTCTATGATCCATCCAATGAATCAACAGCTGTATGATCATCAAGTTGGCCATGGTACATAACCCTTATTGTACAGAGGGACCCTATAGTGCATTCATTCATTAATCTCAGAAAGGGGAGTGAAAAATAAACAATAACTTTTATTGATAATTTATTCATTACAATAACATTTATTGTAGAAATGGTTCGCCCGTGGCTCACATTGCTAACAGATAGAGGCAGAGTGAGACGTCCACCAGAAGTGTGATTTTATGATCACATGTGATGAGGCAGTTTGGGCATATCCCATTTCACGAGCCATCCTCTCAGATTCAGACCTCGCTGATGCACAGATTCCAATAGAGGAGAGCTTGGAGAGCGTATTCCTGGCAGAGGACACCTTTAAGGCAGCAGACCAGGTTCCCGCTAATGAGGCAGATGATTTGTTTGATTCAGATTTAGATCCCTCGGAGTCAGACATAGATTGGGCAGAGTTTGATGATATGATTCCGTGTCTGATTTCCACAGAGCCAACAACTAGGGTGGAGACCAAGCCAATTCAGAGTACAGATACACCAGCAGAGCAATCTTCACCGAATTCTGATTTCAAGCGAGAGTTCTCATTTTCCCATGCAGATTTGGTCGCATTCACTCAGACATTTTAGAGACCAGATTCGTTAGCTCCCAGTTGCCCAGAGTGGTAGACCTTGCCATAGTCGCTGAAATATAGGTTTCTTGCGGGTGAGCATGAGATGCACCCAGTCATTGTCTTAGCAGATTTGACTGGAGAGCAAGAATCTCGTCTGATGGAGATTCTTGAATAGAACCGCAAGGTGATAGGATGAAGCGTAGCCGATCTCTAGGGGATAAGTCCGTCCCTGTGCTCCCACTATATCAATCTTAAGGAGGATGCAAAACCGTCACGTGAGTTCCAGCTGCACCTGAACCCGAATCTTCGACAGGTTGTCATGAAGGAAATTTCGAAATGGTGGAGCGCCAATTCTATCTACCCATCTCCGACTCCAATGGGTCAGTCCGTTACATGTGGTGCCCAAGAAGATGGGCATTACTAGAGTAGTGAGTGAGTCTGGAGAGGAGATCGCTACCCGAGTACCAACTTCTTGAAGGGTCTTTGTGGACTACAGACGATTGAACTAAGCCACCAAGAAGGATCATTTCTCGCTGCCTTTTATTGATCAGATTATAGAGAGGCTAGCAGGGAAGAGTCACTATTGTTTTCTTGACGTGTACTCCAGATACAATCAGGTGACCACTGCGCCATAGGACTAAGACAAGACCACATTCACCTGTCCCTTTGGAAGTATGCTTTCAGACGCATGCCCTTTTGTCTATGCAACGCTCTGACGACATTCCAGAGGTGCATGTTGTCCATCTTTTCGGACATGGTGGGTGAGTGCATGGAGTTCCTCATGGACGACTTTTCGGTCTACGACGATGGCTTTGATGCTTGTCTTGAGTGCCTAGACTGTCTCCTACAGTGATGCATTGAGGTTGACCTTGTATTATCTTGGGAGAAGAGTCACTTCATGGTAACTTAGGGGATGGTGCTTAGCCATATCATCTCCAACAGGGGCCAAGGTGGATATCATTAGAAAACTCAATCCATCGTCCAACTTGCGATAGTTACGGTCTTTCCTGGGGCACGTCGGTTTCTACCAACGATTCATTCATGATTTCAACTGGATTGCCCGACCGTTGACTGATTTGCTGACCAAAGACACCGAGTTCATAGTTGATGATAAGTATCTTGCTTCATTTGAGACTCTCAAGAGTCTAGTTGTTGAGGCTCCTATCCTCCGGCCGCCTAATTAGTTTCTCCCGTTCGAGATCATGACGGACGCCTCCCATTTTGGTGTAGGGGCCATGCTGGGACAGAGGAGGGATGGATTGCGTTTTGCCATTCACTACGCTAGCCGTACATTAGATGCTGCGCAGGGGAACTACACAGTCACTGAGAAGGAGATGCTAGCCGTAGTCTTTGCCCTGGATAAGTTCAGATCGTACATCATTGGATCTAGAGTGACTATTTACACGGATCATACCGCCATAAGATACCTCATGGCAAAGAAGGATGACAAAGCGAGACTGACTAGATGGATCCTTCTACTCCAGGAGTTTAATATTGAGATTAAGGATAAGCCTGGAGTTGAGAATGTGGAGGCGGATCATCTCTCCCGATTAGAGCATCTTGAGGATTCTGAGCAGATTGATCCTATATGTGAGACCTTCCTAGATAAGGCGATCCTTGCTATCGCCTCGCTCCTGTGGTATGCTGACATTGTGAACTATCTTGTTGCCAAGAAAATTCTACAAGGTTGGATCAGGCATAGACTTGAGACCTTCTTAGCAAAGGCCAAGTCTTAACTTTGGGAGGATCCCATCCATTATCATGAGGGAGGGGATACTGTCTGGCGACAGTGCATTCCTCAGGAGGAGCATCATAACGTCCTCACCGACTGCCACAAGCTAGAGGGAGGAGGACATCACTCTAGGAGGAGAACGGCACAGAAAGTGCTCCAATCTGGCCTATGGTGGCCTACTCTCTTCAAGGATTCTGATGAATTCGTGAAGAGATGTACTGACTGTCAGAGGATGGTCACTTCTGGACAGCGTGATATGATGCCGATGCAACCCATTCACTTCTATGAGGTTTTTGATGCATGGGGTATCGATTTCATGGGTGCATTCCCTAAGAGTCAGGGATTCGAGTACATTCTGTTGGCCGTTGATTATGTGAGTCGTTGGGTTGAGGCCATCTCCGTCTGAATCGCAGATGCCAGGACTGTATGCAGATTTTTGAAGAAGGACATCATTTCACGATTCAGGGTACCTCGAGTGTTGATATCAGACGGGGGGTCTCATTTCGTCAACATCAAGGTAAAGGCCCTTGCTAGCGAGTTCATCATAGACCATCGAGTAGCCACTCCATACCACCCTTAGACCAATGGTCTTGCTGAAGTGTCGAATAGGGAGATCAAGACTATATTGCAGAAAGTCGTCCGCCCTGACCGAAAGGATTGGTCCCAACTTTTGGACTCGGTCTTGTGGGCATATAGGACGTCCTTCACGACTCCTTTGGGTACATCGCCCTTTCGCCTCGTTTATGTCAAGCCCTGCCATTTACCTGTTGAGCTGAGGCATAGGTCACTTTGGGCTGTTACAGAGATACTTTTGGATCCTGTGAGTGTAGGAGACTAGAGGAGGGAGGGCAGAATTGGCAGCCCTGGAGGAGCTTAGAGATGAAGCCTTTTCAAACAGCCTACATTATAAGGAGAGAGTAAAGGAGTGGCATGATTCTCATATCAGTCACAAGCAGTTTGAGCCAGATTAGAGAGTATGGTTGTTTGATGATAGGCTTAGATTATTTCCAGGGAAATTGCAGAGCAAGTGGAAGGGACCATACCTGGTCCGAAAGGTACATGACAATGGAAGCATTGACATATCTAAGTTGTCTTCTGAATCTACCTTTCATTTTATGGGCAGCGGCTCAAAGCATATCTAGATCATGAGCCGCTGGTCGTTGACGTCACCCCTATCCATTTTGCGTGAGATGTGGTCTTTGACTGACATCTAGTGCATCTCACGCCTAATTATCACTGTCTCCCGCCATGTATAGATCCATTTTTCCATATCATTCCATTCTTTAGTCCCACATCCCATCTTCATCTTATGATTATGTTATACTTAGAGTGTACTTTACCCTAAGTATAGGGGGGTGTAGGACTCTTGGGTATTCTTTTGATTCTTTCTACCTCTGTTTTGCTGCCTATACTTAGGAATATTTTACCCTAAGTATAGGGGAGGTAGACCCTGTACATTCTTCCATTCGGATTTCCATTCATGTACAGCTTGCTATACTTAGGATTACTTGATCCTAGGTATAGGGGGAAACACCGAGCCCTCTTCATTCTATTCTTTGATTCATTGTTCTAGTATACCATTTCTTTTCACTTCCCTATACTAAGCACGAGTTATGTCTTCATCGCTTTTGATCCACTCTGAGGACATCGTTCGAGCTAAGTATATGGGAGTGTCGTATATATTTCATATATACTTTAGCCATAACTCGTACTTTGTGTGAGTGTGTTAATAAATAAAATGGCTAAAATTCTTTTATCCAAAAACCATAAAAATTTAAATTTTTTCCTTGTACATAAAAATTATTTATTGCACATACATTGCTATTTATAAAAAATATTTTTGTACAAATGTTTGTAAAAATGATTTTGTGTAAAGAGTTTGTAAATATTTTGATACCAAAATTATGTATATAGTACAAAATTTTTGTAAAATGTTTGAAAAACAAAAGTTTGCAAAAACCATTGTCTAAGTGTTTGTAAATACTTTGCAAAACTTCATGCATTCATTCATTCAAACATTTTTCAAAAATTTTGCACAAACTTGCATAAAAACATTTTTGTATATATGTGTACAATTTTTCTGAATCACGACTGACATTTGAACGAGCCTGGAATTAAATTGGAAAATGGAGCTTGGTTAAGACCTTAATCCAGCTAATTCTAAGAGGAACCTTATAGGGCTTAGGGGTAAGACTTTTCAGGTCTATTTGGGACTTAATTCTTTGAGTCCACTAGGCTATGATCATATGTCATCTTGATGAGCCTAAGTAGAACACTTAACAACACACACATGACACTCAGAGACAATGGTTTTACTTGCACCAGCACATTACACATATCTCTCCACAGATGAGGTGGTGAGGAGGCAGTTTCCTTTGGCTTGGGGTAGCATATGACGGTAGTACTTCTAGGCAGAACCTCTCTTCTTCTTATAGTAAAGGAAGTGTGCCTCAACGTGGTCTGGTGGTGTTGAAGTCTAAAACTGGAGTTGTGGGTTACAATAAAGCTTCAAAAGAGGGATGGTCTACTAGTTAAAGAGGAAAAACTCCTTACGTATATATGTTGCACCATATAGATATGTTGTACATATGCACATCGAAAAAAATGTGCAAAAAGAAAAGAAAAACTCCAAAAAAGTGGTGGGTCTGATTGAAAAAGAAATAACCACCGGAGTGTATATAGTCAAATAAAGCAAAAGTTATGTTACCCATTCCCATCTCATGAAGCTTGCAGCTGGGAGACCTAGCTACACTGGTTGGGCTCCCAAGGATACACTAGTCATGGTCCATTCCCTTCCTTCTCATCTTCTTAAGCTGGTTGAACTTGAACTTAGAAGGGAATACCCCGCTCCTCGAGGAAAGAGCTGCCAGACCGAGGCATTAGAGTTACCTTGTTAAGGGGGGTTGTCACTTCATCATTTATGAGGTGGGGAGCTACATCTCACTTACACAGTACAAAGAAAGAATCATGGTCATTAGAGTTTGTGTATGTAGACTTGTTCTGATATGGAATATTGAGGAGTCTTGACTATAGATTGGTGGAACTTAGAGGTTGTTGAGTCTTAAGCTTAAGTCCGAATAAGGTGTCGACAAATTAATAATCCAAAGATCTGACTGAGCTCCATACTCCAATTTAATGAAGGAAAGTTTAATAATCAACCTTGATTTCCCTTCTTTTTCTTTTTCTTTCTCTTTTTCACTTCTTTTTCAAATAAGTGTTTGATATGGGACTATCAAAAGTAAAGTATAGGGGGGTGATGAATCCCCATTTATCATTCTTTATTCTTTATATTTTAGCTAGATACTTTGGCAAAAAACCTTGTAAATAGTTGTAAATATAACAAGTTACAAATAAGAATGCATTTGTCAAATACCAATAATTAGCATGCATTTGTGCAAAAATAAAAGAATACAGAATAAAAGAAAAATAGGGAAATATTTAGAATAAATATTGAGTGACCTGAATCCATGAGAGGACCCAACATGGGCCTGATCGCCAAATAAAATAAGTAGAGAGAGATAGGGCCACTCAACCTTGTACATATCCCTTATGTGTCTATATATATTATTTTCAAAAAATTCAAAATAAAAATATGTTTCTATTACCTTGTATATAGTTCTAAAATAAAATAAAAATTAGAAAAATAAAAATAAAAAGGAAATAATTTCTCTCTTTCACCTTGTGTAAAACACACACACACACACATATATGTAACATATACCTATTTGTTAACACTTGTTTATAAACAACAAAAATAAAATAAAAATTTATTTATACTCTAAATTTTATGTTGAAAATAAATAAAATTTAAAATTAGGGTATTTATACAAAAATAAACAAAATAAAAATAAAAATAAATAAGTATTTTATACATGTACATAATGTAATATAATATATATATACCTTAATTTATTTTTCAAAAAAATAATAAAAGCACTAAAAATTAGTTTGAAAAATAATAAACATTTTTCATGTTGAAAATAATTTAAACTAAAATCGTTTTCTATTTTTAAATTATTTCACAAATAATTTTGACCATAGAATATTTTGATTGGTCTACGGGGGACTGTTGACCTCGGTCAACTGCCCCCCCTGGACCACCTCTTCCGCGGATCTGAGTTTTCACCCGATTTCTCCCATTTTCCCTCACCGATCTGACCACCTTTTGCCCCGATTCCACCCCACCTCTTCCCCTTGGATCAACGACCCCCGTAGATCCCTAGGGAAGAGCGAATCTTTCTTGGTTTGTGTGCACGTACCCGATCTTCTGACCACTTGAGATTCGAGTATAAATCTTCATTCCATTTCCCAGCTTGGTAGCTCGTGCCGCACTCCCTCTTTATACCCTAGACCTTCCCCTTGGTGACAGCTTTCGGAAGCACCCTTTGGTGGTCGGATTGAGGAGCTGCAGTCGACGCTCGACGTACATGGCCGAACCTCCGCCGCTTTCGAGCCTCCCCTCCTTCCACAACGTAGTTGAGGTGAAGACCAACCTTGAAGACACCCCTGGAGCTAAGGATCAATCTCAGACCATCAGGTATACCTCTCTTCAATCCTAGCTCCGATTATGTCGAAACCTTCATTTGCATCTCCGTCGGCTCCGACCCGGTGGTCGGAGCTCCATCAGCCATCCTGAGCTGTTTAGATCGCTTCCCTTGTTCTCCATATAATGAATAACCATTCATTACTCTTTATTCTTTTATTTCAACTATTTATCTTGGCAAAATACCATACATATAATTGTAAATACAATAAGTTACCAAAAGGCATGCATTTGTTAATATTAAATAATTAGCAAGTATTTGTGCAAAAATAAAAGAATAAAGAAATAAAGAGAAAGAAGGAGACATTTAGAATAAATATCGAGTGACCCTAATCCCAAGGGAGGGCCAAGCATTGGCCTGACCGCTAGATAAAACAAGTAGAGAGAGATAGGACCATTTACCTTGTATATATTCCTTCTTTTTGTACATATTTTATTTTCACAAAATAAAAATAAAAAATATATTTCTAAACCCTTGTATATATTTATAAAAATAAAATAAAAATGAGAAAATTAAAATAAAAACAAAATATTTTTCTCTACACCTCGTATATACCATGTATATATGTATCTATATCTATTTATTTCACCCTTGTAAATAATCAATAAAAATAAAATAAAAAGTATTTTATGCTCTAAAATTTATGTTGTAAATAAATAAAATATAAAATTAGAGTATTTATGCAAATATCAAATAATAAAAATTAAAATGTAAAATACATAGGTATATTATACCTGTATATAATATAATATAATATAACGTATATAACATAATTTATTTCTCAAAAAATAAATAAAAATAACTAGAAAATAGTTTGGAAAATAAAGAATAATTTCCATGTTGAAAATATTTTTAAATAAAATCATTTTTGATTTTTGAATGAGTTTATAATTAATTTTGACCTTTGATTTTTCTGATTGGTCCACGGGGGATTGTTGACCTCGGTCAACTGCCCCCCTGGACCACTTTCGCCCGGATCCGAGTTTCACCCTCTTCTCTCGGAATTTGCCCAATCAGGTCATGGCTCCTTTTGCCCGATTCCACCGCCGGCCTCTTCTCCTTGGATAGGCCACCCTCGTGGATCCCTAGGGCGAGGCGGATCTTTCTTGGTTCGCGAGACCGTACCCGATCTTCTCGTCACATAGGAATGCATATAAATTCTTCATTTCAGTGCCCAGCTCCGAAGATCGCGTCGCATGCTTTCCTTTTGCCGTAGAGACCTTCCCTTAGGTGACAGCTACCGGAAGCACCCTTTGGTGGTCAAAGAGAGTGCATGCAGCCGTCGCTCAACGCACGTGGCCGGAGAGCCACCGCGTTTGAGCCTCCCCGCTAGCCACAGCATGGTCTAGGCGATGATCCATCTCGACTTCACCTCCTGGAGTTCAGGATCGATCATACACCCTCAGGTAGACCTTTCACCAATCCTAGTTTCGTTTATCTCTGATTTTGCATCCGACCCCTCCGCCGGCACCAACCTAGTGGTCGGAGCTCCATTGACCACCTTCATTCGCTTAGATAGGACCCTCCGCTCATCGTCATCATCCTTCTGCAGCATGATCATCTAGATCTTCGCTAACCGAGCCACGATAAGGCTAGGTTCCATCTATCGCCTTTGCCGGAACCTTCCTCCACCTCCCACCGTCACTTCCCTTCATGTTTAAGTCCAATAACCCTTGTCGGAGCATTCCTCCAAGCAGAAGCTTTCATTTACAGGTCAGAAAGTACGTGATTACCCCCCAGTTCGCATCTCATCAACCTCGTCGAAGCTATCCCAGGTCACCACCCCCTTCACGGAGATCCGACTGGTGGATGCTCCATCCTCCAGTGCCACCCGACACGGAGGAGCGTCGCAAGTCGAGCCCGTCCTCCTGTTCGGTCATCAGCCGCCTGGAGCGTCACCAGTTCTCCGGCGAACTTCGCCAGGGAGGAGTTCATCCAACCGCCTTCTCCACCATCGGATCTTGCCTCTTCTCCAGACTGCATCTGGACCATCCAGCACCTTCTCATGTCAGGCTGTTAGATCTGATATCTAACGGCCATGTACGCCCCACGTTCGTGATCTTGTCAGAGCCATTGGATACGCCAGCCCTCAGCGTCATCACCGCACGTCGCCAGCCATTCACCACATGCTACCTGTCACCCACGTGAGCCGCACGCCCAGGCTGGGTAATTTGCACCTTCTTCCCTGTAGTTTCTTTATGTTTTTATTTAGTCTGTAAAATAAATAGTACTCTATGGACCATTTTGCACTATTAGACCCGTAGTTTTCATTATTTGTTATTTAGTGCTTCTTGTATGGGTGCACGTGCGTCGTCACATGTCTTCTAGTGACATTTACTTATTTTCTCCCTGGACTTAATGGAAGTTATGGTTTGATTGTTTAGTTTTATTATTTACATCCATACCCCTGTACGTGTTTTTTTGGACATGTGCTGAACTAATGGAAAAATTGCAGAAGGCCTCTGGAACTTTTTTACGTGTTATCATTCAGTCCCTAAAACTTCTTTTTCTTACCTATTGGTCTATGTGTGATGTACATTTTTGATTGGTTGGAATAATTATCAAATCTTGCTCAAACATCATGTAATTTGGATACAGGGCCTCTGCCATTGTGTAAAAATTTCTTTGAATTTTTGGGCCACTTTTGTTTTCATTAGATATTTTTAAAAACTCAAAAACCCAAAAATTTACTTCTATCTAGTTTTTAAAATCAACTAAAAATATTAAAAACCCTCTAAAAGATCCAAAAAAAATTTTGTGAGTTTGTTTTTGTGTTTTTTTGCTTCAATTTATTTTTCATCACATTTGGATTTGTAAAAGATCTAAAATTTAAAAAACACTAAAAAACATAGAAAAATCAGTAAAACTTCTTTAAAATTAAAAAAATGCAATTTCAATTTCTATAGTGAGGGTTTTATTTATAGTTTACAATAAAATTGATGTTGGAATTTTATAAGCTATTTTGATATTTTTGAATAGCCTTTTGATTCTGGATGCACAATAGTTTTCATTTTTCACCTTGTTTCATTTTTATAAAATCAACTAAAAATTAAAAAAAATTTAAGAAAAATATCAAAAATACTTGAAAATTTATAAAAACCAAAAATATTTTTATTTTAGTTTTCTAACCTATTTTGGTGTGTTAAATAAATAGTTGTTTGTGTCCTTTTTCACTTCTTTTACATTTTCATTCATTTAAAAAAAATATATAAAAATACAAAAATCTGTCAAAAATATTTTATTTCTTTTATTTTTGATTCCCGAATACTTCGTAGGATTTCCCAATCCGTGCTCCTTGTGTTCAACATTGGTAGCTATACTAGGTAAAATAAAATAGGGAGACCGCTATTTGTTTGACTTGTTTGATTTTTATTTGGTGGGATTTCTTTTTCAAGTTGAGTGAGCATCGCGGTTCGGGTCGCAACGACCCTGATTTACACCTCAACCCGATCAGGGGTTCCCTCGCTCATCACTGTCATCCTTCCTCCACAGTCGGATCACCCAAATCTTGGTTGTACGAGACAGGATTAGGTCTGGGTTCCATCTCACGCATCGTCGGAACCCCCCTTCGCCTCCCACTGTCGCTTCACTTTGTTTTTGGTCCAATAACCATCGCCCGAGCACACGTCCGAGCAGGAGCTTTCCCCCGCAGGTCAATCGTGCGTGAAGAAGCTCACACCACTTCCGCTTCACCTCGTTGGAGCCATTCCAAGTCCCAGCATCCTTCCCGGAGATCCGATCGATCGATGCTCCATCCGACACTGCCACCCGACGCGGAGGAGCGTCGTGAGTCGAGCCTCGCCTCCTGATCGTTCATCAGACGCTCGAACCACCAGTTCTCTGGCGAACTTCACCAGGGAGGTGTTCTTCCAGGACCTTCACCAGCCGTCGGATCTTCCATCTCCGCCAGTTCGCATCCAAGCCGTTCATAGCCCATGCCTGATAGGTCGTTAGATCTGACATCTAACGGCCCTATATGCCCCACAATCGCCCCCTTCGTCAGGCCATTGGATCTGCTAGGTGGCAGTATCAGAGCCACACGTCTTCAGCCTACCAGAGCATGCCACCTGTCACCCACGTGACCCGCATGCCCCGCATGGGTAACTTCCTATGCCCCTGCATTTCTTTTATGTTTTTATTTGATCTGTAAAGTAAAGTAGCACAGTGGACCATTTTGCACTTTTGCCCCTGCTATTTATAATATTTACGTTGTGGTCCTTCTTGTACGGTAGCGCGTGCATCGTCACGTGTGTTTTTGTGATATTTGCTTGGCTAGCCCTGGACTTGATGAATATTATGTTTTGATAATATAATTTCTTTATTTGCATCCATTCCCCTGTGCGTACTGATATTGAACACGTGTTGAATATTGAGTGAAAATCGCAGTAAGGTCCTTAGGGTTTTTTATACATGTTATCATTAGTCCCTGGAAGTTGTTTTAGTTGCATTCATGTCCATGTGTGTTGTGCGTCATTGATTGGTTGAAATAAATAACAAATCTCACCCAAATTTCTTGAAATTTGGAAACGTGGCTCCTGCTATTGTGTAAACATTTCTGTGAATTTTTAGGCTTGTTTTATTTGCATTTGATATTTTTAAAAATTCAAAAACTAAAAATTTGCTTCTGTCCAGTTTCAAAAATCAACTAGAAAAATTAGAATTTCTCTAAAAAATCCAAAAAAATACTCATTGTTTGTTTTTTGTATTTTTACTTGTATCCAATTTTTGTCGCATTTGGATTTATAAAAACCCTAAAAATTGAAAACATTGAAAAACATAGAAAAATCATTAAAAATTTCTAAAAATTCAAAAAATGCATTTCTAGTTTCTATAGTTAGAGTTTTATTTCTAGTTTACGATAAAATTGTTGCTTGAATTTTATAGGCACTTTAGGTATTTTTAATGTGCCTTTAGGTTCTGGCTACACACTATTTTGCATTTTTGGATTTGTTTCATTTTTATAAAATCCATTAAAAATCAGAAAAAATCCAAGAAAAATAATTAAAATATCTGAATATTTCTAAAATCCAAAAATATTTTTATTTGAATTTTTTGAGTGTTTTTGAGGTATTTAATAATTGTTTGATTGAGGTTTTGTTGGTGTTTTTAGCCTTCTTCCTAATATTGAAAAATCCAAAAAAAATTAAAAACATAAAAACCACCAAAAATAGTTGTTTTTGATTTTCGACTACTTCCTAGGTTTATAATATCGTGCTCCTTGAGTTCAACCTTGGTATTTATACCAAGTAAAATAAATAGGTAGACCGCTATTTTTGTGCTTGCTTGCCTGATTTTAATTGGTGGTCTCGAATTTTCTTGATTGACTTATCCTCGCTATTCGGGTCACAACGATCCTGATTATTTATTCCTTAGCTCGATTGTGAGATTTTGGGTCATCAACCCCCACGCCATTTCTGATCGTGACCATTCATTTTTGGGAGGCTCTCGACCATCCGATCCATCTAAGGATCAATTGTCAGTCGTCCATCGCCGAACCGGTATCGCCCGCTCTCCACCGTCCGATCTTAAGTGAGGACCTGTTCATCCGTTGGATCTGTAATAAGAAGGGTAATTTTCACTTAGGCCCTCTTTGACTTTTGCATTTATTTCATAGTCCAGTAAATATTTTCTGTAGTTGTTTTTATTTTGGACAGTTTGCACTTAGGGCCTCGTGTTTCTTTCATTTGCAATTTGGTCCCCTCTGATTGTAGTTTACGTGGTCTAGCACGTGCCTTGTGGGTTATTTGCATGTTCCTGACTGGATTTTATTGTTGTTATCAAATGGAGTTTTATAAATAGGAATTGCACGTACACCCCTGCTTGTCTGTTTCACATGCCGTCCTCGTGCGGATCTGGGCTTTTTGCATATTCAACCCTATACTCTTTCCACGTGTTATTATTTGGCTGATAACTTTTCCATAATTATATTTAGGTCTTTATGTGCTATGCCTCTTTGATTGGTTTTAATAAATAGTAAATCTCATCCAAAACTGATGAAATTTGGAAAAATGGCTCCTGCCATGGTGTAAAATCTATGAAATTTTTGGCCTGTTTTGTTCACATTTGATAATTTTAAAAATTTAAAAACCTTAAAAATTGCTTCTATCCAGTTTTAGAAATCAACTAAAAATATTAAAAACCCTTAAAAAATTCTAAAAAATGCTTTGCGTTTATTTTGATGTGCTTTTGCTTGTATCCAAATTTCATTGCATTTGGATTTATAAAAACCCTAAAAATTGAAAAACTTTTTAAAATTTAGAAAAATTACTAAAAAATCCAAAAAATTCAAAAAAATGCATTTCCAGTTTCTGTAGTTAGAGTTTTATTTGTAGTTTACAATAAATTGTTGCTCGATTTTTATAGACACTTTAGGCATTTTAAAGTGCCTTTAGATTCTGGTTGCACACTGTTTTGTATTTTCGTCCTTGTTTCATTTTTATAAAATTAACTAAAAATCAGAAAAATCCAAGAAAATATCAAAAACATCTGAATATTCCCAAAATCCAAAAATATTTTTTATCGAATTTTTTTGGGTATTTTTTAGGCTTTAAATAATTGTGTGTTTGTGAATTGTTGAGTGCTTTTATACCTTTTCTTCAAATTAAAAATTCCAAAAAAAATTAAAACATAAAATCCACCAAAAATTTTTGTTTTTGGATCTCCGACTACTTCTAGGTTTACCATACCGTGCTCCTTATGTTCGACCCTGGTAGCTATGCCTAGTAAAATAAAATAGCGAGATCGCTATTTGACTTGCTTGCTTGATTTTATATTGGTGGTCGTCCTTTTTCTTGATTGACATAGCCGCCCGAGTGGTTGGGGTCGCAACGAGCTGAAATACCTCTTTACGTTAGTCTCTCGGGTGCGTCATCAGAATGGCACCGTTGCCGGGGAACATGGCTTAGTAGTTGATTTTTCCCTTCTTTTTCGGTTTTTTTATTTTTACCTGCATTTTTATCAACATTTATTTCCATTACATTTCATTCTATTTTCTAATAGCTATGGATTGACACATTTCTGTTTCTGACTTTCTTGCGAGGGCCCGACGATCGAGGGCAGCTTTCTTCGGAGAGCCGAGGCACCCGCGGGATTCGGAGGCAGCACGTTTCTGCATCGAGCCGTAGGAGGATGTAGGAGAGCTGAAGCAGGAGTCTGGGGAGCTGTAGTGTAGCATAGCTTAGCTTTTATTTTTGCACATCATTATTGTAATAATACAAGACCGACTCTCAGACTTGGTAGTGTAGCATTAGCTTAGCTTAGTTTCGTTAAGCACCGGTGTGCTCGGGGGACCTCACCGCAGGTTTCTCTCCGGCTTTGGTTTTGATCGCTTTATTTACTACTTATATGATTTTCGAGAATTTAACCTTAGCCTTAGTATTTTCTGTGATTGTAATGTAATTAATTAAGACCAAACTCTAATTATCTGCCTGCTCCTATAGATCGATAATTGGACTTAATTAATTAATTCACAAAGAAAAAGTCAGATTAATTAGGCTCGAGTCCATGTGCTGTGAGGAACCACGTACAATGCGTACAGGATCCGTTGTGGCGGACACCGAGTGGTTCCCAAGATCGGACTCAGGACTTAGTTTGATTATCTGACTACTGTGCATATCGTGTAGAACTTGCTTCGTCTAAGGCTATTTTCCCCGTGCATCATATAGGTAGTTTACTTTCAGTCTTTATTTTATGCACAGATCACCCTGCATGTAGAGAGTTGGAGTCAGGTACATTTTCGTACTCTCTATGCATCAATGTGTTTAATCGCGCGTCGGTTTTTCACCTTCTCCCCCAGTTTTTGGACTAAAAAATAACCAGGAGAACCAAAAAATCGTTAGGCATTATTTGCTTGAAAATTACATAAAAACAAAAACTATAAAATTGGGACTGCTAAACACACTTGACTCTAAAAGACACTTCACCAAAAAATTTGTCTTGGGAGAGTAATCCCCTCATTGTCTGGTTTGGATGAACGAGAGAGTGACCCGCACACTAGGCTAGAGCGATATTCGATTTCTTGACAGACTACCGACCTTTTATACAGGACAGTCTGTCGGGAGTATTGGATTCCTACCAGCTCGCTTGATCGCTCTGAAAGACTGTATGATCACCTCATAAAATTGACAAGATAACCGACCGAGCCTTTACGGTCTTCAGCTCAGCGTCGAGTAGGTGAATTGGGGGTTTGCTTTTTGATCTTGTGTGTTTCCCGATCTCATCCGCATTCACTCACCACATCAAGATGATGGGCAGTAGGTCTCTTAGACAATCCTTAGATGCACCGCTTTATAACACTCCATCCCGCTCATCTAGGTTGGTTCGTGAGAGCCGAGACCCGCTCTCCGAACCCGAGTTTGATTCCACCATCTTCCCCCTAGACCACACTTCTACTAGTCCTGAGGTTCTCGAGCAGAGACAGCAGCAGACATCAGATGATTTATCGGCACCTGAGTTTGGGTCTTTTGCCTTTATAGAGACCATGACCAGCAGTGAGGAGCGCATCGATGGATCCAGCGAGACTCAGACATTCGTATTAGATCAAGGTGCCATCAACAACACCCTGTTAGCCTCTCTGGAGACCATGCATCATCAGATCAAAGACTAGGGGGCTTTCATGGTGGATATGCGCCGTGAGATGGAGCAGTTGAGAGCCGACAGAGATTAGCACGGAGCCACAGGAGGAGGAGGAGGAGATATTCCAGATGACATAGAGCCTGTGGAGCCAGCACAGCGGGCGCGACCAACGAGAGAGTTGCACAACCCCGGTTCGACTCTCACACATAGATGAATAGTGTTGCCAGCGATTGTGGGGGACTTCAAGTTCCTACCTCAGACGATTCAGCTTCTTCCCCACTTCCATGGGCAAGCCACAGAGGAGCCATATCTCCATTTCTAGGAGTTCGAGATGATCTGCAATACTGTCCACTATTGCCATGTGGACGAGGACACTATTCGGATGACTATCCACTCGGTCAGACCAATGCAGCCAGGGCCCTGATCAGCAACTTTTCCATGCTCCCCAACAAGCAGTTTCACGAGGCATTAGATCAGCTCAGGAATCTCACAGACTAGTGTCCACATCATGATATATCCAAGCCCAACCTTGTCCAGAGTTTCTTTTGCGGGCTTACACCAGAGTTTCAGGGGCTAGTCAATGCTTCCTGTGGGGGTTCCTACTTCGCCAAGGATGAGGATCAGGTCTGGGACATCTACGAGGAGATGGCCGAGAACTATACAATAATGTCCCGGACCCGATTGTACACTCAAGGGAAGCCCCACCCACCAGTTGTGTCCTATCAGAGGATAGCACGAGTTGAGGTCAGTCCTTCTATTTATACAATTTCAATAGCACAGGCAGAGACGACAGCCGCTGATATGGGCATTATCAGTGAGAAGTTGGATCGGATAGAGCTGATAGAGAAGAAGTAGTGCCAGGGTATGTCACAGATTGGTCAGATGGCACAGACACTGAGTGACCTGAAGATCTAGATCATGTGTCTCTAGGAGGCACAGACGGCTTCTCATCCCCGTCTCAGGTCACGAGCAGATCCAAGCAGCAACGGCAGCTCGTCCCATCACTCCAGCCAGGCCAGACAGGTTCACCATGTTCACGAAGAATCACACCAGCAACCACAGCAGTACTACCAGCCACCACCATCTCAGGACACTCAGATGGTGGTCTACCAACCGGATCATCCCCTGGCAGTCCTCCCCCCACCCACTTACGAGTAGGAGCCGTTGATGGATGTCAACGGGATCTAGTATGTGACCGACCTCAGCTTGGGATCCGACGAGACCATCCCGGATGCCGTTGGTCGACCGAATGTACCAGCTCCCAACAGCAGCCTCCAATTCAGGGTGGCCAGTATAACCAGTAGCGAGAGCAGCCCCAGTTCCCACAGCAGCAACAATCACATTCCCAGCAGCAGTACCAGCAGCATGGTCCTCGTCCCTATCAGCAGGGACAGTCTTGGAGGCAGCAGCAGTAGCCTCAGCAGTATCATTCCCAATACCCCTCTCACTCTCATCAGCAACAGCAGCCTCAGTTTCATATAGGCCACCCGTCAGGTTCTCATGGGCCCACCTATGAGAACCCCGCTTTGGATGATCTAGCCCGCCTCATGTTCGAGAAGCAGGCCACCTTCATACGGGAGATGGACGAGTTCAGACAGGAGATGAGAGATATTGTGAGAGGGAAGGCCGCCATTCCTGCACAGATAGAGCCGAACCCGAACAACCTGAAGAGGAAGTCTAAGCAGGTAGAGTTCACAGAGATTACCACTCCTAGTGATTAACTTGATGATGTTTCTACATATCATTTTGATGCTTACTTTGTTACACTTAGGAGCGGTAGAATGCCAGCAGGCTGCGCCTCATCTGAGCGACGACCACTCACAGCTTTAGGAGCACCAGATGAGGAGGAGAGCGATGCTGATTTTGCTCGTGATGATGATGACGGTGGTGTTGATGACACCAAGGACGTTGATCCAGACGGTAGTGAGGTCGTCATTTCACCAGATTCAGGAGGTGGTGCTGATGCCACCGGATTTGATGCTGAGCCAGGGCGTGGTACTGATGTCGCGAACCCAGATGCCATAGGTGGTATTGAGGCCAGCATTTCTGTTCCTGTTGCATTTCCATCTAATTATGTATCTCAGGACGATTCGGGAAATAAAGGAAAGGTTTATTCATTTGTGAGTCCATCAGGTTTGCTTGGAGATATGTATATGGATTCTATCTTATCACAACAACAGCGACCCGATCCTAACTCTTCATCTGAGGAGAGCCCAGCCATCCCCTTTCCCCAAGCACTCCGCTTGGCTAAGGGGACCAAAAAA
The DNA here is from genome assembly GCA_037367405.1 of Ottelia alismoides. Classification (NCBI taxonomy): domain Eukaryota; kingdom Viridiplantae; phylum Streptophyta; class Magnoliopsida; order Alismatales; family Hydrocharitaceae; genus Ottelia; species Ottelia alismoides. The sequence goes on along the minus strand of JAZKJV010008784.1, from coordinate 56,429 downwards.
GAAAATAAAAAAATCCCATCAGCTAGAGTTCATCCAACAAATGATAGACAGATTCCAGATTCAGTTGAATCTACAGGAGGCCTTGGAGCACATCCCCCTCTTCCAGAGGAACCTTAGAGAGAGGACCACCATTCGTAGGAAGAGGAGGAACCACCACTCAGAGATTCATGTGCTTACCCATGCCACCTGCTTCACCATCCAAAACCGTCTACCAGCCAAGAGGCCAGATGCAGGAGGCCCCTATGTTAGATGCCACATACATGAGCAGAGGTTCGATCAGACTCTATTAGACAGCGGTTCTTCGATTAACCTACTTTCGACAGCCTTACTCGTTCGCTCCGAGTTTGGCCCTCTTAGACAGAGAAGGACGGTCCTTCAGTTTGATGATCGATCTGTCAAGAGGCCGAAGGGTTATTGAAGGACATGGTCATCACAATTCAGGGCCAACAATTCCCCGTGGACTTCGTAGTGTTGGACATGGAGATCCCTGAGTCTGTTACCGATAACCCCATCATTCTAGGGCGCCCGTTCTTGGCCATAGACAAGGCAGTGTCCGATCATGATAGCGGAAAGGTATACTTTCGCATCGAGGGCGAGAGTATACAAATAGAGACGATCGATGAGACTAGAGCACGAGATTCAGCTTGCTAAGAGCCTCTAACAGATTGAGAGCAGATGACAGAGGCAGAGCGAGACGTCCACCAGGAGTGTGATTTTGTGATCACAGATGATGAGGCAGTTTGGTCAGACCCCGTTTCATGATCCATCCTCTCACCTTCAGATCCCGCTTATGTGCAGATTCTAGTAGAGGAGAGCTTAGAGAGCACATTCTTGGTAGAGGACACATATGAGGCAGCATATCGCGTTCCCGATAGCGAGGCAGTTGATTTTTGTGATACAGATTCAGATCCCTCAAAGTCAGATATTGATTGGGCAAAATTTGACGATATGACTCCATGTCTAACTTCCATAGAGCCAGCAGCTAGGGTGGAGACTAGTCCCATTCAGAGCACAGACACACCAGCAGAGCAGTCTTCACCAGATTCTGATTGTCAGCGAGAGTTATCATTCTCCCATGTGGATTTGGTGGCATTCACTCAGACCTTTCAAAGACCAGATCCACTATCTCCTAGTTGTCCAGAGCAGAAGACCTTGCCGCAGTTGTTGAAGTACAGGTTCCTTGCGGGCGAGCATGAGATGCACCCAGTCATTATCTCAGCAGATTTGACTGGAGAGCAAGAATCTTGTTTGATAGAGGTTCTTGAAAAGAACCGCAAGGCGATAGGATGGAGCATAGCCGATCTCTAGGGGATAAGTCTAGCGTGTGCTCCCACCATATCTATCTCAAAGAGAACACAAAGTCGTAGCATGAGTTCCAGCGGCGGCTGAACCCAAACCTTCGAGAGGTTGTCATGAAGGAAATATGGAAATGGTGGAGCGTCGACTTTATCGACCCCATCTCCGACTCCAATTGGGTCAGTCCATTACATGTGCTGCCCAAGAAGACGGGCATCACTACAGTTGTGAGTGAGTCTAGAGAGGAGATCGCAACCTGGGTACCGAGTTCTAGGAGGGTCTGTGTAGACTACATACGATTGAATCAGGCCACCGAGAAGGATCATTTCTCGCTGCCTTTTATTGATCATATTATAGAGAGGCTAGCAGGGAAGATTCATTACTGCTTTCTTGATGGGTACTCCGGATACAATCAGGTGGCCATTATAGCAGAGGACCAGGATAAGGCCACATTCACCTATCTCTTTTTGGCGTATGATTTCAGATGCATGCCCTTTGGTCTATGCAACGCTCCGGTGACATTCCAGAGGTGTATGCTGCCCATCTTTTCGGATGACTTTTCGGTCTACGGCGATGGGTTTGATGCTTGTCTTGAGTGCCTAGACCGCGTCTTACACCGATGCATTGAGGTTGACCTTATATTATCTTGGGAGAAGAGTCACTTCATGATGACTCAGGGGACGGTGCTTGGCCATATCATCTCCAACAAGGGCATGGAGGTGGATCTGGCCAAGGAGGATATCATTAGAAAACTCAATCCACCGTCCAACTTGCGACAGTTACGGTATTTTCTGGGGCACGTTGGTTTCTACCGACGATTCATTCATGATTTCAGCAAGATTGCCCGGCTGTTGACTAATTTGCTGACCAAAGATACCGAGTTCATAGTTTATTATAAGTGTCTTGTGTCATTTGAGACTCTTAAGAGTCTAGTTGTTGAGGCTCCTGTCCTCCAGCCACTTGATTGGTCTCTCCCATTCGAGATCATGATGTATGGCTCCGATTTTGCCATAGGGGCCATGCTGGGATAGTAGAGGGATGGATTACCTTTTTCCATTCACTACGCTAGCCGTACATTGGATGCCGCACAACGGAACTACATAGTCACAGAAAAGGAGATGCTAGCCGTAGTCTTTGCCCGAGATAAGTTCAGATCCTACATCATTGGTCTAGTGTGACCATTTTTACAGATCATACCGCCATCATGTACCTCAAGGCAAAGAAGGATGCAAACGTTATACTTACTAGATGGATCCTTCTACTACAGGAGTTTGATATTGAGATTAAGGATAAGCCTGGAGTCAATAATGTGGTGCTGGATCATCTCTCCCGATTAGAGCATATTGAGGATTCTGAGCATATTGATCCTATATGTGAGACCTTCCCAGATGAGGGATCCTTGCTATCGCGTCACTCCTGTGGTACGTTGACATTGTGAACAATCTTGTTGCCAAGAAAGTTCCACAAGGTTGGCCCGTGCATAGACTTGAGACCTTACTAGCGAAGGCCAAGTCTTACCATTGGGAGAATCCCATTCTTTACCATGGAGGGGATAGTGTCTGGCGATGATGCATTCCTCGGGAGGAGCACCATAGCGTCCTCACCGATTGCAACAAGCTGGAGGTAGGAGGACATCACTCTGGGAGGAGAACGACACAGAAAGTGCTCTAATCTGGCCTATGGTGGCCTACTCTCTTCAAGGATCCTGATGAATTCGTGAAAAGATGTACTGACTATCAAAGGATGGGTACTTGTGGACAGCGTGATATGTTGCTGATGCAACCCATTCATTTCTATGAGTTTTTGACGCATGGGGCATCGATTTCATGGGTCCATTCTCTAAGAGTCAGGGATTCGAGTACATTCTATTGGCCGTTGATTATATGAGTCATTGGGTTGACTCCATCCCCGCCCGAACCGCAGATGCTAGGACTGTATGCAAATTTTTTAGGAAGAACATCATTTCACGGTTCAGGGAACCTCGAGTTTTGATATTTGATGGGGGGTCTCATTTCGTCAACGACAAGGTAAAGGCCCTTGCTAGCGAGTTCTATATTGACCATCTAGTAGCCACTCTATACCATCCTCAGACCAATGGTCTTGCTGAAGTGTCGAACAGGGAGATCAAGACTATATTGCAGAAGGTCGTCTGCCCTGACCGAAAGGATCGGTCACAACTTTTGGACTGAAGCTTTTGGGCATATCGGACGTCCATCAAGACTCCTTTGGGTACATCTCCCTTTCGCTTCGTTTATGGCAAGCCATGCCATTTACCTGTTGATCTTAGACATAGGTCACTTTGGGCTATTACAGAGATACTTTTGGATCTGGTGAGTGTAGGAGACCAGAGGAGGGCATAATTGGCAGCCCCGGAGGAGCTTAGAAATGAAGCCTTTTCGAGCAGCCTACAGTATAAGGAGAGAGTGAAGGAGTGGCATGATTCTCATATCAGCCACAAGCAGTTTGAGCCAGATCAGAGAGTATGGTTGTTTGATGCCATGCTTAGATTATTTCCAGGGAAGTTGCAGAGCAAGTGGAAGGGATCATACCAGGTCCGAAAGGTACATGACAATGGAAGCATTGACATATCTAAGATGTCATCTATGTCTACCTTTCGTGTTAACGGGCAGCGACTCAAACCATATCTAGATCATGAGCCACTGGTTATTGACGCCGCCCCTATTCATTTTGCGTGAGATGTGGTCTTTGACTCACATCTAGTGCATCTCATGCCTGATTTCACTATCTTCCGCCTTGTATAGATCCAGTTGTCCATATCACTCTATTCATTAGTCCCACACCCCATCTTCATCTTATGATTATGCTATACTTAGGGTGTACTTTACCCTAAGTATAGGGGGGTGTTGGACTCTTGGGTATTCTTTTGATTCTTTCTACCTCTATTTTACTGCCTATACTTAGGGATATTTTACCCTAAGTATAGGGGAGGTAGACCCTGTACATTCTTCCATTCAGATTTCCATTCATGTACAGCTTGCTATACTTAGGATTACTTGATCCTAGGTATAGGGGGAAACACCGAGTCCTCTTCATTCTATTCTTTGATTTGTCATTGCAGTATATTATTCCTTTTCGCTTCCCTATACTAAGCACGAGTTATGTCTTTTTCATCGCTCTTGATTCACTCTGAGGACATCGTTCGAGCTAAGTATAGGGGGTGTCATATATATTTCATATATACTTTAGCCATAACTCATACTTTGTGTGAGTGTGTTAATAAATAAAATGGCTAAAAATTCTTTTATCCAAAAAAACCATAAAATTTTAATTTTTTCCTTGTACATAAAAATTCTTTATTGCACATACATAGCTATTTATAAAAAATATTTTTGTACTAATGTTTGTAAAAATTATTTTGTGTAAAGAGTTTGTAAATATTTTGATATCAAAATTATGTATATAGTACAAAATTTTTGTAAAATGTTTGAAAAATAAAAGTTTACAAAAACCCTTGTGTACATGTTTGTAAATACTTTGCAAAACTCCATACATTCATTCATTCATTCAAACATTTTTCAAAAATTTTGCATATTTTCAAGAACTTGCATAAAAACATTTTTGTATATATTTGTATAGTTTTTCTGAATCGTGATTGACATTTAAACTAGCCTAGAATTAAATTGGAAAATGGAGCTTGGTTAAGACCTTAATCCACCTAATTCTAAGAGGAACCTTATATGGCTTAGGGATAAGACTTTTCAGGTCCAGTTGGGACTTAATTCTTTAAGTCCATTAGGGTAGTATCATATGTCATCTTGATGAGCCTAATTAGAACACTTAACAACGCACACATGACTCTCACAGGCAATGGCTTTACTTTCACCAGCACATTACACATAACTCTCCATGGATGAGGTGGTGAGGAAGCAGTTTCCTAGGGATTGGGGTAGCATATGAGGGTAGTACTTCTAGGCGGAACCTCTCTTCTTCTTATAGTGAAGGAAGTGCGCCTCAACTTGGTCTGGTGGTGTTGAAGTCTAAAGACTGGAGTTGTGGGTTGCAATAAAGCTTCAAAAGAGGGATAGTCTACTGGCTCAAGAGGAAAAACTCCTTATGTATATGTTGCACCATGTAGATATGTTGTACATATGCACGTCGGAAAAAAATATGCAAAAAGAAAAGAAAAACTCCAAAAAAGTGGTGGGTCTGATTGAAAATAAAATACCCACCGTAGTATATATAGTCAAATAAAGAAAAGATTATATTGCACATGATTATCTCATGAAGCTTGCAGCAGGAGACTTAGCTACATTGGTTGGGCTCCCAAGGATACATGGCTACACTGGTCATAGTCCATTCTATTCTTCCTCCTCTTCTTGAGTCGGTTGAACTTGAACTTAGAAGGGAATGCCCAACTCCTCGAGGAAAGAGCTGCCAGACTAGGGCATTAGAGTTACCTTGTTAAGGGGGTTATCACTTTGTCATTTCTGAGGTGGGGAGCTACATATCACTGACACAGTACAAGGAAAGATTCATGGTCATTAGAGTTTTTGTATGTAGACTTGTTCGGATCTGGATTATTTAGGAGTCTTGACCATAGATTGGTGGAACTTAGAGGTTGTTCAGTTTTAGGCTTAAGTCCAAATAAGGTTCCTATAAATTAATAATCCAAAGGTCTGACTGAGCTCCATACTTCAATTTAATGAAGGCAAGTTTAATAATCAACCTTGATTTCCCTTCTTTTTCTTTTTCTTTCTCTTTTTCACTTCCTTTTCAAATAAGTGTTTGCTAAGAGACTAGCAAAAGTAAAGTATAGGGGGTGATGAATCCCCATTCATCACTCTTTATTCTTTTATTTTAGCTAAAAAGTTTGGCAAAACATCATGTATATAGTTGTAAATACAATAAGCTATCAATAAGCATGCATTTGTTAAATACCAATAACTTTCATGTATTTGTGCAAAAATAAAAGAATAAAGAACAAAAGAAAAAGATGGAAATATTTAGAATAAATATTGAGTGACCTAATCCAAAGAGAGGGCCCAATATGGGCCTGATCGCCAAATAAAATAAGTAGAGAGAGATAGGGCCACTCTACCTTGTACATATTCCCTCTATGTATATAGATATTTTATTTTCATAAAATAAAATAAAAATGTGTTTTCACTCCCTTGTATATATTCCTAAAAATAAAATAAAAAATAGAAAAAATAAAATAAAATAATTTCTCTCTCACCTTGTGTAAAATACATGTACATATGTAACATATACCTATTTATTTAACACTTGGAAATAAACAATAACAATAAAATAAAAATTATTTTATACTCCAAATTTTATGTTATAAATAAATAAAAATATAAAATTGGGGTTTATCTACAAAAATAAACAAAATAAAAATTAAAATAAAAAAAATATTTTATACTTGTATATAATGTAATATATTGTATATATCATAATTTATTTTTCATAAAAATAAATAAAAATAGTTTGAAAATTAATAAACATTTTTATATTGAAATTTTTTTCAAATAAAATCGTTTTCTATTTTTTATTTATTTTAAAAGTCTTTTATTTTCCCTATTTTCTGATTGGTCCAGGGTGGACTGTTGACCCCGGTCAACTGCCCCCCTGGACCACCTCCTCCGCGGATCTGGTTTCAACCCGAATTTCTCCTATTTTTCCCTCACCGATCCGATCACCATTCCATCTCGATTCGCACTCCAATTACCGAGGAATGATCCATGATTCTCGCTCGCCGATTCCTTTAGGGATCCGTTCCTCGATCCGCGTGCCCAAGCTCCACTTTTTGCGGACCCTGCAAAATATAAAATCTTGAGGAGCTACACCTTCTTCCTTGAGTGACAGCAAGAGAGGGAGATTGTTGCAGGGAGGTTTCGAGGCATCTAGCCCTAGGTCCGACGAGCTTCATCGCCGTGCTCCACCATGAGGTGGGCTCCAGCCTCTGGACGCGTCAATCCATCGAGGCAAAGACCCTGAAGGTCCGCGACCTTCAGCCCAGACGACCTCCTTCACCAGGTAGCCTCGATAGCCTTTAGTTTGCTTTAGATTCCAATTGTTCTATTTCCAGTCAATTAGCATTCATCGGATCGTCCTTCGTGATTAGACCATCCATTTGCTCTACTGACAATTGCATCACCTCCATAAGTCTTCTACCCATCTTCTATGACCCTTCATTCCCCCGATTCGCCTAGGAACAGGATTTAAGCCTTCCTCCGTCGTCGCCTCGTCGGAGCGCTACGCCCCGCCTCATCCTTCACCTCATCGCACACACTAATGGGTCAAGGCACTTTGCCCTCGACCCAGCAATCGTTCTGTGCAGGTCTAGAGCCCAAAGGACCTCATCTAGGGATCCGAACATCTACACACAGTAGCTCCAGGTCCTCAACGTCACCAGACCGTTTCAGACGTCCCTAGCCTCATCATAGCCTCACAGCAGCTGTGTACCGTCTCCAGCAACGTTTCGCATATCCTGGAAGCTCCGGAGGATTCCCTAGTAGCTTATATCGATTGAGTGAAGTTCGCCAGCAGCGCGTTCTTCGCTGTTCTTCCAGGAGGCGCCTCCGTCATTGGATCGAGCCCCCATGCCAGTTCTAATCGTGACAGTTTGTTTTTTGGAGGCTCTCGACCATCCGATCCATCTGAGGATCAACTGTCAACCGTCCATCGCCGAACCGGTATCACCCGCTCCACACTGTCAAATCTTAAGTGAGGACATGTTCAGTCGTTGGATCTGTAATAAGAAGGGCAATTGACATTTAGGCCCTCTTTTCCTTTTGCATTTATTTCATAGTCCTGTAAATAGTTTCTGTAGTTGTTTTTATTTTGGACTGTTTGCACTTAAGACCTCATGTTTCTTTCATTTTCAATTTGGTCCCTCTGAATGTAGTTCACGTGGTCTAGCACATGCCTTGTTGGTTATTTGCATGTTCCTGCCTGGATTTTATTGTTGTTATCAAATGAAGTTTTATAAATAGGATTTGCATGTATACCCCTGCTTGTATGTTTCACGTGTCACCCTCGTGCAGATCTGGACTTTTTACATATTCAGTCCTATACTCTTTCCACGTGTTATTGTTTGGCTGATAACTTTTCCATAATTACATTTAGGTCCTTGTGTGTTATGCCTCTTTGATTGGTTTGAATAAATAGTAAATCTCATCAAAAACTCATGAAATTTGGATACATGGCTCCTACCAAGGTGTAAAAAGTATAAGAATTTTTGGGCACGTTTTGTTCACATTTGATAATTTTTAAAATTCATAAACCTTAAAAATTGCTTCTGTCCAGTTTTAAAAATCAACTACAAATATTAAAAACCCTTTAAAAATTCTAAAAAATTGCTTTGTGTTTATTTTTATGTGCTTTTGCTTGTATCCAATTTTCATTACATTTGGATTATAAAAACCCTAAAAATTGAAAAACATTGAAAAACTCGGAAAAATCACTAAAAATTCCTAAAAATTCAAAAAATGCATTTCCAATTTCTGTAGTTAGAGTTTTATTTTTAGTTTACAATAACATTGTTGCTTGATTTTTATAGGCACTTTAGATATTTTTAAAGTGCCTTTTGATTATGGCTGCACACTGTTTTGTATTTTCGGTTTTGTTTCATTTTTATAAAATTTACTAGAAATCGGAAAAAAATCCAAGAAAAATATCAAAAACATCTGAATATTCCAAAAATCCAAAAATATTTTTATTCGAACTTTCTGAATATTTTTGAGACTTTAAATAATTGTGTTTTTGTGAATTGTTGAGTGCTTTTGTACCTTTTCTTCATATTAAAAATTCCAAAAAAATTAAAAACATAAAATCCACCAAAAATATTTGTTTTGGATCTCCGACTACTTCGTAGGTTTACCATACCGTGCTCCTTGTGTTCGACCCAGGTAGCTATACCAGGTAAAATAAAATAGAGAGACCACTATTTGACTTGCTTGCTTGATTTTTATATTGGTGGTCTTCCTTTTTCTTGATTGTCTTATCCACCCTAGTGGTTGAGTTTGCAGCGACCTGAGATACCTCTTTACCTTAGTCGCTCGAGCGCGTCATCAATACACAACTTGTATTTTTGATCCAAGGATTGATATGCCAACTTTGGGTCACATTTGGAGGTGGAAGATCCCACGACGAGTCAAAATCTTCAAGTGGCTGATGGGCAAAGAGAGGTTGTTGACTAGTGCTCGGAGGGCCAGGTTGTTCCATGGTTCTGATGATTTGTGACATCGTTGTTCTGAAGATGTTGAGGATATCGACCATCTTTTCTCTACATGTCCAATGTCAAAAGAGGTTTCGAGGGAGTTAACTCTCATTAAGGTCATGATGGAGATTTTTCATTCTTTCTGGATTTCAGTTGAGACGTCAAGAGTTGAACAGACATTTGTAAAGGTTCTGACAGCTGCAACACTCTGGACGATATGGCTCGCAAGGAATGGGGTGTTATTTAGGAGGGAGAGAGAGATATATATATGTTATGTGGGAGAATGTGTACATCATGCCGAAATCCTTCGGGTTTCTTGGTCTTTGTAATTATGACCTTTAACCAGTGAATATAATGTTTTTGGGTGCTTGCCTCCTTTTAAAAAAAAGACCTATATATCTAGGTCACAAATGGTAAACTATGAGCAGTTGCCAAGTACGACCATTATATTGCAATAAGGAGACAGGCGTGAAATGTGTATGGAAGAGAGTAACTCCATGAATCCTATATTGTGAATTTATTTATATAATGTTTTTCACCTCTAAGAGTTAGACTAAAGTGACTTTTTCATTTAATTAAGTAAGAACAATTCGTGGATCCTTTCAAACATGTTAAATCATATGAACACTTGTATATCATTATATTTAAGGAAATTAACTAATAAACAAAGTTGAACACATTTGCAATATTTACTCTCTACAATTTTCATAAAATTATCATTGAGATGTCAAATCTTAGTTCAATTGGCTTCTTAAATTTCTTTCATTAGCATGTGTAGAAAGATATATGAGATAGTCAAGTCTTGGTGTGGTTGCCTTCTTAAATTTCTTTTTTATAGCATGTTTTAAACAAAATATCAAAGGTAGTTTTTATGCATTTAAAAAGTCAGTGTTTCTTTTAAATTTCTTTTAGGTAATATATTGATGTAACTTTGTAAATTTGGTTTTTTAATATCATCTATAAGAAGTAAGAATGAAGACATTTATTCTTAAAAATTGCATCAAAGATATAGAAAGAATGCAAGCAAACTGACTAAAAAATAACAAGTAACAGACGGAGTAGATATATTAGTCAAGTTGTGACTAGCAATAATCTCCATGAGGTAGAGGTTGCGACAAATAGTCTGTAAGGGTGGAAATGTCATTCCTAATCTACTAGTTGAAAACAAAAGTATACTAGTATATACTGATATTAATAGAATCAACTAGTATAAAAAGATGACTGAAAAACCACACATCATCTAGAGATAAAAAGGTCATTGTATCGATCGGGTAGATTTTAGCTGTAATTTTTATTTTTATTTTTTATACACCTAAACTTTGATGTATAGTGAAAGTACGGGAGGGTCGAACTCAAGGAGGCAAACTATTAGAAACTAGGGGGAAATAGTAGAAAACTAAGGTTTATTAGGTTTCTTAATATTTATTTATTTTTGGGTAATTTTCTAAATTTTTATTTGATTTTTATGGATTTTATATTGTTTTTATGATATTAATACTTTTCTATTTTTTTAACAAAATTTTAGAGCATGTTTTGTAATTTTTATTTGATTTTTATTTTATTTTTTATTGTTTTTATTTTTATTTTCTGTTTTTATGATATTTTTAAGAGTTTTTAGATTTTATGAGTATTGATTTAATTTTCAGGTTGAAGACGAGGGTTTTATTGAAATCTGTAAAGTATTTTCGATCTTTAAAATAGAAAAAAGTGAGAAAATATTTTTTATTTCGTTTTTATTGAAAAGTATATGAAATTGTCTTTAAAATGGTAGGTTGTACGTATTTTTGTGATTTTTATTTATCAAGTTACAATTTTTCAATGTTTTTATATATTTTGATTTTTTATTGATTTTAATAATCAATTTTTATTTTGTTTTTAGTATAATATGTAAAAGATGGTAAAATATACTGTAACTAATTTTATAGTATTTTAAAAATGTTTTTTAGATTTTTTATAATTTATAAAGTTTATTATATTTTTCATATTTTTAATAATTTATTTAAAAATAAAAAATATTTTTATTTTTTATAACTAATTTTATACTGTATATAGAGTAAAATATAGTATTTATATGTATTATATTTTTATTAATAGTACTTTTATTTATTATAAATTACTAAAATATAGGATTTATATGTTGTATATGGGTTGTTATGTAATAATTTAGAAACCGAGGGTGCATGCGTAAATCTGCAGAAAAGGAGGGATGTACTTCATAAAAGTTCTGCATCACGTGCTTTGCACGTGCTTTCTACTGGAGAGGATCTAAATGCAAATATCAGAAACTTCAAGGGCTAATTGCAATTTTACCCAGATATTTTCTCCTCCTGCCTCAAGTGAGGCACGCGTGACCACTGCTTAACTGAAGCGGTGGATCAGTGGAATCTACTAGATGCCGATGTGTGGATAAGCTTCGATCGTAGGATCGTTTGTTGATCATGCGACTGCTATGAATATTAATGATTGAGAATTGTAAGGCTATTATTAACGAGAGCCCCAAATTAGACGTAGTAGTTATTGATAAATCCGCATTTCATCATATTTATTCTATCATTTTGGCCTCAAGAACCCTAGAAAATGTGTGTAAATACCCTTAATTCATGCATTTTAGCATTCATGCATGTATGTGTAAATACCTTATAAAATACAGTTTTAAAGCCAAAATAAAAGAATAAAGAAAAGAAAAGAAAAAGAATAAAATATTGCAAATATTTTATGACCCAAAACCCCGAGACCTAGGCATCTTGATGACTAGGTTGACAAGGAATAAAGTAGGGGGAGATAAGGGCCAGAAACCAATAAAAATCCCTTTTATTTAATTCATTTTTTACCTGGTTTGGGACCTATTTTTAATTCCACTTTTTATACTAAAAAGACTTTGTACATGAAAGTTTTAGATAATTAAATAAAGAAAAATACAAAATTAATTTCACTAAAAAAGAATGTATAGATGAAAAGTTATGATATGAATAAGTTTCCAGAATCCCAACTTCCCAGAAATATATCTCTCAAATAAAAACTCGAAACATATCAAAATCACCTTTAATTGTTATAATTTTCAATAAGCTATTTAATGAAGGTGGTTTCATATTTTTCGGAGTTATGGTTTGAAAGTTATGTTTTAGACCCCTATTGTATACTTGTACAGATTAAAATATTCATTATTTTTATAAGTTCCTTATTTTAATAATTTTTCATATATTATTTATAATATATTTGTATATTAAAATCAGAATAAAACACTAAATAAAAACAAAAATAAAATACTTGTATAAAATATATAAGTATAGTACCTATAAATATACCTATACAGAATATACTTTTATTTATTTAATTGTACAAAACGCTTCAGAAAAAAAATAAAAATATATTTATATGTATAAAAATAAGTTATAAATATATAAAATAATAAATAAAATTAATAAAATTAAATATATAAATTAAAAATAGAATATTAAAATACATTGATAGATATACCTATAAATCCCATAAAAGGTAACTTATAATTTTAAACCTCTAAAAAATAAATGAAAATTATAATAAAATAATTTTTAAAATAATAAAAATTTTGTATTTAGTAACCTAAAATTAATAAAATCATTTAATAATTTTTATCGATTTTTAAATTTTTTCCTGGACGTTTTTTCGTGGTTGTCCACGTAGACCAACCAGGAGCCTCGGTCAGTTGACCTCGGTCAACTGACTGTACTACATCCTATATCTGTGTCAGATTGCATTGTTTCCTCGATTTCGTCAATTTTTGGAGGACGCACCTTGCATTCTTTGGCGATGAAGTCTTCTTGACTTTCTCTCCTCGATGGATGAACTTACACAGGGATCCCCCCGAGGATTGGATCCACGATTCGCTCGATCTCCATCGATCTTCCCAGCCACTCGTCAACTCGTTCTTATACACCCTCGACCTTTCCAATTAAATTTGAACACCTTTTGACCAATTTTCTCTCTGCCTCTCGTGCTCCATCGAACCAGGGAGATGACAGGTCCCTGTTCCCGCCGTCAGGCTGATCGAGGAGGCGTCTAAGGGTTGTTCCACCACCTCTCGCAAACTTTGCCATTGAGGTCCTTCCTCAGGTGATCCCACCTTCGAGGCTCATTATTTCCCTCATTTTTCTTTTCATTTTTCGTTCACCATATCCGTAGGAGTAGATTCCCCTTCTCCCTTTCGTATTCCATCCATTTGATCACCCTAACGATCCACACGTCGGAGTTGCACTGACAAGCCTCCATCTCGCCGATTCTCCACCATTTCCATCCCACTGCGGGGTCAAGGCACCTTGCCCTCAACCCTCTCACCCTTTTTGCAGGTCCAGAAGCAACAAGAAGAGCCTGGAGCTCGTTTCGACCTCTCGTCGGGGTACCTAAAGCCCCCTAGCTCCGCAGCCACCTCGCACGAACTCCAGCCGTCGCTGGAGGATTTTTGAGCCACCAGCACCGAGAGGGACACGCCTGGAGTCGTTCCAGCCAATTTTGAGCTCGAAGGAACACCGGAGGACCGAGATCGAGATCGGGGAAGATCGCCTCGCCTACACTTCTTCCTTGTTCTTCCTCCTGGGTTCCCCACCTTTGGATCAGAGCTGGATCGTCCAGGTGTGCAACAGCCATCGGATCACGAAGCGCCTCAAACGTCAGATCTTCCTGGGAAGATCTAATCCCAGTCGTCGAAGATGAACCGGTATCGATCGTTGCGAGCGCGCTACGTGTTCAAGTGAAGGAAGATCAGCCATTTAATGCGCCTAGCCTGGGTATTTTGCATTTTCAACCCATGCCCTTTTTGTATTTAATATTCGGTACTTAAACATTCGTCTGTAGTTTAGTTATTTTGTAAATTTTGAAAAAACACCCCTGGATTTCTCGTATTTTCACTTTGGTCCCTGTCCACGTCACCTCACGTGACTTGTGCACGTGGGGGGACGGGGTATTTTGCGAGGAGGCCCTCGTAGTTTGTACTATTTCTATTAAGTACTAAAACTATTTTATTATGTTGTAATATTTTGGTAAAATTGCAAAATAGCCCTCCAGGTTTTGAAATTACAGAATAGTCCCTGCCAGGTTACCTACCCCACACACATGACTTTGGCGAATTTGCACTTTCACTCCTGGGTTTTTTTATACTTATAATTGGTCCTGAAATTTTGTTTAGTAGCTATATTTTTCTGGACAAATTGCACTTTGGCCCTTGTAGTTATGGATATTTACAAATATACCCCTACAAGTAGTGTAATTTCTTTTTGCTTCTTGTATTTATTTCATGCATTTATAAAATTTGAAAAATACCCAAAAACATATCATAGCTTATTGTTTCATTGCTCTTTAATTCTATAATTTTATTTTGCATTTTTGGTGCATTTTAACATTTATAAAAATTCAAAAACATGCATTTTCTTCACTGTTTGCATTAGAAAATACATAAAAATTGGAAAAATGTTTGAAAAATTCCAAAAAATCATATTTTGTTTGTTTCTATGTGTTTTAACTTCATACCAAAAACCATAAAAAGATATAAAAGTCAACTCATAAAAATTATAAAACCCCTAAAATATTTCTAAAAATATTAAAAATTCCTAAAAATCTTAAAAATATAATTTCTATTTCTCAATTTCCTTTATTTTATTATCTTTAATTTGAAATTAATGTGGGGAATTTTTGTCACTGTTTACTATTTTTCATCCTTATTTTAATTTCAGACTTGTACTTTATTCTCTATTTCCAGTATTTCTGACTTTAAAAATACCAAAAAATTATCAAAGATATAGAAAATTCATAAAAATATTAGAAAAATATAAAAAGCCTAAAAATATTTTATTCCTTGTATTTTTGCTACTTTTAATTATTTTTATAAATACATTATCTCTCTTTTCTTATTTTGTATAAATACTTTATTTTACAATTCAATAAAGAAAAACGTATTAAATATAAAAAGGAAATACAAAATCAGAAACTAAAAAACAAAATATAAAATATAAAATCAAAAATTAAATAAAAAATTTATAAAATTTAAAACCCACAAAAATAGCACAAATAGACAAAATATCACATTCATTCTTGTTCATTAATTGTGCCCGATTTATCATGCTTGTTCCATGTGTTCGACAACTACGTAATTGCTTCTATACACAACTTTTATGTAGAGTTATAATAAATTTTATCTCCGTATCTTGTTTGTCATTGTTTGATTATTGGTTGTGGGTTGATTGTTGACTAATTGTGATTTTGTGAGCGGTCGCCACAACGACTTTGTCTTCACCTTGTGTGAGACATATTTTAACCCTCACAGAATCTCGGTTATCAAATGGTGCCGTTGCTGGGGGAGCAACAATGTATAGATCGGATTTCTTTGAGATTGATTGTGACATTATTTGTCTACATTTTTGCTTCAGTTATTTGCTTTATTTTTATATATATTGTTTGAGCTGTCTAACCCCTTCTCTTTGTTGACTTTGTGCGAGGTACCGCGGATTGAGGGAGGCGCCCGACTCTAGGCGCCTGCACACCCACGTGAAGCCGGCTTCGGCTTGCCACTCTTGCACCAAAGAAGATTTAGAGATATTTTGCAGGCTTAGCTCTAGTTTTTATTTTATGTAATCATTTTTGTAATTTGAAGTGAGAGAGTGACTCTTAATTGTAATAATTTGGACTCCCAGGACGCTTTGACACTTCACAAGGTCCATTACATGAGGGATTGTTCGCTTGGGGCCTCGTCAGTTTTTGCGATTGTCTCATCGGTTTTGTTTTATTCGACTTTTCTTTTATTTTGATTCACGAGGATTTTGCCACTAGACTTAGGAGTTTTTATTGAATGTGACGTAATTAGCTAAGGCCCCACACTTAATATCTTGTATGCACCTATATACCGTAATTGGACTTAGTTAAAATTCATTTAAAAAATTATTTGATTTGGATTAGAGACCACTTGCTGAGAGAGGTCGTATATAGTGTTTGCAAGATCCACTGTGGTGGACGCCGATCAGCCTCCTAGACCGGACTCCGATTTCTCTTCCTAGTTGATAGCTACTTGTGCTTAACAATTAATAGGAATTGCTCATTTTGGGACGGTTTCCTCGTGCATCATATAGGTAGTTTATTTCTTATCTTTTAACTTATGCGCGAATCACCCTGCATGTAGAGTGTTGGAGCAAGGTACACATTTCAAACTCTGCATGCATCATTGTGTTTGATCGTACATCGGCTTTTCCGACTTCCTCCCCCATTTTATTGGACTCAAAATAACCAAGGAAATCGGAAAATTTGTTAGGCAATGTTTTTCTTCAACAAAATACTAAAAAAAAGATAACCAAATAATATTGGGATTGATAATGCAAACTTGACCTTAAAACTCATCTCACTAAAAATTTTATCTTGGGGAGAGTAACCCCCTCCTTGGTTGATTTATCTACAGCGAGAGAGTGACCCGTACACTAAGATAGAGCCATACCTAAACTCCTCTCAGACTACTGCTCTGGAGTTAGTCGTTCTCTAGTGAGGACCTCTCCGGTAACCGGTGAAGCAGACCATGATGTCCTTTGTAGAGTGAATTGATCGGGTAGCTGGTAAATGGTCCGCAATTCATACTAGCTGGGAATGATATAGCCTTGGATCGGGATAGTCTCCTAGGAGCATCGGGTTCCTACCAGCTCGCTTAAGCGCTCTGATAGATTGATTGATCACCTAAATAAAATTGAAAAGATAATCGACCGGGCTTTTACGGTCATCAGCTCAAGCATTGCATAGGTGAACCGGGGGTTTGATTTCTCATCTTGTTTGCATTCCAGATCTCATCCGCCCTTTTCTCCAGGTCACGGTGATGGGAAGGAGATCCCTTAGGCCACGTCTGATACAACCGCTATGGAGCACTCCTTCTATACATCTAGGTTGGCTTCAGGGAGTTTAGACCCACTCTCTGAGCCTGAGTTTACGTCCACCATGTCCCCCCTTGACCACCCTTCTTCTTTTGTCAGTCCTGTGATGTCAGAGTTTAGTGCAACACAGATTTCTAGACATTTGACGGCACCTGAGATGGGAACTTTTGCCTTTGCAAATACCCAAGATATGGCTAGCAGTGAGGGACGCCTAGATGAGCAGGGACAACCTTCGTACGTGTATGATAAGACTACCATCAAAAAATCATTGTTAGTATTGGAAATGCGAGCCCACGGCGAGCCATTAAGCAATAAATGTTATTGCAAATGTCATTCCCTGATCTGAAATGAAGAATGAATAATTTGCATAATAGTTCCCTTAGTACAATTAGGGTTATGTACCATGGCCTTATTGATGATCATACAGCCGTTGATTCAACTGTTGAATCATAGAGGCTGGTGCTTGGATGAATATCTAAAGAGTTAGATTGAGGACTCATCGAGCACCGCCAAATGATCGTTAAGAGATGATCTCCAGCCTGAGTAGGAGATGGCAATCCTTATCTTTAAAGGTTGATATCTGACCGACCTCTTGATGCAGGTCCTCTACATAGGAATAGAGATTCAAAGGTGTCAGATTAGTTAGGTCAAAGAGTTGACTTAACGAGATCGAGATAACCAAAGTCCTATATCGTATGCTGTCATGATATAGGCACGCATCCTCTGACCGGAGACAGATGTTTTACTATATGTCTGAGTATGTACATTTGGCAGACCAATAGGTTGATGACCTAATCAAGGTCTATACACCGGCGCGCTGGTGTGCATGTAAGGGCATATGAGTAATACGATCTCTCAAAGGGATCATACAGGTCCATTTACTGAACCAGGAGACATGAGCTCACTCATGAGATATTGGGAAGAATCAAATTCCGTGTGCACGGTCGTCTCGCTTTGGAAGCTTGACTGAATTTGTAGGTTTGATATATACTTTTGGAAAGTATATGATCAAGACCTAGGTATGATATATGTTTTTTGGAAAGTATATGATCAATACTGACTCCCAATGATCGAATGAGAAACTTACTGATAAAACCATGAAGTAGACAGTATAAAGTAGATCAAATACTTCAGGTTTAATCTGAGTCTTCAAGTATGCAGGATGTACAGGTATTAGGAATACCTGAGGGTGATGTGATCATAAACGATTGTATAACCATGATGCTTCCATTCCTAGGGAGTGATGAAACGGGTCTGGATTTTAGTGACTCCTCTCAGTAGAAAAGTAATCTGATCTTAGTCCAAATGTTGGACATTGATCTGAATGTGATTCAGATTCAATGAGAAGATTAGATTTACAGTCTTGATTTAATCAAACATCTATGGGAGGCCCGTGATCTGGATTTGAGATACGATCTCAATATCCAAGTCACTATACGTGGAACAATACAATCGCCCTGTCCTTATCTCCAAGTATCTGCGGAGAAAGCGCATTATCCTTGAAAGAGTTCAGGGATAATTCTATTGTTGTTATATGTATCTGAGCATTGAGAAAATGGAGAATTAAATACGATTTAATTATCATGATTAATATGAATTTGACTCATATTATAAAGAGAGCTATCTTAGATAATTAAATGTGATTTGATTATCAAAGATGTAAATAATGTGAATATGATTTATATTATTTGAACACAAGAGAATAGAGATCCAAGATGATTAAACGTGATTTAATTATCATGGATATGAATAATGTGGATAGCAATATCCATATTAGTCATATATATTATAAATGTGATTTATAATATATAAGAGAGAGATGTTTGTAATTTACATTTATTAGTTAAATGTTAATGTGAATTGGATTCACAATGGACATTAAATTGAAAATGTAACTTACATTTTATTTTGGGTTGTGAATGTGATTCACAAATTTTTAATGGCAAGATTGCAATGTCAACAAAGTAATTGTGAATTATTTTTGTAGAATAATTTGCAACAAAAGTTGTTGCATAATCTTGGAGATTACATTAAAGAGATGAGAGCCACCTTCCATGTATATGGAGTGGACGGCCACCACTCCTATTAGGAATGTGTGGCCATCCCCTCCTTCCAACATGGAAGGAGGCACTCTCTCTCCTATGATCTCCAAGAGATCTTGATTTAAATTTGGTAATTAAATCATGTTGATTTATCAACATATATTTAATCTAAATTAAACTAATTGTTGTTGGTTTTACCAATACAAATCTTGACCATTAAAAGAAACACAATCAATGAGAGCCATTGGATTTGTGTTGTCCCATGGATTGAGATCCATGGATCCCAAAACCCTATAAAAGGAGAGGCACCCCATTGCTCTTCTTTAACACAATTCTTGAGAAGCATATCTCTCTCTCTCTTTCTCTCTCTCTCTCTCCCTCTCATGGCCGTCCACCATGGATGCCCTAGAGAGGCTCTTCATCGCCGCGGCATAGTCATTATGTTGCCCGATTGTTTGCTCGAGGATCTCCGTCTCCTTCGGTGTGTCTCGCTCGTGAAGAAGACGTCGGATCTCGTGTGTCGAAGTCAGGAGATCCTATCGCTTGGATCATCAACATGGATTGCGAGAAGCATGCGGTTCATCCCCGCGCTCGCAAGGTCTCCTCCGTCGATCGGACTTGAGACAGGAGGTCTCTTTGTTTAGAGACTCCATCGCAACCACGCTTCAAGAGGTAACCCTAATACTTGTTTGTGGTTTAGACAAAACGATCCGAGAAGTGTTCTTGGATCATAAGGTTTCGTCGCATGAAATTTTTAATTTCCGCTGCATAGAACACTAGTGCGACTAGTCGTTCTTCGTCGTATCCGATACGACGATCATGCTTTCATGATGCGCTTGAAGATCTAACAATATCCTTCAAGTGGTATCAGAGCCTTAGGTCGACGGTTTCGAATATGATTCGAAAACCGAGAACGACTTGGGTTCCTTAAGGCCGCGAAAGTTTTTATCGCATTTGATTTCGCAGATCTGTTTAGTAATAATTTAGGCCATGTTTAAATTGTTTAAGTACGAATTATTTGCTTGAATTTTGTTCCCCATTAAATAAGGAAACCATAGGATCTGAGTTTACGTAAATCGGATTTCGTATGCTCTAGATATGGTTGTTTTAAAGAACATGTATGCACTGTTGCGGAACTGTAGATCTGAACGTGATTAAATTGTTAATTACTGTTTAGACTTGCCTCGAAATGCGTGAAACACCACTTGGGTTATGTCCTAAATCAAGTTAGCAATCTTTGAAAATTGATTTGTCTAATTTGGATTTAAATTGATTGAGATATGTTAATTTTAGTGAGTAGGGGTCACTACTAAATTGCAGTCCTAATCTAGAATCAAGTGATGTCAATTAGTGAAATTAATTGTTAATTTCGTGTTGAAAAATATTTGTGAAATATTGGAACATGATTATTTGACTAATTGACTTAGACCCAATCAATTAATTATTTAGATTTGATCTAAATCTTAATTGGAATCACAATCATCAAACTCCTTGCTTGAATAGGATTGGGAATTTGTCTAGCAAATTTCCTTATAATCAAAATTGTTTTGATTACTATATGGTATAATTTTCGTTGAAGAACCGATGATTATCTCAAGTACAAATTGGATCAATTTGGCATTATCCTTTCCCGAGGTGGATATGGTGTCTAGTCGGGGATCGCTGGGGTAGCGGGTTGCAACGTATGCGGTCCGTCCCACTCCCGTCGGTACTGGCCATGACAGCGGGTAGGCCGGGATAATGTCTGAGGGATTATGATGTATTTTTCTAATTATTAAAATACGAATTAATATGTACTTTGAGAATAATACTATATTCAAGTAAGATATTCAAGTTTGTTGATTGAATTGGATTGATAATTAATTTAATATGATTAAATTGATTATGTCCAATTAGAATACTCTAATGTGATTAGAGTTAATAATTCCCTTGGAAGAAATTAATTATGTGAATGTGATTCATGATAATTAATTAAAATTTGAATATGAGATGGAGGATCACATAAGTGACATCCATGGTCTCCCGTCAAGGCGAAGAGTTCCGTCGCCCGGGATTGGCATGTGGAAAACGCCTGTCCGAAATGACAGCTCCCTGTATGCAAGCGCATCTGGATCGGGCTCTTTGCTTCTTGAAAGAGTAAGGCCGTATACGTAGTGACCCCAATGTCGGATCCCACATATTATTGTGGCGATATTGGATTGTGTATAGTGAGTACTATTCCTGTTGACGGTTGGTTCAATTAATGATGGGTCAACATCGCCTTAGGGGTGGTGGGCCCGAGTAATTAAAGACCGAATTGGGAAATGCAAGTTGAACTTTGCAAGGCGGAATGTGTTCCCGCTTCTTTTTTATCGGAGTTGCAGATCTCATATTATTGGGATGTAACAAAGATAAGGAAGGAGATCCCAGATCTTGCTTGAGATATATTGGTAAGTATATCTCTTACATTGAAAGTAAATAAGGGAATGAACTTTCAGTGTTGACAAGGCAAGACAACTTTGATATAAAAAAAATTCCTAAATCAAAGTAAATATGTATATATATATATATAAATATGTACACTTATGCAAATTTCTTATTTCAGATAATCCTTCATTAAAACCCACTCAATAAATACTCATTGATAACTAGTAAAATATCATGGATTGGATCATGACCCAGATATTGTACTTGCATTTGGACACATAATGTATGTGGTTGCAATGTGCAAGTTCCCTCATAATATTGAGGAATGACAATTAAATAGATAATAGGACTACAACCTAGGGTTTGTATGTCTCTATAGCCTTGATCTCATTGGTGTACTTTGGAAGTGCATGTCGATGATGATCATAATTGTCAATTAATCCTTATAAAATCTAAGAAGATGTTCTGGCATACATATGTGCTCTTGACATTTAATCATGAATGACATGGTTCTCTACATCATGCAGAATGGTGGCTCCATAAGAGATGATGTATTCAAAATGTTTGAATACCTACCTGAACCAATATTTTAAGGGTCTAGATGGATGTAGACCTGATGAGTGTCATCATTCTACTATCTATACTCTAGTCATTCATGAACCTTCATAATATTCATATTGTATGAATTTAATGAAGTATGTATAAATGTTGAAATACTCTTACATTGAATTCTTTCGAATTTAACATAAGAGATCCTTGGTCTTAAACAATGGTGTTTATAGATAAAAGGGAGCGCAGTGGAAGCATGGGTCGAACCCAAGTAAGAAGGAAAGTCAAAGAGTTGACCTACTTCTGGACTTCCATATGACATCGAAAGAGTTGGATGAATGCCAATACTGCAATAAGTTGATGTGTTTGATAGTATGACTATCAAGTCTGTCTAGAATCCTTAGAGAAGGCTCGGATAGAGCATCAGAATATTCTACATAAATCATTGATATTGACTTGATTATAGAATAAGATAAAGTCTTGTAATTGTATCTCAATCATCTACAACACTTGCAATGGGTTGCATATGTTTTGGAAGAATAGAAATTTGATCTTAAGGCTTATAGTCATCACATGGATATTGATGCAATTGTTGCAACAATCTCTATTGGATTGAAAGAATTCATAATTTCAGTGGGAGAGACCTTAGTCTTAGAGAATGTCTCTATGACCTAGACATTAGAATACATTCATTATTTATTTCTAGATGTTGGAAATAAACATGAATTCTGTAATGAATCTATCATAAAGAGTTATGATGGAGATATTTCAGATAGTAATCTAAAATTTAGTGGACTCCACTAAATTAGAAAAATTAATGAATGGTTCATTAACATTTCTAAATACTGAAATTAAACCTTAAGAACATTAGGAGGATGAAGATCATTGACAATGATCTAGCATCAAGCCTTGGATATTTATCTATTGATTTGATCAATAGACTAAGTAAGAGATGAAACTTTAGAATGTCTAAAATTTCAAAACTTACATACTTATGAATATGTATTCAAAGTAAAATGTCCAATACATCCTTCTTTGGGAATGGTGTAAGATGTCAAGGTATTCAGGATCTCATACATATTGATGTATGTGGATCATCTATATCATAGTAAACATTATGGATATGTGATATCTATTGATGATTATGTATGATATGAGATTTCTTCTCTTCACTTAGAAACCTATGATATGTTCAAAGATTTCACATAATTTTGGTCCACACCAATGTTTGAAGGAAGATAAAATGAATTTGATCTAATTTAGGTAGCTTGTACCTGTTAGATGATTCAAAGAATGCCCTATGGAGATATGAATATCATTTCTATCTCAATCCTCCTAACACACCTTAACTCAATAGAGTTATAGGGAGATACAATTGGATCATGTGTGACATGATCTTATCAATGATAAATTTTAGCATAATTGTCTCTTAGTTTCTAAGTATATATGTGTAGTATAGACTACAATGTATATGCTTAATAAGATTCCATGCATGTAAGCTGGAATCTAACACTTGAGAGTGCTGCTTCATTAGGAAAATAAAGGATGGTATTGGATACCTACTTTATGACCTTGAGATTCTTAAAATATCTCATCTCTGAGAATGTGATTCTTAGAGATAGAGACTCTTAAGAATCAAGATGAAAATGAAGTGTAGGAACTCATTTAATCTTGAGAAGATAATGAGGCTCCAGAAATTGGAAACTAAAAGGACAATTAAAGATGAAACACTAATACCTCTTCAAATGAGTTTGAGGATGGATTCCATGTGTCAGAGAAATCCGACAATGATCGAACTTCGTGTGATGAAGCTTATGAAGATCATAGCATGGATAGATGGATGTTAGCAATAAAAGTCTAATGTAGACTTCGTATACAAGTGTTGTATATGGACCCTCGAGGATCCACCTATATGGGTAAACCCCATTAAGGTGTAAATGGATCTTCAAGAGAAAGGGGGAACCTGATGAGAAGGTAGAGACCTTCAGAGCACGGTTCGTAGCCATAAGCTACACACCGAAGAGAAGACATCGCTTGCGATGAGACTTGATCTCCAGTGACCTTGCTTTAACCCATAAGAATATTGCTAACTATAGCTGGACAACTTGACTGTAACATCTTCATGATGTGAGTCATGATTGCATTCCTCTATGAATTCCTCTCTGAGGATATTCATATGAAGTAGCCCCAGGGCTTCATGGTTGAGGAAAGCAAGATGCACAAGCTAAAGAACTCCATCTTTGGACTCAAATAAGCTTCTTGTAGTTGGAACATAAGATTTGATGAAATTATAAATGTTATGATTTCAGATAAAATCTTGATGAACCATGTGAAGCTTAGTGGGAGTGCCATTGTGTTCATCGTGCTAAATGTAGATATTATTCTAATCATTTAGAATGATATAAGAATAATAATAAGTGTTTTATAATTTGGTTGTTCCATACCTTGAGATATGATCTCAAGGATACCTCTTAGATCCTAGTTCTGAAGATGTTCAGAAGCAAAGAGAAGGGGGTATTGGGATCGTCACAATAGTAGTACACCTTGAACATATTCCATTTTTTGGAAAATTTCAAGAAAAGCATCCATCCCTTAAGATATGTTTTTGACCTGTCTAAAGGGATAGCACCTCAAAGAGTTGAGGATGTGAATGCTAGAACTACTTGCACTTGTGCATTAGTTACGAGAAGCTGAGTATATGCTAAATGTGTACAGAAGCCAGATATCTGCCATATAGTGGGAGTAGTAAAGTGTTACTAATTCTACTATAAAGATAAAGCACTTGATTGCAGTAATAACAAAATCTTCATAGATGATGAGATTTTTGAAATAGTGATCTCAAAGTCTTATCTTCAAAAGTTTAAGACCTTGTAGATAGTGATCTATGAGTGTCTTAACCCTAGATACCTTTGGAGATAGTGATCTCCAAGAACATGGGTATTCTAATAAGAATTATGGAAATATTGGTTATGATAATTGTTAAGCTGTACTGTCAAGACACTATGACTAACAAAATTGAGTATTGGTTGCATGAGATGCAACATTCGCATTAAATGCGAGCACTGTTACTGGGGATATGCAAGTGCCGTAATAGGACTTAGCATAGTCTCGCAGGAATAGAGTGACTGATCAGCTTACCTAGCTATTTTCTAAATAGTCTATGATTGTCACATGAGTGTGGGTTTAAATGATTAGCCCATCAATGGCTCTTTGGGCTAGTGGAAGATTGTTGGAAATGCGAGCCCACAACGAGCCAGTAAGCAATAAATGTTATTGCAAATGTCATTCCCTGATCTTAAATGAAGAATGAATAATTTGCATAATAGGTCCCTTAGTACAATTCGGGTTATGTCCATGGCCATATTGATGATCATACAGTCGTTGATTCAACTGTTGAATCATAGAGGCTGGTGCTTGGATGAATATCTAAAGAGTTAGATTGAGGACTCATCGAGCACCGCCAAATGATCGTTAAGAGATGATCTCCAGCCTGAGTAGGAGATGACAATCCTTATCTTTAAAGGCTGATATCTGACCGACCTCTTGATGCAGGTCCTCTACATAGGAATAGAGATTCGGAGGTGTCAGATTAGTTAGGTCAAAGAGTTGACTTAACGAGATCGAGATAACCAAAGTCCTATAACGTATGCTGTCATGATATAGGCACGCATCCTCTGATCGGAGACAGATGTGTTACTATATGTCTGAGTATGTACATTTGGCAGACCAATAGGTTGATGACCTAATCAAGGTCTATACACCGGCGCGCTGGTGTGCATGTAAGGGCATATGAGTAATACGATCTCTTAAAGGGATCATACAAGTTCATTTACTGAACCAGAAAACATGAGCTCACTCACGAGATATTGGGAAGAATCAAATTCCGTGTGCACGGTCGTCTCGCTTTGGAAGCTTGACTGAATTTGTAGGTTTGATATATACTTTTGGAAAGTATATGATCAAGACCTAGGTATGATATATGTTTTTTGGAAAGTATATGATCAATACTGACTCCCAATGATCGAATGAGAAACTTACTGATAAAACCATGAAGTAGACAGTATAAAGTAGATCAAATACTTCAGGTTTAATCTGAGTCTTCAAGTATGCAGTATGTACAGGTATTAGGAATACCTGAGGGTGATGTGATCATAAACGATTGTATAACAATGACGCTTCCATACCTAGGGAGTGATGAAACGGGTCTGGATTTTAGTGACTCCTCTCAGTAGAAAAATAATCTGATCTTAGTCCAAATGTTGGACATTGATCTGAATGTGATTCAGATTCAATGAGAAGATTAGATTTACAATCTTGATTTAATCAAGCATCTATGAGAGGCCCGCGATCTGGATTTGAGATACGATCTCAATATCCAAGTCACTATACATAGAACAATACAATCACCCGGTCCATATCTCCAAGTATCTGCGGAGAAAGCGCATTATCCTTGAAAGAGTTCAGGGATAATTCTATTGTTGTTATATGTATACGAGCATTGAGAAAATGGATAATTAAATGTGATTTAATTATCATGATTAATATGAATTTGATTCATATTATAAAGAGAGCTATCTTAGATAATTAAATGTGATTTGATTATCAAAGATGTAAATAACGTGAATATGATTTATATTATTTGAACACAAGAGAATAGAGATCCAAGATGATTAAACATGATTTAATTATCATGGATATGAATAATGTGGATAGCAATATCCATATTAGTCATATATATTATAAATGTGATTTATAATATATAAGAGAGAGATGTTTGTAATTTACATTTATTAATTAAATGCTAATGTGAATTGGATTCACATTGGACATTAAATTGAAAATGTAACTTACATTTTATTTTGGGTTGTGGATGTGATTCACAAATTTTTAATGGCAAGATTGCAATGTCTACAAAATAATTGTGAATTATTTTTGTAGAATAATTTGCAACAAAAGTTGTTGCATAATCTTGGAGATTACATTAAAGAGATGAGAGCCGCCTTCCATGTATATGGAGTGGACGGCCACCACTCCTATTAGGAATGTGTGGCCATCCCCTCCTTCGAACATGGAAGGAGGCACTCTCTCTCCTATGATCTCCAAGAGATCTTGATTTAATTTGGTAATTAAATTATGTTGATTTATCAACATATATTTAATCTAAATTAAACTAATTGTTGTTGGTTTTACCAACACAAATCTTGACCATTAAAAGAAACACAATCAATGAGAGCCATTGGATTTGTGTTGTCCCATGGATTGAGATCCATGGATCCCAAAACCCTATAAAAGGAGAGGAACCCCATTGCTCTTCTTTACACACAATGCTTGAGAAGAATATCTATCTCTCTCTCTTTCTCTCTCTCTCTCTCCCTCTCATGGCCGTCCACCATGGATGCCCTAGAGAGGCTCTCCATCACCGCAGCATAGTTGTTATGCTGTCCGATTATTTGCTCGAGGATCTCCGTCTCCTTCGGTGTGTCTCGCTCGTGAAGAAGACGTCGGATCTCGTGTGTTGAGGTCAGGAGATCCTATCGCTTGGATCATCAACATGGATTGCGAGAAGCACGCGGTTCATCCCCGCGCTCGCAAGCGTCTCCTCCGTCGGATCGGACTTGAGACAAGAGGTCTCTTTGTTTAGAGACTCGATCGCAACCACACTTCAAGAGGTAACCCTAATACTTGTTTGTGGTTTCGACGAAATGATCCGAGAAGTGTTCTTGGATCATGTGGTTTCGTCGCATGAAAATTTTTAATTTCCGCTACATAGAACAACTAGTGCGACTAGTCGTTCTTCGCCGTATCCGATACGACGATCACGCTTCCGTGATGCGCTTGAGGATCTAAAAATATCCTTCAGTTAGCTCCCCTGGAGACTATGCAGAGAGAGATCAGAGATCAGGGAGCCTTCATGGGTGACATCATGAGAGAGCTGACGTTGATGCAAGAGGACAAAGTAGACAGACCTGAGGGCGGTGGAAAGATATCACAAGCAGAAGGTAGAGAAGGAGGATATAATCAGCAGGAGGGGCCACCACCAAGGACCACGAGACAGTTGCACAACCCTGCTGCAACCCTCACTCACCAAAGGATCCAGCTTCCTCCCATTGTCGGGAACTTCGAGCTTACCCCCCCAGACCATCTAGTTGTTGCCTAAGTTTCATGGGATGGCCACCGAGGAGCCTCATCTCCATCTGCAGGAGTTCGAGATGATTTGTAGCACTGTCCACGACAGACTAGTGGACGAGGATACAATAAAGATGATTCCCTTCCCATTCTCATTAGCTGACAGAGCACCTTATTGGCTGAAGCATATAGGAATGTACGTCACATCTTGGGAGCAACTCCGAACCGAGTACTTGAACAAGTACTATCCACTCGACCGGACCAACGCAGCGCGAGCTATGATCAGCAACTTCACTATGATCCTGAATGAGCAGTTCCATGAGGCTTGGGATCGATTTAGAGAGATCATTGATCGGTGTCCACATCACGAGATATCAAAGCCCAACCTTGTTCAGATTTTCTTTTGTAGGCTGACACTAGAGCTGCAGGGGCTTGTGAATGCCTCTTGTGGTGGGTCCTACTTTTCCAAGGGTGAAGATCAGGTTTGGGCCATCTATGAAGGGATGGCAGAGAACTCGACAGTAATGGCCCAAGCCCAGGTCTACACACAACCAAAAGTCCCACCACAGACAGTTTCATATCAGAGAACAGCATGAATCGATGCCGGTACCCACACTCCGTCAGCAGCAGCAGCAGCTCAGGCTGAATCCGTTGCTACCGATATGGGGATCATTAGCGAGAAGCTGGACCACATCGAGATCCTTGAGAAGAATCAGAGCCAAGGTCTTGCACAGATGGACCGGTTGACGAAAACCATGAGTGACCAGAAGACCCAGATACTATGCATTCAGGAGGCATAAATGTCTGTACAGCAACCTCCCAGATCACGAGTTGATCCCAGCAGAAGAAGCTCCACTCAGCCCTCTGTCGCATACCGCCAGGTTCGCCGCATCCAGGCAGAACCGCTCCAGCAACTACAGCACTATCCAGCACTGCCACCATTTAGGACACTCAGATGGTGGTCTACCGACCGGATCAGCCACCGGCAGTTCTTCCTCCACCATCCGTCGAGTAGGAGCCATTAATGGAAGTCAATGGGATATGGTATGATCGGTACCCACAACAGATCGGGATTCGTCGCGATCATCTCGGATTCCGTTGGACGACCGGAGGCACCTCATCCCAACAACAACCTTCCACTTCGGGCAATCAGAATAGCCAGCAACAGCAGCAGCCCTATCACTCCCACCAGCAGTACCAGTAGGGTCCTCGTCCGTTTTACCAAGGACAACAGTGGAGGCAGCATCGGTAGCCTCACCAGCCATACTCTTAGCCTCCCCCTCACTATTCACAACAGCAGCAGCCTCTTTCCAGCATGGGAACACTTCCGGTTCTCCGACACCTGCCTTTGAGAACCCATCTCTTGACGACCTTGCCCGCTTTCTCTCTGAACAGCAGGCATCCTTCTGGCGGGAAATGGATGAGTTCCGACAGGAGATGAGGGATATCATGAAGGGCAATGTTTCCATACCAGCACATATCGAGCCTAATCCGAATAATTTAAAAAGGTAATCTGAGCAAGTACAATCCACAGAGGATACCACTCCTAGTGACTCCTTGAATGACTTGTCTTCTTTTATGTGTGATGATGATTTTGTGACTACGAGGAGCGGTAGGATGCCAGCCGGCAGTGCCTCGTCTGAGAAAAAACTGCACGAGTAACCAGGAGCGCTAGACGAGGAGAGTAGCGGTGCTGATGTCGCTGATGATGTTGATGACGGTGGTGCTGAGGCCACCAAGGATAGAGATCCAGTTGACGGTACTAAGGCCGTCGTGACTCCAGATACAGGCGGTGGTGCTGATGCCACCATTCACTTGATGCTGAGCTAGAGAGCGGTGTTGATGCTGCGAAGACAGACGCCGTGGGTGGTACTGATGCCACCACTTCTATTCCTGTTGTGCTTCCATCTGTTGTGTTGCCACCTTTTGTATCTCAGAACTGTGGCAACAAGAAAAAGACCAAAAATATGAATAAAGGAAAGGTTTTTTCATCTACTTCGAGTCCATATGTGTTGCATGATGATATTGGTATGGATTCCATTCCTTCACAGGCACAGGAACCTCTTCCTAACCCTCCATCTGAGGAGGCCCCTACCATCTCCTTCCCTCCAGCACTTCACTTGGCGAAGGGGAATAAAAAAGAAAATCCAAAAAAAGACAAATCAGTTGGAAATCAGCCAGCAGATGATAGAAAGATTTCATATTCATATGACTCTACAGGAGGCACTAGAGCACATCTCGCTTTTCCAGAAGAACTTGAGAGAGAAGACTACTGTACGCAAGAAGAGGAGGAACCATAGAGGAGAGATCCATGTGCTCACCCATGCCACATGTTTTGCCATTTAGAACAGACTTCCAGCCAAGAGACCCGATGCAGGAGCTCCCTATGTTTGATGCAAGATTCGAGAACAACAATTCAATCGTACTCTATTAGACAACGGCTCTTCAATCAACCTCCTTCCGGCAGCCTTACTTGACCGATTCGAGTTTGGCCCCCTCCATCGGAGTAGGATGGTCCTTCAGTTTACTGATGGGTCTATTAAGAGCCGAAGGGGTTGTTGAGAGATGTGGTCATTACCATTCAGGGCATGAAATTCCCCGTGGACATTCTTGTATTGAACATGGAAATCCCTGATTCGGTGACAGATACCCCCATCATACTGGGACGCCCATTCTTGGCCAATGCCAAGGCGGTATCCGACCATGATAGTGGGAAGGTGTACTTTCGTGTAGAGGGAGAAAGTATACAATTAGAGATGATCGACGAGACCAAAGCGTGAGATTCACCTTGCTCAGAGCAGTTCAGCGACATAGAGCAGATGATAGAGGGTGAGCGAGATGTCCACCAGGAGTGTGACTTTGCGATGACCGATGATGAAGCAATTTGGGCAGATCCAGTAGCACGAGCCCTCGCATTGCCGATGGATTCAGAGTACGTACAGCTTATGGTAGTCGAGAGTTTGGATAGCACGCCCTTGGTAGAGGACAAATTAGAGGCCTACAGTCGCGGGATGAGTGGTGAAGCAGATTTTTATTCATGTTCTTCTAGTTCATATCCCTCAAATTCAGACATCGATTGGGACGACTTTGATGATTACTTGTCATGTCTGATTCCTTCTGAGCCGACAGATAGGACGGAGAGTGAGCCAGCACAGTATACATATATTCCAGCAGGGTACCCTTCGTCAGGTTTTCACGTACATCGAGAGTTCTCTCACGTAGATCTGGTAGCCTTCACTCAGACATATCAGAACCCAGATTTGCCAGCTCCTAGTTTCCCTAAATTGAAGCCCTTGCCGCAGTCGTTGAATTATAGATTCCTTGCGGGTGAGCCAGAAATGCACTCAGTCATTATCTCAGCGGATTTGACTGGAGAGCAAGAATCTCATTTGATGGAGGTTCTTGAAAGAAACTGCAAGGCAATAGGATGGAGTATAGTTTATCTTCAGGGGATTAGTCCAACTCTGTGCTCCCACCATACCTACCTCTAAGAGGACGCTAATCCCTCACGTGAGTTCCAGCGACGACTGAACCCAAACCTTCGAGATGTGGTCATGAAGGAAATATCAAAATGGTGTAGCACCGATTTTATTTACCCCATCTCTGACTCCAAGTGGGTTGGTCCATTACATGTGGTACCCAAGTAGATGGGTATCACTACGGTTGTGAGTGAGTCTGGAGAGGAGATAGCTACCCGGGTACCCACTTCTTGGAGGGTTTGCGTGGACTAAAGACAATTAAATCAGGCCACCAAGAAGGATCATTTCCCACTGCCATTCATTGATCAAATTATCGAGAGGATAGCTGGGAAGAGTCACTACTATTTTCTTGACGGGTAATCCGGCTATAACCAAGTGGTCATTGCACTCGAAGACCAAGACAAAACGACATTCAGCTGTCCATTTGGGACATATGATTTCAGACGAATGCCATTTGGTTTGTGTAACGCCCCGACGACATTCCAAAGGTGCATGTTGTCCATCTTCTCGGACATGGTGGGTGACTGTTTAGAGGTCTTCATGGATGACTTCGGTCTATAACGATGGGTTTGATGCTTGTCTTGACTGCCTAGACCGTGTGCTTCAGTGTTGCATAGAGGTCAATCTTGTCTTATCTTGGGAGAATAGTCACTTCATGGTGACTCAAGGGACGGTCCTTGGACATATCATCTCCAACAGGGGCATGGAGGTTGATTCGACCAAGGAGGATATCATCAGAAAACTCAATCCACCGTCCAATCTGCAACAATTGCGGTCTTTTCTGGGGCATGTCGGTTTCTACTGACGGTTCATTGAGGACTTCAGTCGTATTGCCCGAACGCTCAGTGATTTGCTGACAAAAGACACCGAGTTCATTGTAGATGATAAGTATCTTGCATCATTCGAGACTCTCAAGAATATAGTTGTTAAGGCTCATGTCCTTCAGCCACCTGATTGGTCTCTCTCATTTGAGATCATGATGGATGCTTTTGATTTTGCCGTAGTGGTTGTGCTTGGAGAGAGGAGGGATGGATTGTTGTATGCCATTCACTATGCTAGACTTTGGATGCCGCTCAGTGGAATTACACTGTGATTGAGAAGGAGAAGTTAAATGTAGTCTTTGCTTTGGATAAGTACAGATCATTTATTCTAGGATCAAGAGTGACTATCTTTACATATCACACCGCCATCCTGTACATCATGGCCAAGAAGGATGTCAAAGCTCGACTTACCAGATGGATCCTTCTGCTCTAGGAGTTTGATATTGAGATTAAGGATAAACTTGGATTTAAGAATGTGGTGGCGGATCACCTCTCCTGATTAGAGAACCTTGAGGAATCTGAGCCCATTGCACCTATCACTGAGACATTTCCAGATGAGGCAATACTTGTTATTGCCTCGCTCCCATGGTACGCCGACATTGCGAACTATCTTGTCGCCAAGACAGTTCAACAGGGTTGGCCCAGGAAGCGACTGAGACCTTCCTCGCGAAGGACAAGTCATACCATTGGGAGGATCAATCCTTCATCGTGAAGGAGGGGATAGCATCTGTGTATTCCTCAAGAAGAGAAGCATAGCATACTCACCTACTACCACAAGCTCGATACAGGAGGACATCATTCTGGGAGACAGACAACGCATAAGGTGCTCCAATCTGACCTTTGGTGGCCTACTCTCTTCAAGGATTCAGATGAATTTGTGAAGAGGTGTACTGACTATCAGAAGATGGGCACTTGCGGATAGAGGGATATGATGCCCATGCAGCCCATTCACTTTTGTGAGGTTTTTAACGTATGGGGCATTGATTTCATGGGCCCAATTCCTAAGAGTCAGGGGTTTGAGTACATTCTACTTGTTGTGGATTATGTGAGTCGTTGGGTCGAGGCCATCCCCACCCGAACCGTAGATGCTAAGACTGTATGTCGATTTTTGAGGAAAATATCATTTCATGGTTCGGGGTACCTAGAGTTCTGATTGCAGATGGGAGCTCTCACTTTATCAACGATAAGGTAAGGGCCCTTGCAGATGAGTTCAGCATTGACCATCGTGTTGCCACTCCATATCACCCTCAGACCAGTGGTCTTGCTAAAGTATCGAATAGGGAGATCAAGACTATTTTACAAAAGGTAGTCCACCCAGACCAAAAGGATTGGTCACAGCTTTTGGACTCGATCTTGTGGGTCTGTCGAACTTCCTTCAAGATACCATTAGGGACATCTCCCTTTCGTCTCATCTATGGCAAGTTGTGCCACATACCAGTGGAAATCAAGCACAGGTCACTATGGGCAGTTACAGAGTTATTATTGGATCCCGAGAGTATAGGAGAACAAAGGAAAGCAGAGTTGGCAACCCGGGAGGAAATAAGAGATACAGCCTGTTCGAGCAGCTTACAGTACAAGGAAAAAGTGAAGATATGGCACGATTCTCATATCATCCATAAACAGTTTGAGCTTGATCAGCATGTATGGTTGTTTGATTCTAGACTAAAATTATTTCCAGGGAAACTACAGAGTAAATGGAAAGGTCCATATGAGGTCAGAAAGGTACATGACAGTGGCGGTATTGATATATCCGAGTTGTCATCTTCCTCTACCTTTCGAGTTAACGGTCAGCACCTGAAACTACACCTAGATCATGATCCGCCGACCATTGACGTTGCCCCCATTCATCTTGTATGAGATGTGCTCTTTGACTCACATCACATGCATCTCATACATGGTTATCATTTTCATCTTCCACTGTATAGATCCATGTGTTCATCCCATTCATTCATTCTCCCGTCATGTCTACCACCTCGTCGTCATCTTATGATTTTGCTATACTTAGGATACTCCTTGTCCTAAGTATAGGGGTGTGCACACACTGAGTTGTACTATTGTATGATCCACTCCTCTATCTCTTCTTCTTGTCTATACTCAGGGTATTTTACCATAAGTATAGGGGGAGACAGACTGAGTTGTGGTTTGTTTACTCTCTTTTCTTCTTTTCTTCTATTCCTTTTCTATCTTCTTTATCTACCAAAAAGGTGTCACCCCATGTTGACAGTCTTCTATACTTAGGCAATACTTTGTCCTAAGTATAGGGGGAATGCACCCCGAATTTTCATTTTTTTCGATCCTCTCCATTGTCTCCTCTTCTTGCCTATACTTAGGGAATCCTACCCTAAGTATAGGGGGAGACAGTCTGAGTACGATATGTTCATTCGTACCCTCGACCCTCCTTGTATTGTGTACAGTCTGCTGTACTTAGGATTATTTGATCCTAAGTATAGGGGGACGGTCAACTTCTCATTCGTTCATTAATTCGTATCTTTATTCCTTTATTAGACTTGTCTATACTCAGAACGAGATATGTCTCCTCTTTTCTCTCTGAACTATGAGTACATAGGTCAAGCTAAGTATAGGGGGGTCGTATATACTACGTATATACTTTAGCCATAACTAGTACTTTCGTATTTTTATAATTATGGCTAATAACACTAATTAAATTCTTTAAAATCACTTAAAAAAGACGTTATTATTCCTCAAATTCTTTTTCTATTTACTGATTAATAAATCAGGTGAAAATGTTTTTTTTTTGCAAAATGTTTGAAAAATATTTTGGAAATTTATTTGAAAAATCTTTCGAAAACTATTTTGAAATTTTTTTTACATGTTATCAACCTTTATAAAATTGTTTTGTTTTGAAAATTTTTTTCTCTTTGTGTGAAATAAAAATATTTGAAAAACTACTTGCAAATGGTTTGAAAATGGTTGCAAAAATATTCTGAAAAATCTATCTATACTGTTCGAAAAACCTTTGCAAAATGATTTTCAAATGTGTGTACATATTTGTAAGAATATTTGTAGACATTATTTTGAAATATAGTTTTCAAAAATGGTTTGTAAGATATTTTTCAAATAAGTCTGAGGAATATATACATCACGCCAAAAATCCTTTATATATACTTATAAAATTAATCACTTACCCTTGTAAATTCTTAAAATCTACTTATTGTAAATATAAGATGCATTACCGTGTAAATATTTTTAACCTAGTTTTTAGCCAAAATCTTTTTGTTTTCAAAAATCCCAAAAACATTCGCAAAACTAAAATCCAAAACATATGAAAAAAAATCTTTTTGAAAAATACAAAAAAATGCATATGCATCACCTTTTCAAAAATCCATAAAAAGTTCAAAATCTTCGAAAATTGCATCACAAAAATATTTTCTGCATTCCGCATAGCATTTTTAGAGCATGAGCATTTTTTGGATTGAGTTTGATAGTTGACCAAGTCTAAGTAAAATCCGGAGATTGGAGCTTGATTGGACCTTAAAATCTACCTAATAATAGGAACCTTACAGGAGCTGGAATTGAGGTACTTCAGGTCTAGTTGACTTAATTCATAGAGGATCATGGGACTTGGTTCAATGGATTCTTGACTACCTAAGTAGAGTATTTCGGAGCACGCGCACGACTCTTGTTGATAATGACCTAACTTGGACACCTGCACCTTTCACTTGGCTCGACTCAGTTGGAGTGGCGAGGGGGTTGGATTTGCCGGTATGAGATGCACACAAGTGGAAACACTTGTCCTCCTCTAGGGAGGGAAGTGCACCCCAACCCGTCCACTGATGAAGATTTCTAAAGACAAGAGAGTATGGGTTGCAATAAAGCTTCAAAAAAGGGATAGTCTACTGGCTCAAGAGGAAAAACTCCTTATGTAAATGCTGTTGTAAATAGTATTTCAAAAAACTCCAAAAAAGTGGACATGCCTGCAAATAAAAATAAAATGCATGCCGGAGTGTACATATGTTGCATAGAAAATAAGTAAGCTGGAGCATCAAAGTCAAATCATGTGAGCCTACAGCTGGATGACTTGACTACACTGGTCTTGCATCCTAGGATAGGTAGCTACACTGGCTACAGTCCATTCTGCTCTTCACCCACTCCTCTTGATCTGGTTGCCAATTGAACTTAGAAGGGAATACCCCGCTCCTCGAGGAAGGAGTTATTGGATTGGGGAATCATTGGGTTGGCATGCAAGAGAAGTCAGTCTCTTTGTCATTCTAGTTGGTGAGAACCACTATCACTTACACTGTACGAGTCAGCTTCATAGTCGTAAGGGTTTGTGTATGAGTTGAAATATTTCTTACCAGGCTACTGAAGAGACTTGAGCAGAGTTTTGGGACTCTCGATGGCTATTGGATTTCAAATCTGATTCCCATTAAGGTTCTGCCCGCACTAAAATTCCAAAGGTCCGACTTAAGATCCAAACTTTGATTTTGTGAAGACAAGTTTGACAATTAAATTTAATTCATCTTTCTTCTTTTTCTTTTCTTTATTTTTCTTTTTCTGCACTTATTGCATAAGTGTTTGCTAGGGACTAGCAAAGGCAAGTATAGGTGGATGATGAATCCACATTTCATCATCTTTATTCTATCATTTTGGCCTCAAAACCCCTAGAAAATGCGTGTAAATACCCTTAATTCCTGCATTTTAGCATCCATGCATGTATGTGTAAATACTGTATAAAATACAATTTTTAAAGCCAAAATAAAATAGAAACGAAAAGAAAAGAAAAAGAATAAAATATTGCAAATATTTTATGACCCGAAACCCTAAGACCTAGGCATCTTAATTACTTGGTCGACAAGGAATAAAGTAGGGGGAGATAAGGGTCAGAAATCAATAAAAATCCCTTTTATTTAATTCATTCTTTACCCAGTTTGGGACCTATTTTTAGTTCCACTTTTTATATTTCAAATAAAGAAACTTTGTACATGAAAGTTGTTGATAATTAAATATATAAAAAAAATTGATTTCACTCTAAAAGAATGTACAGATAAAAAGTTATGATCTGAATAAGTTTCCAGAATCCCAACTTCCCAGACCTGTATCTCTCAAATAAAAGCTCAAAATGTATCAAAATCACTTTTAATTGTATATAATTTTCAATAAGCTATTTAATGAAGGTGGTTTCATATTTTTTGGAGTTACGGTTTGAAAGTTAGGTTTCGGACCCCTATTGTATACTTGTACAGATTAAAATATTCATTATTTTTATAATTTCTTATTTTTATAATTTTGCATTTATTTTTTATAATATATGTGTATATTAAAATCAGAATAAAACACAAAAATATAATACTTGTATAAAATACATAGTTATAATACCAATAAATATACCTATATAGAATATACATCTATTTATTTAATTGTACTAAACACTTCAGAAAAATAAAATAAAAATATATTTAAGTGTATAAAAATAAGTTATAAATATATAACATAATAAAAAATAAATAAAGTTAAATATACAAATTAAAAATAAAATTATAAAATATATAGATACATGTACCTATATATCCCATAAAAGGGAACTTATAATTTTAAACCTCTAAAAAATAAATAAAAATCATAGTAAAATAATTTATAAAATAATAAACATTTTTTATTTAGTAACCTAAATTAATAAAATCAATTAATATTTATTATCAATTTTTTAATATTTTCTTGGATGTTTTTTCCTCGTTGGTCCACGTGGACGAACCAAGAGCCTCGGTCAGTTGACCTCGGTCAACTGACTGTCCTACGTCCTGTAGTTGTGTAGGGTTGCGTTCTTTCCTCGATTTCATTGATTTTTGGAGGACGCACCTTGCATCCTCTGGTGAAGAAGTCTTCTTGACTTTTTCTCCTCGAGGGATGAACTTACACGCCCAGGGATCCCCTCGAGGATTGGATCCACGACTCGCTCGATCTCCATCGATCTTCCCAGTCGCTCGTCAAATCCTTCTTATACACCCCCGACCTTTACATTCAAATTTGAACACCTTTTGACCAATTTTCTCTCCGCCTCTCATGCTCCATCGAACCAGGGAGGTGACAGGTCCCTGTTCCCGCCGTCGGGCTGATCGAGGAGGCATCTAAGGGTCGTTCCACCACCTCCAGCGAACTTTGCCGCTGAGGTCCTTCCTCAGGTGATCCTACCTTCTAGGCTCTTTATTTCCCTCATTTTCTTTTCGTTTTTTGTTCACCATATCCGTAGGAGTAGATTCCCCCTCTCCCTTCCGTATTCCATCCATTTGATCACCCTAACGATCCCCACGCCGGAGTTGTGCCGACAAGCCTCCATCTCGCCGATTCTCCACCATTTCCATCCCGTTGCAGGGTCGAGGCACCTTGCCCTCGACCCTCTCACCCTTTTTGCAGGTCCAGATGCAACAAGAAGAGCCCGGGGCTTGTTTTGACCTCTCGTCGGGTACATGAAGCCCCCTAGCTCCGCTGCCACCTCACGCAAACTCTAGCCGTCCCCGGAGGATTTTGTAGCCACCAGCACTGAGAGGGACATGCCAGGAGTTGTCCTGGACAATTTGAGCTCGAAGGAACGCCGGAGGACCGAGATCGAGATAGGGAAAGATCGCCTCGCCGATGCTTCTTCCATGTTCTTCCTCCTTGGTTTCCCGCCGTTGGATCAAGGTCGAATTGCCCAGGTGTGTAGCAACCATCGGATCACGAAGCACCTCAATTGTCAGATCTTCATGGGAAGATCTAATCTCAGCCGTCAAAGTCGAAACGGTATCGGTCGTTGCGAGCATGCCACATGTTCAAGTTAAGGAAGATCTGCCATTGGATGCGCCTAGCTTGGGTATTTTGCATTTTCAACCCAGGCCCTTCTTGTATTCAATATCTAGCACTTAAACTTTCGTCTGTAGTTTAGTTATTTTGTAAATTTTGCAAAAACACTCCTGGATTTCTCATATTTGCACTTCCGTCCCTGTCCACATCACCTCACGTGACTTGCGCACGTGGGGGACATGGTATTTTGCACGGAGGCCCTCGTAGTTTGTTCTATTTCTATTATGACCTGAAGATATTTTATTACGTTGTAATGTTTTTGGTAAAATTGTAAAATATCCCTCCAGGTTT
Organism: Ottelia alismoides; assembly: GCA_037367405.1. NCBI lineage: Eukaryota > Viridiplantae > Streptophyta > Magnoliopsida > Alismatales > Hydrocharitaceae > Ottelia > Ottelia alismoides. The sequence goes on along the minus strand of JAZKJV010008784.1, from coordinate 16,559 downwards.
TGAAAATTACAAAACAGTCCCTACTAGGTCACGTACCCCGTGCACGTGACTTTGGCGAATTTGCACTTTCACTCCTGGGTTTTTGCATATTTGTGATTGGTCCTAAAACTATGTTAAATATATTTTTCTAGAAAAATTGCATGTTGGCCCTTGTAGTTCTGGATATTTACAAATATACCCATGTTAGTAGTGTAATTTCTTTTTGCTTCTTGTATTTATTTCATGTATCTATAAAATTCGAAAAATTTCCAATACAATAGCATATCTTCCTGTTTCATTTCTCTTTAATGCCATTTTTTGCATTTTGATGCATTTTAATATTTATAAAAATTCAAAAACATGCATTTTCTTCACTATTTGCATTAGAAAATACATAAAAATAATAAAAACTCTTCAAAAAATTCCAAAAAATCATATTTTATTTGTTTCTGTGTGTTTTAACTTCAGACCAAAAATCAAAAAAAGTACAAAAGAAACCTCATAAAATAGCAAAACCCCTAAAATCTTTCTAAAAATATTAAAAATTACTAAAAATCTTAAAAATATAATTTCCGTTTCTAAAATTTCTTTATTTTATTATCTTTAATTTAAAATTAATGTGGGGATTTTTTGTCATTGTTTACTATTTTCATCCTCATTTTAATTTCGTACTTTTAATTTATTCACTATTTTCAGTATTTTTGACTTTAAAAATACAAAAAAAAATGAAAAATATAGAAAATTCACAAAAACATTAGAAAAATATAAAAAGTCTAAATATATTTTATTCCATGTATATTTTGGCTATTTTTACTTATGCTTATAAATACATTATCTCTCTTTTCATATTTTGTATAAATACTTTATTTTATGATTCAAAAAAGATAAAACATATTAAATATAAAAAGGAAATAGAAAATCAAACATTAAAATTAAAATATAAAAATATAAAATCAAAAATTAAATTAAAAATTATAAAATTAAGAACCCACAAAAAATAGCATAAATAGACAAAATATCACATTCATTCTTGTTCATTGATTATGCTTGATTTATCATGCTTGTTCCATGTGTTCGACCTCTACGCACTTGCTTCTATACACATCTTTTATGTAGAGTTATAATAAATTTTAACTCTGCATCTTATTTGTCATTGTTTGATCATCTGTTGTGGGTTGATTGTTGACTAATTGGGATTTTATGAGCGGTCGCCACAGTGACTTTGTATCCGCTTTGTGTAAGACATATTTTGACCCTCGCAGAATCCCGGTTATCAGCTATCAACATGAGGTTGTGGCGGCGGCTTTCTCTCAACACTCAATCGAATGCACTTGCTAATAGAGTCTATTGGAGTCTTCGATTTGAAGATGGTGTTGCTTCGTCATGATTGTAGGCTATCTTCGAGGCATCTCTCGATGAACAAAGAGGCTGCCACGACCTTCATTCAACAGATGGTTAAAAGAGGTGGAGCAACAATTCTGATGCCGATGATGCATTGTGCTCAAGTGTTTTCTCTGTTCTGAGATGTTTGAGTCTGTAGTTGTACGACGACAACAATTTCTATTGCTGATGAAGCTTCGATTTCATATGTTCGATGATGTTGATCTCAAATTCCAGGTCAGGTGATGCTCTTGATGGTGTATCGATCCTTCGGCTTTGGATCCTCAAGTTAATCTCATCTCCAGATAGTTCGAAGAGCGGAGGAAGTGATGTAGTACGAAGCTCTTAAGTGGTTGTTGCACAGATCTTCATGAGTTCCTCCAGATGCTTCAATTGTGAGCGATCGAAGGGCTCAAGATATGATCCGTCTTTGTATCTAACACCAGATGCTTTCGTCCAGTCTAAGGTTTTTAGAAGTGCTTTGAATAGAGACTCTCGATGGATGCTCGTATCTACAACATCTGTATTCCTACACATAAAATTGATGAAACATGGCTCGAGTTCGAATCCTCGACCAGAATGTTAAGGAGGTGGATGGAGTTGATCCTCTGACGGAAATGGAGGAAGAGAATCAAAATTCAGATTCGAATAAATCTGAGATGGTCAGGGATGGAGGAAAGCGTGGAGAACTAGATCTAATTAGGATGAGGTGATTAAATCGAAAATCAGATTGAGGGTATTTGGTATTGAATCATAGAGGAAACATAAATTAAAAGAGAGATTGAGGATAGAATGGAAGAGGAAGAGAAAAAGATAATAAAGCGGGAGGAAGAGGAGTACATGAAGCTAACTTGGAAATGCAATGGATGGTGTGCTGCGTCTGTGGATGCTAGAGCTTGGCGGAGCTCCTGCAGATCGTCGCCTCGTCAGTCAGCGTGGCTGGAGGCTCTTGCACAGAGGAGCACTACTCTACTCCGACAGTTGATCACGCATGATCTTTTCCTCGTTTGTCGGTGAAAATAATAGTTTATATCACTCTCTTGCTCTAACCGAAGGAGGAAGAAAACACAATGGCAGATGATACATGCGATGGGTATTGACCCTATTAGAGGAGGCTGGTGTGGCGAGCACACAAGGGGTTGTGGTCACCATCGGCAAATCCGGTGACAGCAGGCGGTTGGAGGAACGACCAGCCAACTACCGATCTTTCAGGAGATTGGGGATGAGGTGAGGCGGAAGCGTCGAGGAGGAAGGAAGAAGGGGAAGGGCGACGAGGAAGAAGGGGGAAAAGAGGGGAGAGAAAATGAGGGAAAATAAAAAAAATAAATTAAATAATTAATACTTATATTAATTTAATTAATAATTAGAGGGTTAATCACGAAATTAAATAAATTATTAATAAAATATTATTAATGAATTAATTCAATAACATAATTAATATTTACTTAATCATTAAATAATAAATAACTAACTAAATTAGTAAATTAATAAATAAATAACTAAATAATTTTTATTTAATTAAATTTAATAAAGGAATAATAATGTATATAAATAGAAGAAATGACATATACTAAATAATATAAATTAAGATACATTATACAATTATACCAACCTGGTCCCAAAACCCACATTTTGCATATTAACTCCGATTTTAGTAAATCATTATCATTTGGTAGATAACTTAATAAAATTAATTTTAAAATTGATTTTGTCCAATTTGAAGTCCATATGACTGAGTTATGAGATTCAAAAAATTTAGGTAACGATTTCCTTGCTTCGAGATTTATTGCCATTAACTTAAATTATATTCTTCCATTTTTCTATTGATTTTTAGAAGTGTTTTAGAAAATGAATTAAGTAAAACGGGGTCACAGATAAATAATTATAAAATCGGAAGGATTTTACTTATAGTACATATAAACAATGGAGCCCAAATGCCAAAACTCAACCGTTTTATTCTAATATTTTTTGATATTTTTAATAAATAGTATTAAGTATAAAATGAAGTTTGAAAGTGAGTTTGGACGATTTGGAGTTCTTATAAATAGATAGAACCTCAGAAGTCGGCTTTTACGTCTTTTTCAGTTCATGATAATATATTTATTTTTGTGTTGAATAATTTTTCTGATATTTTTATAAAATAATATTGATGAATCTCCATTCATCGCCTTTATTCTATCATTTTGGCCTTAAAAACCCCAGTAAATTCATATAAATACCCTTAATTTGAGCAAATTAAAATTCATTCAAATATTGTATAAAAATATTGTTTTTAACCAAAATTATAGATAAAGAAAAGAAAAGAAAAAGAAAAAATATCAACGATATATTATGACCCTCACCCCGACATTGATCAAAAAATAAGGAGACATAGTCAGATCAGACTTAAGACATTAAGGGATTTGGTGTCTCGAGAAGTGTTGGTAGTGGATTTTGTTGGATCCAAAGACAACATAGCAGACCAGTTGACCAAGGAACTTGATAGATCTCTAGTCCTACAGTCTAGGCTTGGGATGGGACTGAGGCCCATTGGGAGTTCCTCTATAGAAGCAACCCAACCTATCTGAGTATAGATCCCACAAAGTAGGTTCAATGTGGTAATAACAAGCTGTTTGAAGAATTGGTTAGCACTCTTATTTAAATGCTTATGAATGGGTGTCCTATCCCTGGAAGCCGGAGTTCCATTTAAGCTGCAAGTTTAGGAAGAGCATAAGCTCTGAATGAGTTCAAGCATTTAGGCAAAATGTTAGCAGTACACACACCTATGTGAGTTTTACTGTGAGCCATAATTAAAGGAAGAGGAACTTTCCTAAATACACTCATGAAACATGATAAGGGTGCATGGGTTTTAAGAGCACCAATTATAGCACCCCAAACATAATATCTCATCTAGTAGTTATAAAGTGTGATATTAGCTTATAATTAGTGGGGACTACTGCAAGATAACATTGTCTAAACATTTTGGATTATGTTCATGGGATACAATTGGGCACAAGCCCAACAAGTTCTCTGGACCACTAATCCTCAATAACGGACAAGATGTAGGATCCAGGGCATTACAAATGATATCAGAGCATATTCCCTCTAATAACTGAAAGGGTTGCCCAAGTGGTGGCTACCCCTACCATAAAGATAAGAGGAAAGGGCTACCCAGCAGGTTAGCCGCCACTATTACTGCGAATAGGTCACGGGCCATTGTGCAACGGGGACATTGCAAGTATAAGTAGGGATGATTGTAGCACCCCCAAACATAATATTGCATCTAGTAGTGGGGGCTACTGCTAGATAACATGGGTTAGTAATGAATCCTCATTCATCACTCTTTATTCTTTTATTTTAGCTAATTATCTTGGCAAAGCATCATGTAAATAGTTATAAATACAATAATTTAGCAATAAGCATGCATGTGTTAATATTTCATAATTGGCATGTATTTGTGCAAAAATAAAAGAATAAAGAATGAAAGAAAATAAGGAAATATTTAGAATAAATATTAAGCGACCCAAACCCAAAAGAGGGCCAGGCATTGGCCTGATCGTGAAATAAAATAAGTAGAGAGAGATAGGGCCACTCTACCTAGTACATATATACCATCTATGTATATAATTTATTTTTACAAAAATAAAAATAAAAATATACTTTTATTTCCATGTATATACTTCTAAAAATAAAACAAAAATTAGAAAAACAAAATAAAAATAAAACTAGAATAAAACTCTCTCTCTCACCTTGTATATAATACATGTATTCTATACTTGTAAATAAATGGTAAAAATAAAATAAAAATTATTTTATACTCCAAATATTATGTTGTAAATAAATAAAATATAAAATTAGGGTATTTGTGTAAAAATAAGAAAATAAAAATAATTGTACAAAATACATAGGTATTTTATACTTGTATATAACACATTATATTGTATATACCATAAACTATTTTTCATAAAATAAATAAAAATCATTGAAAAATAGTTTGGAAAATAACAAATATTTTTCATGTTGTACACTTTTTTATCTAAAATCATTTACTATATTTAATTGATTTTATGTATGTTTTTTACATCCTATTTTCTGATTGGTCCAGGAGGATTGTTGACTCCGATCAACTACCCCTCCCGAGATCCCGCTCACGCGGATCTGGCTTTTGAGCACTTTTCACCAAATTATCCAGAACCAATCCGACCACCATCTACTCCATTTCGAGGCTCCCATTATCGAGGGGAGATCCACGATCCTTGCCCGTAGATTCCTTTAGGGATCTGCCCCTCGGTTCGCGCACTCGGATCCGATTGTTCCGACTACTTGGGACTGCTCTATAAAGTCTTCATTTGCTTCCCCAGCTCCTCAGCTCGTGTCACACCCATTTTTGATACCCTAGGTACCTTCGCCGTAGTGATAGTCATCGAAAGCCACCTTTGGTGCTCGGACAGGTGCTATGTAGCCGCAGCTCAAATGTCGTGGCCGAAGAACCGCCGTGAGAAGCCTCCTTCGCCAGCCACAGCGTGGACGAGGCCACAACCCCGCCATTCACCTCCCTTGGAGCTCAAGATCTCATTCGGACCTTTAGATAACCATTCGATAGTTCCTAGTTTTGTTGTTCGCTCAATCTTGCATTTGCACGCTGTCGTCGCTCCGCCAGCTCCGACCAGCCGATCGGAGCTACGTTACTATCACTCATCCGCTCAGATCGACACCTGCGCTCACCCTCCATCTTCTCCCGAAGCCTGATCACCCTGACCTTTGATCCTCATGTCGAGATTAGGAATTCGCTCTCCTCTATCATCTTCGCCAGAGACCCCCCCCATCCACCATCGCTTCTAAGTTTTTCAGACCTAATAACCCAACCGGAGTATCGCTCCGAGTTAGAGCTTTCACGTGCAGGCCTTGACGCACGCGGAGACCATCCAAATCGTCCTTTACCACCTTCACCGGAGTGCCCCCAGGTCCCAGTCGTCATCACGATCATCCGACCGTCAACTGCTTCATCAAAGCAAGCCATCCGATGCGGAAGAGGCCCACGACTCCACCGGTGCCTTCAGATCTTTCATCGGAGCCCAGGATTCGACCCTTTGGTCCAGCGAAAGTCGCCCAGACACAGTTCTTCCAGAGGTCCTCTCTGTCGTCCCATCGAGTCCACCTCCCAGACCTCATCTTAGTCGTCCATCCACTGGAGGTGTCAGACCGTTAGATGTCAGATCTAACGGTCTCGTACCAGCCACGTAGCCGACATCTGACAGCCGTCAGATCTGACATCTGATGCGTCCAGAGCTGCACGATCGCGCCTCATTAGTGGTTGCCATGCGTCCCGTCACGTGCCTCTCGCGCGCTTCATGGGTATATTGCACTTTCTTTCCTGCGTTTCTTTTATTTTATATTTTATTCTATAAAATAAAAATCACAGTTGAACCATTTTGCATTCCGGTCCCTGTAGTTTCTCATATTTACATTTTAGTCCTTCCTGTGTGGAACCACGTGCTTCGTCACGTGTCTTTTTGGGTTATTTGCATTGTTTCCCTTGACCTTATCTTCTGTTATGAATTGAATGTTTACTTTGAATATTTGCAAATATGCCCCTGTGAGTGGTGATTTACATGTGCGGATATTAGTGGAGAAATTACAGTTTGCGCCCTAGGGTTTTATTGCGCATTACTGATTGGTCCCATAACTTAAGTTACTTACATTTTGGTCTCTGTGAGCTGTGAGCTTTGTTTTTAATTAATAAATAACAATTTTCTCCAAAAATACTGAGATTTTGATACATAGCCCCTGCTGTTGTGTATTTTGGAGATTTTTAGGTTGTGTTTTGATTTCGTCTATTATTTTCAAAAATTCAAAAACCTTAAAAATCATCCTTGTTTGTTTTCGAAAATCAACTAAAAATAGTAAAATAGCTTGGAAATTCTAAAAAAATTCTGATTGCTTCTTTTGTGTTGGTTTAATTACTATGCAATTTTCACTTCATTCCTGTTTATAAAACCCAAAAAAATAAAAAGAGTGAAAACCTTATAAAAATTATTAAAAATTCATAAAAAACATAAAAATATGTGTTTTCTTCTTCTGTAGGTAGATTGTATTTTGTAGTTTCACATAAAATTACTGCTCTGATTTTATAGGCATTTTATTTAATTTTAATCTGCCTTTAGATCCCAGCTGTACATTGTTTTTTGTTTTTGACTTTCTTTTATTTTTAGAAAATTAATTAACAATTAGAAAACCACCAAAAAATCACAAAAACACTTTAATAATTTAAAAACAGAAAAACATTTTTATTTTGAATTTTTGATTCTTTTTGGACCCTTAAATAATTTATTGAGTGTTACTTTTTGGTTTTTCTTTACTCTTTTTCTCATTTTCAAAATCATAAAAAAATTGAAAGAAAACCACCATTTTTTGTTCTTTTCTTGATTTCCCGACTATTGTGTAAACTTGTCATCCTGTGCTCCTTATGATCAACATGGTAGCTATACCGGGTAAAAAAAACTAGCAAGACCGCTTGCTTCATTTTGATTGCTTGAATTTCCTTAGTTGGTGGTCTGTTTTTTTTTATTGAGCCATGCTTCATCTGTTGGGGTCGCAATGACCTTGATCAGATTTTCTGAGACTTAACCCTGATCGGCTCAATGGCTCATCAGAATGGCGTCGCTGCCGAGGAGCACGGCTTAGTAATTGATTTTTCGCTTGCGGTTTTATTTTAATTTTCTTTTTCTTTATTTCTCTTTATTTAATTTTAATTTTAATTTTTATTTTTATTTCTTTTCCATTTGTTTTTATTTTTATTTTTTTATTTTTTATTTCATTTTATTTTTATATAATTGGGATCTGACCATAATTTTGATTTCTCTTTCTTGCGAGGGCCCGACGAGCGAGGGCGGTTATCTTCGGAGCGCTGACGCACCCGAGCGAAGTGGAGGCGGTTCGTTTCTGCATCGAGTCGTAGGAGAGCGTAGGAGAGGAGGAGCAGGACTTTTTGACGATATTTAGCCTTGGTTTCATTTCTATAGCTACTACTATTGTAATAATACAGGACATGACTCAGACTTGGACTTGGCTTGATCTCGGGGTCTGTTTCGCCGAGCATCGGTGTGCTCGGGGGAGCTCACCGCAGATTTTACGTCGGTTTTGCTTTTTATCGTATTTTTTTTATTTTTGATTCTCAGAGTTTTTTGCCCTTAGAATTAGGATTTTTGCTTGACTGTGACGTAATTAATTAAGGCCCCATCCCTAATTGCTTGCATGTTCCTATAGATTGATAAGTGCACCTTATTAATTAAATCACAAAAGAAAAAGTTAACTCGGTCACCTGAGGGGTCATGTGCCGCTAGAGGCCGTATACAACGCTGGCATGATCCATTGTGGTGGACACCGATCGGCATCAGAGACGGGACCCCAACCCCTCTTGTTAATCTGTTACTATCGTTCTTCTCGAGTAGAAATTTTCTGTTTAAGGCCGATTTCTTCTTGCATAATATATGTAGTTCTAATTCAGTCTTTATTAGGAAGAATCCCGTTCTCATTAAGGTTCCGACCACACTAAAATTCCAAAGGACCGACTTAAGCTCCAAACTTTGATTTTGCGAAGACAATTTGATAATTAAACTAAATCCATCTTTCGTCTTTTTCTTTTCTTTGTTCTTGTTTTTCTGTACTTATTGCATAAGTGTTTGCTAGGGACTGACAAAGGCAAGTATAGGGGGATGATGAACCTCCATTTCATCATCTTTATTCTATCATTTTGGCCTCAAAAACCCTAGTAAATGCATGTAAATACCTTTAGTTCATGTATTTTAGCATTCATGCATGTGTATGTAAATAGTGTACAAAATACGGTTTTTAAAGCCAAAATAATAGAATAAAGAAAAGAAAATAAAAAGAATAAAATATTGTAAATATTTTATGACCCGAAACCCCGAGACCTAGGCATCTAGATGAATAGGTCAACAAGGAATAAAGTAGGGGGAGATAAGGGCCTATTACAATAAAAATACCCTTTTATTTAATGCATTCTTTAGTCATTTTGGGACCTATTTTTAGTTCCACTTTTTATATTCCAAAAAGAAATTTTGTACATGAAAGTTGTAGATAATTAAATAAAGAAAAATACAATACAAAATTGATTTCATACAAAAATAATGTATAGATAAAAAGTTATGATCTGAATAAAATTCCAGAATCCGAACTTCCCAGACCTTTATCTCTAAATTAAAAGCTCTAAATGTATCAAAATCACCTTTAATTGTATATAATTTTCAATAAGCTATTTAATGAAGGTGGTTTTACATTTTGCGGAGCTACAATTTGAAAGTTGAGTTTTGGACCCCTATTGTATACTTGTACAGATTAAAATATTCACTTTATTTTTTCATTATTTTTATACTTTTATATTTTTATAATTTTTAAATATTTATTATAATATATATATTTATATTAAAACATGAATAAAAATACAAGAAAGCACAAAAATAAAATAATTGTATATGTTACCTAGATGAATTACCTATACTTATACATATATGAATACTATTTCTATTTATTTAAGTGAACAAAATACATTCAAAAAAATAAAATAAAAATATCTTTAAGTGTATAAAATTAAGTTATAAATTTATAAAATGATAAACAAAAATAATAAAATCAAATATACCAAATGAAAATAAAATAGTAAAATATATAGATGAATATACCTGCATAGAAGCCATCGGAGGAAACTTGTAATTTTTAATCTCAAAAAAATAAATAAAAAGCATAATAAAATACTACAGAAAATAATAAACATTTTCTATTTCATAAACGAAAAATAATAAAATCATTTGCTATTTTAAAATGAACTTTCAAATATTTTTCCAAGGAATTTTCTTATTGGTCCACGTGGACCAACCAGAAACCTCTGTTGGTTGACCTCGGTCAATTCTCTGACCGAGGTCTGGCGTTGTCAGACCATGGTTTTTGACCCGCCTTCTCGATTTTTTTGAGGTTCCATCTTGCACCACTTCGCGTAACTCTCTTCGTGACTTTCCTTCCTAGGACATTGTTGATTCACGCTGAGATTAATCCTCGATCTTTGGATTAAAGCACCGCCCGCTATGCGTCATTTTTCCCGGTCCTTCGTCAAGACGGAGGTGACAGCTCCTGTTTCCACTCGTCAGGCGGGTCGAGGAGGAGTCAAGGCAGTCTCCACCACCTCCGGCAAGCCGTACCATCGAGGTTCCATTCTAAGGTGACCCCACCTTTGAGAATCATTTTTCCTTTGTTTTCTTTGCATTTTCATGTTTGCCATAGTTATAGGAATCAAATCCTCCTCTCCATCTCGCATTTCGATCATCCAATCGCCATATCAAACCCCTCGCCGGAGTTAGCTCCAGCCGAGATCCATTTCGCCATTCTCCTCCCATTAGCGAACGTTGGAGGGTTGCGGTACTTTGCCCGCAACTCTCTTAACCTTTTTTGTGCAGGTCTTGAAGCCTATCGCGCGCTTGGGGCGATTTTGGGACATCGTCGGAGGCATTTGGGGGCATTTCACACCTCCACCTCCGCCGGTGCGGTCCGGTGGCCGCCGCCAGTCAATCGAGAACACCTGCAGGATCTTCCCCAACCATTTTGAAGCCTTATGTCCACCGGAGGCCGGAGGGAGAGCTCGGAGAACTTCGCCTAGCTGAAGCTCCTCCCTGTTCTTCCTCTCGCGTCTCCAGCCGTTGGATCGGGCCGAGGATCCAGATCGCATAGTAGCTGTTAGATCTTCACGCGCCTCCACCGTTTGATCAGCCCTGGGAGATCTAATCGCAGCCATCAAAGCCGAACCATCATCGGCCATTCAAATCGCGACACGTGGCAAGTGAGAGCGCATCAACCGTCGAATCTACAAAGCTTGGGTATTTTGCATCCTTTTACCCGAGCATTTTTATATTTACCATTTAGCCCTGAAATTCTCATTTTTAGTTAAATATTTTGTACAATATTTGCATAAACACCCCCATACTTCTCGTATTTGCACTTGGGTCCTCGGCCACATCACCTCACGTGCCTGTGCGCGTGAGGGGTGGGTAATTTTGCACGGGGGCCCTCGCTATTTATCTTATTTCATTGTGTTCTAGGAACTTCAGATCCCAGTGTAGTATTTTTGGAATATTTGCAATATAGCCCCTGCAGATTTTGTTATTTGTGTTTAAGCCCTTACCAAGCACGTGCGTACCACGTGCGTCGGTGGGAATTTGGCATTGTATCCCCTGGGTTTTGGCTATTTGTGATTGGTCTTGGAACTTTGTCAAGTAGTTATTATTTTCTGGAAAAAATTGCACTGTGTCCCTCGATGTCTGGTTATTTACATATATGCCCATACTAGTATTGTAGTTTCTCTTTGTGTCTTTAATTATTTCAGGCATCTATAAAACTCTAAATATTCTCAAAAAAATATCATTGTGTGTATGTTGCATTGCTTCATTAATTATATTTTTAATTGCATTTTTTGCATTTTATTATTTATCAAATTTCAAAAACATGCATTTTCTTCCCTGTTTGCATTAGAAATTACATAAAAATTTAAAAAAATTGATAAATTCCAAAAAATATTGTTTATTTTTTTGTGTGTTTTAACTCCAGAACAAAAATCACTAAAATATTCAATAGAAAACTCCTAAAAATTAGGAAAACCCTAAAATCATCATAAAAAATCTTAAAAATTCCAACAAAATCCTAAATAAATATAATCTGTCTCTGATTTTCTCTTTTGATTATCTTTACTATAAAATTAGTTTGAGGAATTTTGGACTCTGTTTGATATTTGTCATCCTCATTTTGTTTCAGCTTTTCAATTTTGTTCACTATTTTAAGTATTTTTGACTTTTAAAATACCAAAAATTAGGAAAATTTGAAAAAATCATAAAAACATTATGAAAAGATAAAAAGCACAAAACATATTATTCCATAGATTTTGAGTATTTTAACCTATATATATATCCGTCTCTTATCTCTCTTGTGCATATATATCCTATATAGTTGTATTTCCTTATTAAAAGAATAGAAAATATAAAAATACAAAATATAGAAGAAAATACAAAATCAGTAAATTAAAAATCAAATATAAAAATATAAAATCAAAAAATTAAATAAAAATACAAAATTAAAAACCCCACGAAAAAATAGAATACTTGTAGGCATTTGATCACATTCATTCTTAAGCACTTATTTTCCGATCTATCCTGCTTGTTCCCTATGTTCGACACTCTACAAGTACATGCACCATACACATCATTGTTGTAGAGTTATATAAATTTAACTCCACATATTTACTTTCATTTCTTGATCTATTACTTTCCTTATTAAAAGAAATAGAAAATATAAAAATACAAAATATAAAAAGAAAATACAAAACAGTAAATTAAAAATCAAAATATAAAAATATAAATCAAAAATTAAATAAAAATACAGAATTAAAAAACCACAAAAAATAGCACACTTGTAGGCATTTGATCACATTCATTCTTAAGCACTTATTTCCGATCTATCCTGCTTGTTCCTATGTTCGACACTCTACACAGACTTGCACCTATACACATCATTGTTATAGAGTTATAATAAATTTTAACTCCACAAATTTACTTTCATTTCTTGATCTATCTGTTGTGGGTTAATTTGTTTATTTAATTCGGATTTCGTGTGATCGACTCAGCGACTGAGTGCCCGCCTTGTGTGGACTTAAGACCTTCGATTTTTGGGTCAATCACTCTGCATGCATCTTTAGTGTTTGACCGTGAATCGGCTTTTTCGACTTCTCCCCCTATTTTTTGGACGTAAAATAACCAGGAGAATCGGAAAAATCATTTGGCGTTGTTTGCTTGAAAAATACTAAAAAGAAGAAAAATTATAAAATTAGGACTGCTAAACACACTTAACTCTAAAAGACACCTGATCTAAAAATTTGTCTTGGGAGAGAATCCCCTCATTATCTGGTTTGGATGAGAGAGAGAGAGAGTGGCACCGCACATTGGGATAAAGCCATATCCAACCTCTCCTCAGACTACTGATTTCAGGTTAGTCATTCTCCAGTGAGGATCGCTCCGGTTTCCCGGTAACGCAGGACATGATATCCTTACAGAGCGAGTCGATCGGGTAGACGGTAAATGGTTCGCGACTTGTACTGGTTGGCAAAGATCTAGCCTTGGATCAAGACAGACTCCTGAGAGCGTTGGATTCCCAACATCTCGCTTAATCGCTCTGAAAGACTACTTGATCACCTAAATAAAATCCGACAAGATAAAGACCGAACCTTTACGGCCATCAGCTCTGCGTGAGTAGGTGAATTGGGGGTTTGTTTGCCAAATCTTGTGTGTTTTCCAGATCTCATCCTCCTTTACTCACCACATCACGATGATGGGTCTGAGGTCCCTTAGGCAGGCATTGGTTTGCACCGCTTTTGAGCACTCTGGCCTGCTCATCTAGGTTGTTTTGCGAGAGCCCAGACCTGCTCTCCAATCCGAGTTTAACTCCACCTGTTGCCCTCGAACACCCTTCTACCAGTCCTGAGGTGCCCGAAGAAGAGACAACAACGGACATTTAATCATTTTAAGGCACCTGAGTTTGGGTCTTTTGCCTTTGCAGAGACCATGGCCAGTAGCGAGGAGTGCACTGACAGACCCGACGGGAACCACACCTACGTATTAGATTAGGGTGCCATCAACACACCCTGTTACCTCCCTGGATACCATGCAGCGTTAGATCAGAGACCAGGGAGCTCGCATGGTGGACATGCGGAGAGAGATGGAGCAGATGCGAGCAGACAGAGAGCAGCGCAGAGCCAGTGGAGGAGGAGACATTCCTAAGGGAGGAGAGCCTGAGGAGCCCGCACAGCCAGCAACACCGCACGTCTGATGAGAGAGCTGCACAAGCCTGGTGCAAACTCTGACCCATAGATGGATTCAGCTGCCAGCCATTATGAGAGATTTCAAGCTCCCACCTCAGACCATCTAGCCACTACCCCTACTCCAAGGACTTGTTACCGAGGAGCCACACCTCCATCTCCGCGAATTCGAGATGATCTGCAGCATGGGCCACGATCGACTCGTGGACGAGGATACCCATGAAGATGATGGCTTTTCTGTTCTCCATGTAGTTAGAGCAGCCAACTAGCGAAGCACTTGAGAGATACTTCACATCATGGGAACAGCTCCGGAACGAGTACTGAATAAGTACTATCCATTTCTCCCAGGACGAATCCAAAGAGCCATGATCAACAACTTCGCCATGCTTCCCAACGAGCAATTCCATGAGTCATGAGACAGATTTAAAAGAGCTCACTGACCGGTGTCCTCATCATGACATATCCCAGCCCAACCTTGTCTAGATGTTCTTCTACGGGCTTACACCCGGAGTTGTAGGGGCTGGTGAAGGCATCCTGTGGGGGTTCCTATTTTGTCAAGAATGAACATCAGGTCTGGGGCCATCTATGAGGTGATGGCAGATAATTCCACAGTTACGTCCCAAGACCCACCTCTATACCCAGGGGAGCCCACACTACAGGCCATTGTCCTATCAGAGGATAGCACGGGTCGATACAATTCCTTCCACATCTTCCAGCAGCTGCAGCACAGGCAAATCGCCCGCTGCTCTGGGTATCATCAGCGAGAAGATGGACCGTATCGAGCTTATCGAGAAGAAGCAGTGCCAGGGCATGTCTACAGATAGATCAGATGGTACAGACGTTAAGTGACCTAAAGCCCCAGATCATGGGTCTCTAGGAGCACAGACAGCTTCTCAGCCCCGTCTCAGTCATGGGCAGATCCCAGCATAGCAGCAGCTCGACCCTTCCCTCCGCCACTACCGATATGTGCAACAATACAGGCAGAGCCGTTCCAGCAGGCAACAGTATGTCCAGCTACCATCATCTCCAGACAGATCAGATGGTGGTCTACCAGCCGGATCAGCCCCTGGTAGTACTCCCCCAGCCCACTTACAAGCAGGAGCGTTGATGGAAGTCAACAGGATTTGGTAAAATCGACCTTAACCCTGGGATCCAACGAGACCATCTCGGATCTGTTGGTCGACCGGAGGTGCCTCATCCCAGCAGCAGCCTCCAGATCAGGGTGGCTAGGTATAGCTAGAAACAACAGCCCCAGTTCCCACAGCCACACTACTCAGCAGGGTCCTCATCCCTATCAGCAGGGATAGCATAGGCAGCAACTGCAGCCTCAGCACTTCTCTCACCAGTTCCTCCTCATCGGTTCCCAGCAACAAACCTCAACTTTCAGAGAGGCCAGAGTCAGGTTCTCATGGGCCTGCCTATGAGAACCCATCTTTAGATGATTTAGCCTCCCTTATGTCTGAACAACAGGCTACATTCAGCCGGGAGATGGACAAGTTCCTGTCAGGAGGATGAGGGAGACAGTGAAGGGCAAGCCACCATACCCACTCCAATCAAGCCGAATCCGAACAACCTGAAGAGGAAAGTCTAAGCAGGTAGAGTTTACATAGGTTACCACTCCTAGTGACTCACTTGGTGATATTTATGCATATACTTTGATGATGAACTTTGTTACACTTAGGAGCGGTAGGATGTCAGTCGGCGATGCCTCGTCTGAGCGACGACACATGAGGACTCAAGAGCGCCAGACAAGGAGGAGTGCGTGTGATGTTGCCCATGATGTTGATGACGGTGGTGCTGAAGCCACCGGAGATGACAATGCTGAGGCCGTGTGCGGTGCTGATGCCGCAAGTCTAGATGCCATGGGTGGTACTGAGGCCATCCATTCTATTCTGTTGCATTTCCTTCTGTTTTTGTATCTCAGGACTATCATGGAAAATCTAATAAAGGAAAGGGTTTTTTATTTGTGAGGTCCATCTACGATGCCTAGAGATATGTGCATGGATTTCTGTTTCACACAGCAGGAGGGACTCGATCCTAGCCCTCCATTTGAGGAGGGCCCACCCATCCCCTTTCCCTCAAGCACTCCGCTTGGCTAAGGGACTAAAAAGGAAATCCAAAAAAAAATCCCATCAGCTAGAGTTTTGCCAGGAGATGATAGCCAGATTCCAGATTCAGCTGACTCTACAGGAGGCCTTGGGCACATCCCTCTCTTCCAAAGGAAACCTTAGAGAGAAGATCACTATTCGCAAGAAGAGGAGGAAACCCATCATTCATGAAGGTATACTTGGGTATCCCTTATAGCGCATCACGGTCAAGACGTGTCCGATTCGCATCGGATGCAATCGGG